>LPNX010039597.1:67400-218145 GCA_001517045.1 Pseudotsuga menziesii | reverse complement strand
TGGGGAATCCATAGGTATGAACCTTAGGGAGAATTTGGGAGCATTAGCTACCCCGAAATCCATGGGAAAACCCAGTTTTTGCAGCCCAGAAAGTCAGTGATGGATTTGAGTTATTCGTTGACAGAATGGTGAGAAATCCAAGTGTGGATGTTGGAACAGAGGTTGGGTTTGCTTGATAAACCCAGTAAAGGCTGAAATCTCAGAAAGCTAGCAGCTGGACCTTTCTATGCCCATCCTAAAGAGAACTGGAGGGAAGAGTTTCCTGAGGGACTGTGTAGTAGAGAAGGGGACCTTCCTTGTGCTGGATGTGGTAGGTAATGTGGGTGCCTGACTATTGAGTTCATTTGAGATCCCTGTAGCTCTGTTGTTGAGCTCATTGTCTTAACATTACCCTCCCCTATCTTCTTGTATGCTTGATAAACCCAACTGGGTGTTGTCTTAGCATGACCATTTGAGGGAACCCATGGCTGTGAGTGAGCCCATCTAGTTCCTCCTTAGTGGATACACAGCCCAGCTCGGGGGTGATCTCTCAGCTGAAAGAATAGAGGATGGACAGAGATCTATGGTTGGGTGGAACGTTGCTCTCACATAGCCAGTTGTTGGACAGCTTCATCTCAAAGATAAGTATTCTCTGTGGTTTGAATGATGTTCATCTGTGGTCTTCCCTGTGCGTTAAATTACTCATGTTACTTGGATGAATTGATTATCTTAAATTAGTTGGTATGATGCTGGTGCATAGCATGAGAATGGAATTGATTATTATGTGATTGTTTCACTATTCTGCCTGAATGAAATAGGCTGAAGCATCCCCTTCTACTTGTATGTTAATATGGTTATTCCGTTGTGTTTATTAATTGAGTTGTATTAATCCCATGTTCTGCAATGTCTTAATTAATGACTGATGTTTACATGTTGATTGCATGATGAAACTATGTGCATACATAGTGTCTAATTTCATTGTGCTTGTTGAGTATGAATAGGTATGCACAAGTGTTATTTAACCCTGCATTTCCAAAGAAATTGACTGGGTCTAAGTTTTGCCAATAAGCCCGGTAGTTTTGGTTAATGTTTCCTTCCTTGCATTGGATTGATGGAAGGGGACGTTACAACACCGAGTGAAAGGAATAAAAATCCTCCACAAGTGGAGTAGAGGATGGAATATGACCATTCACAAATTTATGAGCACGGTAAGGGGTTGTGATGCCCCCAAGTCTGACACCAGGGTCTGTACTAGGACTAAGGATGAGTGATAGGATACCAAGCATGTCGAAAATAAAAGGACCTGAACTCAAGAGAGCATAAATATACTCAAGTAACCACGATCCCAAAGGCCAACTAGTGCACAAAGAAGACAATCCTAAGAAAATCTATAGCCAAAATACAAGCAAACCAAGGGGAGGATATGTGAGCTCCCAAATGAAGCAGGTATGTCTCGCCCAGGAAAGGCTCGAAACTCCCATACAATGCAAGCGGAGGTACATAACCAATTATAGTAGACCTCAACTTCAACGCATAAATCGACTATGATGTCCAACCTCTACCTGGCCAGGACACCTATAGAATAACCCCTGGAAAGTATCCCTTCGATAACCTTGGTAAGGCAACTAAGGTCGCCTCAATATAATCAATGCTCAGGCAGATAGCCGTACGCAAGATTGACCATATGGGCAGGGTAGAAAATCCTGAAACTCTCGAAAGAGCCCCTAGATACGAATACATTCCTGGAAATATCTCTGGTGCTACTCAATTATGACCAGGGGTCATCCCAATCATTAACCGCTCACATTGCCTCGTGCTTAACTCCTTTGTAAGAGGAGGATCCTAAGAAACACTAATTATACCAAGGAATTTCACACTCTCACTTGGACAGACACATACATGTTGTTGTTTATTGGTCTTGGAGAATTTACTCACAATGAACTATTCCAAGACCCTAAAACCTAGTCTTGTTGATGCACACTATAAAAGAAAAGAGTGTAATTCATTTTAGTATGTGTTGATTTTAATTGTATATAATTACTCAAAGGGAAATGGTTGTGCAACTAATGAATTTATGACTCAGTAGTGAAGTAAATATGCACACCATAACAAACAATGCTAAGTGCAATCTTTGTCAAATGAAAAATAGGGTATGCCACTACATGATATGCATAAATATATATTCCTTTCCGAATTCCAGTGCAATCCTTCCTATATGAAAGCCTAAACATAACTCTCATCCAAGAAATCCAATGCAAGTACCTCCTTAAATCCATATCTAAGATGCAACTAAGAGTGCACCTACTCCGTATTTTTCAATATAAAGGAATGAAAAATGCAATAAAAGTCATCTAAAACTCTCAGTATCTGCAGGAAGTATAAAACACAAGCCCAGCAAGACACTGAGACAAAAAAGAGTAATGCACTAATAAGAAAAGAAAAATGATAAATGACTAAAACTAATTTCAAAGAAAAATCAATGAAACGCTGGTCTTTGGTCATAAAAGAAGCATCCAACAGACAACATCAGACCCAAGGAAGACCCAACCAGACTCACAACCCACCCAAACAACTTCCCACAACATCAAACTCACCAAAAGGGAGGATGTACGTGATTGTTTAAAGAACAGCTACATATATATATATGCGACTTTTGGCCAAAATGCTACATGTATACACGTATTTTGGCCAAAAACCTTCGTGTATACGCGACTTTTGGCCAAAAATCCGCATATGTACACGACTTTTAGCCAAAAACCTGCATATATAGAGAATACAGTGGTAAAAATCAAGCCAAGGGTCAAACCAATAAAGGGGAGTGTCAATGGATGAACACACTATAAAATTCAACACAGAAACAAGGAGAAACAAAGAGCAAGTCAAGAATATCAAGCACATTGTGCCCCCAAACCCCAAAGAAAAACAAGGAACATCCCCAGCGGAGTCACCAATTCTATTACAGAGAGAAATTCCTATGGCTTGGGGTACCACAATAGACAACTTAACTCAAAAAATCAATCATTTCCTATATGAAAGAGAAACCAAACAACTAACACTAAAGGATCTCGATTCGTACCTTATTCTAGATGGTTGGTGTAGATCCCCATTGAGCTTTCCAACTTCAGCTTGAATTGATGAATTGCTTCCTCAACATTCAATAAACAAGACAAGAATACTATATATAATTGTGTTAGCTCTACTCTAGCATATATGATCAATAACATATAAGCATTTGAAATCATGCATGGATAAAATATCCATTCAAACACACATTATTGAACAGGAAAAGATATTTCTATTGATATAGAATCAGAGATTACAATGAATACAACCTCTATCGACACGTCTGCGAATCGGAGAAACCGAGTCCCCCACTTGGGCCTCCACCACTTCAATCCTCCATCTCTCGATATCAAGCTCACAAACAAAAGGTAAGCTTGGGAAGAACACAAAAGTGCTCCAAGGGACAAAGGGGATGTAGACTCAAGCACAAGTTCTGGAAACATTGGACTATAGTTCTCTTGCTCTTAATTTCTCATATGCCTTCAATGTATCCAAAGGGTTCCTTATATAGCTCATCAATGGGGTGATGAAAGGTCGAATCCGAGTGATCTCAAGGCATATGGAAGGCTAGGAGACAAGTGAGTCAGATCCACATCAAGGAAAACTCCAAAAGAATTTGGATTTTTTCACACATCCCGATGTACGTAGTTTTAGAGGTCATACCCGCGTATATACGTGATAAAGGGTTTAAAAGTCACGTATGGCAATTTAAGCATGTTTTTAGGGATGTTCTAGGAAACATCAAAGGAACAAAAATGGTCCATGGGGTCTAAAGAGTCTGCATAGGGACAGGGAAGGCCATAAAAGTGTGATTCACCATGTGTGGTAAAATCAGCTATAACAGTGCGTATACTTTCTGTCAATATAGTGTGTTTTCTACTTGTTCTTTTTCTATGCTTCCACCATAACAATGCTCAACTCCTTCAATTGACTATTGTCCTCAGTGTTCACCTAGGAACGACGTGGATCATTATGTTCGATACATGTATTTATAAATGCAAAATAGATAAAAAAAACCACAACAACCTATATCGATCAATATATGCAAAAAAAGAGAAATACCACAAACACATATTAAGTATATGTATGTTTACACATTTTATTGACACCGTATCTCATTTCTACTAAAAAAATGGTGGATTATGTAAAAAAGGGGTAGAGCCATAATCTGGTAATGCATGGAGAAGACAAGGGATAAACGTTGCAAGGTCGTCGAACGAACGAGGTGGATATGGACAGTCCACTTGACTTTTTTTTTAACCAAAAAAACAATAGAGAATCCCAAAATAAGCACAACCAGTGGAACTAAGGTGAGGGAAAACCCAAGGATATGCACTCAAACAATAATTAAAAATATGATAGCAGATATATCAATAGATAGAATTGAAACCATCCTTCTAGGTCAGACCCTCGAAGAAGATCCTAATACTCAATGTACTCCATAAAAATTTGAATGTTTCCATACTATGCATACAGTGAATACTCCAATGACAACCATACAGAGGTTCCATTGGTAGAAACATGCCACAATAAGTAACAACATTGAGTAAAGAACCGCGTTGTGGGATGAGCGTTATCCACCGAAAACCCTAATGTGCCAGCTAGACTGCATATGGGCAGGATGAAAAATATGGTATCCACCAAATGACTCTGAATACAGCCATCCAGTACAACACTTTAAAAATAAAAAAATAAACCATGCAGAACGAGATGATACAAATTTCCTTCCTCTAAAAATACTAAACATTTTTATACTGGATATTAACACAAAAAACACTAAATTTTACACACAAAAAAATAAATGCAAGTTAACAACATAAGCTGTTTCTCATCTTTTGGCACTGATTAGAGAAGCACAATTGTGAAATGATCCCGTTTGGTTGGGGTTTGTCTTATGAAAGAGCAGAAAACATATCTTGAAGGCCACCCAAAACATCTTAGAAACAACATAGAATATGAAAAATTCCTGGGAGATGGGTTTTGAACAATTTTTTTAATTTTGTTTTATTTTCTACCTGCCCTGTTATTCCAAACATCAGGAATCATGCACGACTTGTAGCGATCCCCACGAATGGATATTGGCACTATGGGGCCCCAACCACCGCTAGTGTCGTTGAACCATAGTCGTGCACTTGATGAGGTTCGAACAATAAATAAATAATTAAAAATCACACTATTACATAGTTTCTGGGCCTAGGAAACCCCAATGCCTTAGCTAAACAACCTACGGATAGGGAAAATAGACGACATCCTCGAATCTAGGTTTCAATGGCAGAAAACATGCGTGGACACAAGCCAATCCACCATGCGGCTTCCCAAACAAAGAAACACCACTCTTGTTGCATAAAGGAGGATATCCATAGCCAATTGAATACCAAATAATATGCTTGTAAAAAATGAAAAGAAACCTTGTAATTTGAGTTCTGAAAAATACACACCAATTCAACAAAGACATTGCATACAAAAGAACAATGGAATTTGCCTACCTGTATTTCATACAATATGTTGAGATATTTTCACTGGAAAAAATCCCAAATCCGCTCTTGATGAAGCATCTCGGGAACTAGCAAACACACCCAAATCCTAGAAACATAACGACTTCAAATTCTATGTGTATGAAACTCCTTGGAAAATGATCTTCAGAACAGAAAACATGCCCAAACTCCAGCAATAGAGCAACTCGAAATTCTCTAACAACCCAAGACTTCCAGGAGAAGAACCCACCAAATGGGACCTGGATGAACCATGCCAAACACCGATTCAAATTCTCGCACTACCAAACACTGTCAAGTTCCAGGAACATAAGAATTGCAAATTCTTTGCAGGCCTAAAAATCCCTACAAAAGAACCATTGATGAAAACCCCAACATTTATCACTAGCCTCCATTTAATTCCACCCATTCCATCCCAAGCCACCAGCACGAAACCCAACGATCAATAATGATAATTTACCTTCCAATTCAATGGAAACAATGCATATAACAAAGCATTTACAACCCCTTACTCGGCTTCAACTCCAAAGCAGCACAATTGTACAGCCTGTCGTCGTCACCCTACAACAGTAAAATCATGAAATAAAAAAAAAAATTAGTCGTACAATCCACCCCCATCAGCAAAAAAATATTTCCATCGGCTGCCAAACCATATGCCCGCAACTTTGGTAATAGAAAAGATTAATCCTTGCACAACAACTAATTCAACCCTGTGGACAATATATGCAAGTGGTGGTAGGTTGTGAAGGAAACACAAGGATCCATCCACTGATAGTCACAGAAAGCATAAGGAGACCGAGATGAGGATGACAAACGGAGGAAGATAGACGGATGATAGATCTTTGGAGTGATGAACATCCTTTCCAAACTCCCATGCATCACACTACCAACATGTTAAATGACATCATCATGCCGTCAACATTGGGAAGCAAAGATAAAGACTAGTGTTAGCAACCAAACACGAACCAACATTCAAATTATTGATTTTTTAATTACATTTAATATAAAAAAATTTACAAACTTTAGAAAATTGAAATTTTTTTCTCATATCATGGTGAATTAATACCAATGAGCTATTTATGTATATCATCTACATTGACTTAATAATCAACCNATATATGGGTGTGTGCAATAAGATAAAGGACCTTTTAGATGCAATCCTACTTTTTGGACACGATATATAAAAATACAACACGCTCACATTATGTAATGTTTGGTTTGGTTAATATCGATCCCAAAATGTCATATGACACGTAGGTTAGGCTAGGCAAAATGTGCACGCATTTTATAGTTACAAAACACGTATGCGTTATGGAGAAGAAAAACGTGCACACGTTATGGAGAATCAAAACGTGCATGTGTTTTGGAGAAGCAAAACACGGACACGTTTTAAAGAAGCAAAACATGCACACGTTATGGAGAACTACAAAAAATGGTTTTAGTGCATTGTATGGAAATAAATAAAAACAATAGTTTGCATCATCAAGACTTAGGACCTATAGTAATATTTTAGCATCATGCACTACAACAAATCCTGGAATTCGCGTCCCATTTAGCATCCCTTTTTAGTGTAATATTTTTTTACATTGAGTGGTCAAAATAGACACTAAATGGGATGTGCCATGGACAAAATTTAAAGCATCTCAAAAAACGTCTTTTTTGCTTCATAGATAGAATCCTTTATGACATCTAAAATAGCATCTATTTTTTTTGCTTCCAAAATAGCATCCAACTTTGCTTCCTAAACAATGTCGAGGTTTGCTTCCTAAATACCCTCCTATTTTTCTTCCTAGCGAGTGTCCTCTTTTGCTTCTTAAACGACATCCCCATTAGCGCCATATTTGCATCCTTAATAGCACCATGTTAGCATCCAAAGTAGCATCCAATATTGCATCCATTTTTTCTACCACTTTAGCAACCCATTTTGCACCATGTTTTACTTCCAAATATGTGCCAATTTTTTCTTCCAAATTTGCACCCATTTTTGCTTCCTTTTTTGCATTGTGTTTTGCTACCAAAATGACGCCAAATATTTCTTCTATTGTTGCACCATATTTTTCTTCCTATGTAGAGCCATTTTTTGCATCCAAAGTAACATCTTATTTTGATACCATATCAACGCCATGTTTGGCTTCATCATTAGCGCCATTGTTGTATCATTTTTAATGCCTAGTTTCACTTCTTATTTTGCTACCATATCAACACCATATTTGGATTCATCATTAGCGCCACGTGTTGCATCCTCTTTAATTCCTAGTTTCATGTCTCTCATTTTTTGGTCACTAATTTAGTTGTTTTTAGTAATTTTATATACGAATTTTGGTCATTTTGATTGGTCACTTATCTCTTATTTTTTGGTTAATAATTTAGTTTTTTTTAATTGATATTATAATATCATTAGGGCATAGAGAAATCGAACCACCAAACTCCTGCTTGTAAGGAAAACGCTCTTCCATTGAGCTAGCACCCTTTAAGAATTCAGGAACTTAACTTACAGAGTCCTCTATAATGGTAAAAATGATCAATACACAACTTTGAGTATCTAATAGTCGAAAAATGATGATAAATTGTATAAGTTCACAATATATGATCAAGTGGGTTATGAAATCCATAAACCTTTTTTAGGAATTTTGAATAGAACTCAAGAAATTGGCTAAATGGGATTGCAAAAATCACTATTCCCTAGCAACTGTAAGTGTACCACTATATGAGACCTGTCAACAACAATTATCTTAGTGTGGCTGCCAAGGATATAGTAGAAAAGTATGATCATCCTAGAGCCATGTATAAGTGGAGAAATAAGAAGAATCAAAATAAGATGATCAACCCAATAGTTGGTGCTTCACATGGATCCTATCCATCATGGGATGAGCAAAGTTCCTCCTTCCATCAAGCTAATGAGTATCCACAAGGACAAATGGTTAGGATATATTGTGAAGCCAATTCATAATGTTTATTCACTTCTAAGGGTGATTTTGCAGTGCTTGCACTAGGATATCTACATGATCCCCAACAACATTGGATATAAGCATATTCATGGGACCATAGAGTATAGGATGAGGTTGTCTTTTAATATTTTTCTTTGGAAAACCATGCATCATTTGAAACACTGGGAGAAAGAATAGAATCAGATATAATTAAAAAACTACAATCATGACAGGGCATAGGACTCTACTCTATAGCCATTGTGGATCCAAAAAAGACACAATGTTTGCCCCCAATAACTACATAAAATAAAATACACAAAGGTATGACAATCAAATTGATATTGATAAGGCATGGGCTTTGATGGATCATGCAAAATCACTGGGAGGCAAGGATGTAGGTTTTGATGATAGCCAAAAAGGAAAAAACTCTCATCAAGATTCATCATCTTCTCAGGTTAAAGGAGGATCTCCTCAAGTTTAAGGACATTTTTTGGTCCAAATTCAAGAACAAGTAGCACGCTTGTTGTGTCATGACAAGTCTATGTCAAAGAGTGGAATTCAACAACTTAGATTAATGTCACCATGCTATGAACATTCAACAACTGTGAGAGCAATGGTTTTACCTCTGAAGGGTTATTGCCAAAACAATGGAAAATTGACAAGTGTTTGAATGATTTGCACATTGGTGCATCTATTGGTTATGCACCCTTATCACAATAATACCTCCTTTTTGTATTGTGTTTTCTCTACCAAGATAGGAGGGATTTAGTTTTGTATCTCAAATAGTTGATTTTTGGATTTTTTGCATAGGAAAGAATTTATAAATTCATAGCACTATCTATGTCACTTATTCCTCAAGGATAATGTTATTGAAAGTTAGCTTGTGGTGTGCATTTTATCACCCATTTTCATTGGAAAAATATGTACTTTGCTGATTTATTGGTCAACATAAAATTGTTTTCAATTAAAACGCATATTTAGAATTAAGAATTCCTACCTTTATAATGTTGTGGGTGTTAGTATTGAAATATACCACATCAAAAAGTTTTGAAATTTCAACATGTTTGTGCAATCTTCGAGAGGTTCCCATGATAAAAAGGCTTGCAATCCATTGAATCTTTGGAATTGACCTTAAACTTCATAGCTTCATTTGATGACAAAGTTACCCATTTTGTTAAATATTTTTCACGGCATGTAAACCTCATCATTATGTAAAGTTGGATTTTACCATTTAAATAATCATTATTATTTTAAAAATAGATGTTTTATAAATTTATATTCTATTTTGTTTAAATAATAATTTTTATTTAAAACAAAGTTTAAAATAACCTAGCTTATTTCAGTTATTATCTTTTACCCATGATCTTTCATCCAACATTGTCATAAGGATTTACTTTTTCTAAAGTCATATGCATCGTAGTTTAAGATTTAAATTTGAATGTCTAAAGCTTTGAAAAGTGAATCCAAGCCATGTGTCTGAGAACTTAGAACCACACGCCCATACAAGAGTAAAAAATCTTTATTTAGAACCATATGCTAAGTCCACCGTTCAAGTTTTCCATGTTATATATATCCTACTATATGCATTGAGACATGTATATGGTATAATAATAATATAAATGTGAATCTTTCCCTTCCCTCCATTATCCTTCTTCTTGTAGGTTTCAGAGTGGTGCGGCCTCTAATTTAGATTTGAGAATCAATTGAATCGTGGTACTATGCTAACTCTGATGGCTTGTGATTTTTATGTTTATTTTTGCAATCAGAACATGGTATATTTGATAAGAAGAATCCAAAGTTTGTGGAATCTTGTGCTATGCCTATGATGAATTTAAATTATCATTGGATTAGATAAAATCACCAGGATTTCACGGGGATGCCAAACCGCCCTGGTAAAGATAACATTGCGAAGGACAGGGGCAAGGATGAGCTTCTGGTTATCAAGTCCTAAGTCATTTTTAAATCCAAACTTCAAGACATCATCAATATCAAGTGACAAGTGTTCCAATTCACTACTCTATCTGAAATCTACCACAAAAGCTCGAGCTCTATATTGTTAAGAATGTTCATAGGTATCGAAAAAGCTTCCAAGTGTTATGGCGAATACCAACAAAACATTAATGTGCCATAACAAAAGATTATGAAGGGTTTGTATTTGAGAGGAAGAGATGAATAACTCATGCATTTTTATCTTATGGTTGGTATTCCTTTAGACACAGTTTGTGATCACAATTGGGAGTGTAAAAATTGAAAATTTCTCTAAAAAGAAGAAACCTCCTGAACTATAGGAGTATAGAAGTTCATCTAATTCGACATAAAATATGTTTGCAACTACAAAATATCTCAGTTTGTTTAATTCTTGTGACAATGCAAACCCTGTAAATGATGAAATGCATGATTCCACGGGGAAATATGATTATGAAATGAAGTTCCGTGGTGATGGAAACTTGTTGAAATTCAGAGCTCGGGTAGCATTTTGACTTCACCACAAAATGTCCTCCTAGACTAGGGTGTGATTGTCTAATAGCAAACCATGATAAGAAGGGAACTGTATATTTGTTGATGTCTTTTTGATCATAGATACTGTTGACAAGAATAATGAGAGTATGTACATGGAAGTGAGACAAAATTCCTCAGATCCTCAAGAAACATAAAAATAGGGAAATCCCCAATATCACAATAGGGCTTGTATGGGATTTCACAAAACAGAGTGCTGAAGAAAATTATACATCAGTTTCATTTCAATGATGGTTATTGCTAATGCTTTGCATTATTCTTCTGAGGATAGTAGTGTGGTGTCTAAATGGAAGGTATCAAGCCCATTCTTTTTATATCCTGTATGCTTCGGTTTAAGAGCTTCAAGGTTTGTTCCTAGTGTTTAACAACATGCTTTCATACTGCAATGGCACTAGTTCAACGACAGATGGCATTAAAGGATGATCTTTACCAAATATGATACACGCAACAGAAGTCCTTTATTCTTGGGTAAATTCAGACAATGCATGCATTGAGGTATCGGGTTCTTTTAAAAAGCTGTATCCCCATACCAATCTTAGAAATCTATCCTAGCATTTCTAGAATTGTCATTTTCAGCAATTCCATATTCGATGGAGAAGAATTAGCAGTTGAGAGATTATTTCAACGTTTCTAGGCAGAGTTTTAGCATTTAGTGATTACATGTGGCAGGAAATCTAGATCATTCGAAAACTCTTCAAATTTCAGTTGAAATCTTTTCTATTTCTATGTTTAGTCAAAGCAAACCAATAGTCCTAGATTTGATATAAATCAATTCCATGTTTCCTAGAAAACATATCACACAGAGAATTGGTGATCAAAAGGAGATAGAGCCTAATTTTGTAATCAGGTCTAGCATTCAAGGAGGATTGATATTGGAATCAACTCCATATTTTAGGGCATCCAATGTAATCATATCCAACAATTCAAGGCATTGATGTAGGTCCTCAAGAAGCATTAAAAGGATAGTTGAAGATAGAAATGAGGATCTTCTACCTTTTGGAAGAAAGCAAGAGGGTTCTAAGAGCTCAAAGAACTATGCTATATTTGTATGGGATATGGGATTTTGTCTTTGTAATGAGTCGTTATCAAAGATTCCAGAAGGTTTTATTACCAGACTACACAATTCCTCTTTTTTCCTATCTATATTTTGCTTCTCACTTGAATTGAATATCAAATTGTTGAGTATCAATAGTTGTTCATAAATTGTGGAGTCCTATGCAATGAAGATTCTTTGCATTTTCCCACTGTTTATGTGTTTTATTCTGGTGCTATGTATTCATTTATAGAAAATATTTCTTTCTTTTGCATATTAAGTCTTATGAATCTCCAAATTTGATCTAGTATAGCTTCATATTTGTTTCTCTAAATTCTTCCATCTTTCAATATAAATCTCCACTGTCTAATAACTATCTTGATTACCTTTGATCCATGGCATGGTATAATGAGTCTAAACCTTTTCCCCATTCCTAAACTGAGTCAAGTCTCTCTGAGCTACCCACACACAAAATCATTATAAACTGAGGTGCCTAAACTTTTTATTGTCGCAGTCAAGTGCAAACTTTAGGATTAACAGTGGGGCTTGTCAAGCTTATCAAATTTTATTGGCAGAGATATAAGATTTTTTAAATCTAATAGAGGAAATGCATCAAAATTTGCATATGGGCCTCGATGATGGGAAGGTGGGGTCATGCATATGCATGTATGGACTGAGATAGCGATTTCTTCTGGTGCAAGTATGAACCATTGTCAATCAAGTGACACAATAATTAGGTCATTTACAACAGAACTTTTGAATATGCTCTCTACAACCTCTAAATACCTAACGCAGAGCATTAAAGTGATATCATGTAATATTTTTCCCTAGATAAGTACAATCTATGAAAATTGGTGTACTTGATGTGTTGCACAATATTATATAGGTAAAATTTCTTAATATTCAATATTTTTAAACCATCTTGACAATATATATATAATTTTTCAAGTACATATTTTTTTACTAAAGTTTAGAAATAGGAATTTCTAACTATGTCATGTTGTAGGGTATGTCGAGCTAATTCATTTCTGTAGGTGGTATTATTTTTGTGGGTATATTCTTTTTTTCAAAGAAAACCTCACGAGGTAACCCTATTCATTTCCCTGTATTTTGTGGATGGTACCCAGTGTAAACCTATCATAGAGGATTATGAAACTTGACCCAATAGGGGACATGTATTGATACATGCAACAAAGGAAGCTAGCCCAAGGATCAACCCCAAGACCTCCTGAATGAAGCTCAAAGAACACAACCACTTGATCTAGCCCACTGGGATTTTTTTGAGGATATGTATTTAAAGAGAGAGATGTTTTGAATACTTGCTCCCAATAAATTCCTCGTAATCCACATGAAAACCTGCTAGAAAGAAAGGTGAATTGTATAGATGAACATACAAATATACACCAATAAAATTGAAGTTTCAACTCTTGTAATCCAAGTCCTTATGTTGAAAGCTTAGTCTTTATTGAAATAGATAAAAAACTGAATTTAACTTTTCCTAGCGCTGCCATTCTTTTCTCTCATGATTGTATTGGTATTTCTAGAGTCATACCCTCACCTTACATGTAATACATAATAAATAAATATTAAACCTAGTTATTTGGGAGTAGAATGATTTTCCAGTTTTATGACAATGTAGTTGCTTCAGTATTTCATTTGGTTACTCTAAAGGTCCAAACTACAAACATTTTTATACTATACAGAGTACATCCATTTCACTCATGAGAATCAAGGTCCAATCCTATATTTTATTATTATTATTATTTTTTATGTTCATTGTTCACTTATTAAAGTTTGTGTTACTTTCAAACTAGAAAAAGATGTTAGTCTGTGAACAAAACTGGGACTTGTGCAGGTCTCTTTTATCATCTCCAACTTCAACCTTCTGTTTCTTGCTTGTCACTAGACTGGAGAAGGCATCTATCTTTATTTTGAGATGAAATTCTTCAAGAAGTTAATACATATCACCTAATTCGTTGTGGACAACAATATGGCACTTGTATTGACAAAGAAAGCATACAAACCGAGGTAACTAAGGTTGGAAATATTCTAAGCAAAAGTAAATGGGGGTCCTGAGGTGGAGCAATCACTCGAGTAGACAAACCATAATTTTCATCCAGTGTTTGAGGTAGAGGTGTTGAAGAGGAATAAAAAATAAAGATGTGGTAGTGAATGATTTTAGGTGGGAACAACGACAAAATAACTCCAAACACAATCCAAAATATTATGAAGCACTCATCTTAATTCTGGATAAAAATAGACAAACCAAGACGTTGTAGAACATACTCAAAGATATGAATACAGATGGAATTGAACCATCCAATACTACATGTGTAGAGGTTGTACAAAATTATATAAAAGCTAGTTTGTCGAGGGAAGCTATTGATAAAGTACATACAATAAAAGAGATGAAATTTCAGCATGCATTTTCCCCATATCCAACTCTCATTGGTTCCCTTGCAGAGGCTCATGAGTCGAGCACGACTATTTATATCCTCAAAGAAATGCAAGTGGTAGTTTAGGTTAATCTTCTTTATTATAGGGGAATCACTGGGGATATCATGTGGATTGCATGTAGACTGTGATGGGTGATAGAAGATATGAGTATTCCCTTTTAACATGTCTTCTATAGTTGACTTGGGTTTTCTATATATATGGAGTAATTTATTGGCCTCTTATCCATTCCAAGTTCAAGATCAAGGGAATATCAAGGGACAATATTTTTCTTGTGGAAACATAATGAAATTAGTTTTTTGCCAATCCTATCATTGAAGTATAATGCAAAACAATGCTATTTTATGCATATTCTAATTAAAAAAAAAATGAAAATGATTTGATGGAAGACACTTGGAGCTGTAAAATTCCATTTGTAACCTATCAGACTCGAAAAACATAAAGAAACATTCAAACATTTCAAAAGAGTTAAAGACATTGTATCCCAGAAAAATGCAAATATGGCAGAAAGAGCCTTACATGGAAATTAAAAAAAGTCACTTACAAGATGTACAAATCTGCTATACTTTGTAGGTCGTTGAACTATTCATTTTGACATAACCACATCGTGAATACAAAATTCCTAATCATATCAGAAATCTGTCTTACAGAGGTCAACAGATTAAGGACCATATTATTTGTCAAACTTTTACAATTATATATATTCGAATTTCTGGGTAATGCTTTACTAAGCCATCAAAATTTTAATAAAATTATGATTAAATTCAACTATCTATTTAGATTTAATAAAATTCTCATCAGAGAAGGAATGTACCTTTTTGAATCAAATGTTGTGTGGCTTATATCTTAGCAATGTCCTCCTCTAGCCTTGTAACCACAATCCAACCGGGAGGGTGCTTCAGAATATTCAAGAAACAATCTATCCTTGTTGATAATAGAAATATCCACATCACTAGTAATCTTCATACTCTTGTGATCAGTTAGATGCCCCTTGGGATCATGGAAAGTCAATCTTGAAATTGAATTAGTCATCCTATCGACCTTCAAAGATAGGATTTCCTCCCCCCTCTCAATCGGTTGAGATATCAGTCACTGGCATTTGTGCCCACAACATCTGAATGCCATGGAAATCCTTTCTCTTGGGATCCAATGCATTCACATGTCCTTTTATTTCCCGAACTTCTCCAGCAATGTATCTGGAATGGTAACCAAGCTCTTAAATGTTTTCTTCTTGTTCTAGAGTGAATAATCCCCAATATTTGGTATGTTGTCCCACTCCTCGGTTAAGAGAGTATAAAATTTCCTAATAAGTTCTGCAAACTACTCTGTAACATTAGGATTAAGGCCTTGTACTTCTCAATCTCTTATTTCATTTCAGCCTTGCCTCTTGTCATTCCTTGTGGAAAGAGTCCATTCTTTTATCAATTATCTCCCATATGGAATAGGATCCATTATCAGCTTCATCGTATTCGGTAAAGGAAAACATACCTACATAATTACCCTTGAATTCATCAAACTTTTGATTCTCATCATAAGCCTTTTCATTGTCTACTTCTTCTCCTCTTTGACGCCTGATGCCCTGGTTCTACCCTTGTCATTATTAATTCTTGCACATGATCTAGGAACTAAGAATCAAAATCATCAATGAATTATTAACAAATACTCATGAATTGGAAATAACTGGAACCTGAATAGGTTTCCTCTCTGTATATTTTATAAACAATAATGGGTTACAATTTCCATGCTGAGCAATGGCTTAACTCCATGAAGAATTCGAATACCTAAGGGACAATTCGAATTCAATGAGTGAGTCTAGCTTAACTCACTCTTTGCCATGCAATCTCACTCAGTTAACCACTTGAGTAAAACCCTAATTGACTCACCAAACCCTAACTGAAGTCGGAGTGCAATAAATGACTGAATCTCAACTGAAGGAGATCAAACACATGTCATAGCAATCCAACCATCAAGTGCTAGTCCTGCATGACTCCAATGAACCCTGATGAAGTTAACTGAAGCTGAACAGACCATCAGAAGTTGGTGGAGGCACCTTGTTGACTCCAGTTCATTAAATAATAATAAATAATCATTAAATAATATATTTAATGAATGGAGGCTCCTTAACTGACTGTAACTGACTGGTTGAACTGATTGTAACCACCAGTTAGCAATTAGGTGCATTAATGTCACACAGATCACCCCTGGAGTGCTCCAGTTAGCCTCCTTGACTGTAGGTAGGCGTGGGTGTGACTGGATGATGGAAATTAATGCTCCACTGATGTCAATTAAACTTAGGATAGTGGTTTGACTAGGCCAATTTGACCAAAAGAGTCTGTATGATGGTAAATGTCTCCAACACCCCCCCTTAAGCTATACTCAGGAAGAGTTAGAAAACATAGACGCATAAAATGCTAGGGCCCTCGAAACAAAGGCCATAGGTCACCCTATACAATAAAGTAACTACTTAATATAACCAAGGAAACGGGGAAAACCTCATGGGAAAAATACCCCCCCTCAAACTAAGCATTAAATCAGGAATTGGTTCTTCTATGCGGTAGCATCCTAAGACTATGCATGTGAACCTCTGAATCCAAACTAAATGAATTTTTTTGGAGGAATATTCCACTTTGGAAGAAGAACAATGCACTCAACTGAATCAGAAATATAAACAGCTGCACAGTGGAAACTGGACCCATGTAGAGCAACTGAAATCATCTGAAGAGAGAGCAAAGATTCTTGAGGATTCAAGCCATGTGTGGAAAACTCAAGAAACTAATATGTTGCAGCCTTGAAAAGTGAACCATGAGTGGTAAAATCAGCCCCAAATCTTAGGAGCAAGTGTCCATGCGGATGCAGAATGTCTTCCTCTTTACTAGTTCTGTGAGGAGATGAGCTTGTGACCAAAGGTAGAGAATCCCTAGGACTCTGGAGAGTGAATTATTGAGCTCCATAATATGATATATATTCTTAAATATCTAATGATTCACAAAATAAAATATCAGCAACCTCACAGGAGGAAACTAACACCAAATCCCCATCAGCAAAATTGAAGAAGAACTGCGGTACTTGATTTTTCACACCAAAATTGGTGAGAGCAGCTACAAGCATGGCTGAAATCTCTTGGATTTTAAAATATGAACCAAATAATATTATATCAGAATGTAAATCAGATCTAAATAAGTTCACAACAGACCCAAAACTGTGAAATGAAATCAAATCCCCAGCAGTAGTTTTGTAGGAGACTTGCGGTACTTGTTTCTTCACACCATTGATGAGAACAGCTACAAGGAGTACTGAAGGTTTATGAACCTAAAATTTTGAACCAATAAATATTAGATAATATCCAAATAAGATCATATTATATCCAATAAGGTTGATATCAGGTCCAAAATTATGGTCAACCGAGACAGTAGATGCACAGTTTTCTTCTTCTTCAAAATTCTGAATTTTGGTGCATGCAATCTTGCAGGAATTTGCTGGAAGATCTAGATCATGGGGAGCGAATGGATCACTCTGGTAATCTGATATTTCTTCCAAAATATCCAAGGTATCACATATTTTCACACCAGCAGCACCATTAGAGGAATAAAATTCAAATTTCTCCTCACTGTCGGAAGCAGTTACTGGTAAATTTTGCACAAAATTCAAAGGAAAATCACCAGTGAATGTTTGCATGGAAGTGTAGTAGTTATTTTCTTCAATATCAGAGATTCGAATGTCTTCTTATGTTTCAGCAATATGAGAAGATGAGATATCATAGATCTCATGAACTTCCGGAGCATCAGGAGAAGGAGTCACTTCATGGAGACTTTCTTCAATTCGAATTGAATGTGTAGAAGATTATGCTTCATCTTCATCTTGAACAACTTCATCAGAGAGAGTAGAGGCCGAGAATTTTGAGTAAAGAACTCTTGTGGTGCTGGCTGTGATCTCCAAAGCACTATTATGATCCTCATTGTGCTTGCCAAAGGTTCTGTCCAATTTTGTCCAGAGATCCTTTGGGTAGTCAGAAAAATCAATACGGTAGTACAAGCTATCATCAAGGGCCAGACATATTGTTCCAAAAGATCTGTCACCGTTATTTAGCCAGTCATTCTCATTCTCATAAGTATCTCTTCCAATTCCAATAGACACCTCATAGAGACCTCGTCTCTTCAAATATGCAATAACCTTCAACTTCCATTCCGAATAGCTTGTGAATTGGGTGAGAGGTCGGACAACATGCACATTCTAGGCTTTCATCACACCCAGCATAGTCAATCAAGAAAGCTTGATCAACAAGTTCTTTACTTGGGATATTGAGTGGTAAGCCTTGGCTTCTGGTGCAGTGCCGGATTTTTGAGCTATTGCTTAAATTTCATCGAGAAATCTGTCAAAAAGCTTGTTCTTGAGAGATAGATCTTCGTCCTGCCGTAAGCTCTGATACCATATTAATTCTTGCACATGATCTAGGAACTAAGAATCAAAATCATCAAAGAATTATTAACAAATACTCATGAATTGGAAATAACTGGAACCTGAATAGGTTTCCTCTCTGTATATTTTATAGATAATAATGGGTTACAATTTCCATGTTGAGCAATGGCTTAACTCCATGAAGAATTTTAATACCTAAGGGACAATTCGAATTCAATGAGTGAGTCTAGCTTAACTGACTCTTTGCCATGCAATCTCACTCAGTTAACCACTTGACTAAAACCCTAATTGACTCACCAAACCCTAACTGAAGTCGGAGTCCAATAAATGACTGAATCTCAACTGAAGGAGATCAAACACATGTCATAGCAATCCAACCATCAATTGCTAGTCCTGCATGACTCCAATGAACCCTGATGAAGTTAACAGAAGCTGAACTGACCATCAGAAGTTGGTGGAGGCGCCTTGTTGACTCCAGTTCATTAAATAATAATAAATAATCATTAAATAATATATTTGATGAATGGAGGCTCCTTAACTGACTGTAACTGACTGGTTGAACTGATTGTAACCACCAGTTAGCAATTAGGTGCATTAATGTCACACAGATCACCCCTGGAGTGCTCCAGTTAGCCTCCTTGACTGTAGGTAGGCGTGGGTGTGACTTGATGATGGCAATTAATGCTCCACTGATGTCAATTAAACTTAGGATAGTGGTTTAACTAGGGCAATTTGACCAAAAGAGTGTGTATGATGGTAAATGTCTCCAACAGTCATGCCCTCTTCCCACCGATGGTGGTGGTGGAATAGTCTGACAGGTATGGGGAAGTTATACCTTTCTGAATCAATATTTAGATTGATACCCTGTATATTGAGGTATAGACATTAGAGGAAATTTCAACTCAAAATGGGCCTTTTAAGTTTTATTCAAATTCCATTTCATCATGTGTTAGCCAATGAAATTTCTTTAAATTTGAAATACCGTATAGGTCTTAAACACTTTTTTAATATAAATTTGGGGATAGGTATCATAAAAAAAAACTACTTTTTTTGTTTGTATTTTTAACATATCTCCCTGTGTTTTTACTCAAATTTCAATCGGGAGAGCTCGTTGGATGCGGAATTAAATTCCACATCCAACGAGTACCCACTCGGCATACTTTTGATGGACCCCGCTACCCCAAAAACAAGAAATACCTGAAAAAATGGAATGATGATGTCATCATTCCATTTTTTTAGGTATTTCTTGTTTTTTGGGTAGAGGGGTCCATCAAAAGTATTCCAAGTGGGTACTCGTTGGATGCGGAATTAAATTCCGCATCCAACGAGCTCTCCTGATCGAAATTTGAGTAAAAACACAGGGAGATATGTCAAAAATACAAACAAAAAAGTAGTTTTTTCTTTTCTTCCTCCAAAATTAATAAATATTATTTTATTATTTTAATTATTATTTTATTAGTTCATTTTAGGAGGCCCATTTTGAGTTGAAATTTCCTCTAATGGCCTATTGGAGAGTCATGGCCCCCTGGTGGGGAGGTTTAAAATCCGGAGATGAATAAAGATCCATAGCTATAAGTGGCAGAGTCCTTTGTAGTGGATATTTTCATTGAGGATCGAGAGCCATGTCGAGTAGCTATGCACAAAGGAGCCAGAAGCTATAGTGTAAAGAAGTCTAATAAGCACCAAATGGGCTAATCCCACACAAGGTATTTAGAGACCTATGTAAATCAATCATTGTGTATTCAAAGAAGATAACAACGGAGCTAGTTGAGTTATAGATTCTATTTTTCTATATCGAGATCAAAATCCTAATATCGAGCCCTCGTAAGCCTAATATTAGACCATGTTATAAGCCCCATGGCCCCTCATCCTAGCCCTGTCACATATTTTGGTAGAGGTTTTGTGTTGAGAAACTCCAGTCCCATCCACGAAAGAGCCAGGGCATGCATTCTTCGTGTAATGGGAAACAAGAGCATGAGGATGGAATTTTCAGAAACCCATACTGGCATAGATTCAATCCCTCGTTCCATAGGTGTTTTGTGGAATAAAAAGTCCTCTGAGGAACCCTGTGTATTCTTTCGTAGTCTTTAATATATTGCTTGAGGTTCTTGACAGTTGGAGAATCATCGACAAACCTGAGCGAGAGAGTTGTTCTAAACTGTATTCGAATGAATAGCCTCATAGTGGAGGAAATATAAGTGGAATATCAAATCTTCTAAATTATGGACTCTATCTAGACGTAGAATAAGTTGGGAGGCTGTATCAACTTTGTCCAGTTGAAAACATTGGGAGGCGGGAAATACAACGAAATTTGCAAAAAATTTAAAATAACTAAAAATCGCTCTCTTGAAAAACCCCAAACCAGAGATACACCTACCAACATACCCACATTAAAATATATATGAGTTTAATAAATGTGTAATAAGAATATTTGAATATATAGGTATTTTTTTAATAAAAATATTTTGTTGTTTAAATAGTGGCATTTATGTTGTAAAGAGAGGTGTATCCACAAATTTAGGTGTTATAAGTTAATGCAGATTATGTTAGTAGTTGATTTAGATTAATGTGTATTGAGAATTAGGCATTATAGAATTTATACCATTCTATTAAACACTTTTAAGTGTTTAGTAGTCTTCACTTATTAGAAAGGACTAGGGTGCCACTCTAAAATGCAGGTCTTTAAAGAATAATTTTATCCTTAAGGATGCAGATGAGAAAAATGATTGAGTATTTTTGTTGGTTTCATGTGGCATTTTTGGGTTCTGTATTCTTCCATTGGATTAATTCTACTTGAATATTGCATTGGCACAACATACAAGAAATAGTTTTCCTAAAACAACGTTATGTTGCAACCAAATGTAACCATATTCATCAATTTTTGGGAGGATTATTTGAAGTATGTAATTTGTCCCAACCACTTTCTTTAGACATGACATTTGAAATATTAGGAGGATCTGCAAGTGCACTAGAAGAAGCAACTTGTAAGCAACAGTGCCAATACAATTGAGTATAGTATAGGGTACATAAAATCTAAATGCCAACATCCTATGGCCTTTCTCCTTGAGTGATGTATACTTAAAGAGTTGTAGATGAAGGAACACATGATCTCCATTTTCAATGTGGTGCTTAGATTGATGTTGATATGTCTATTGCTTCATTTTTTATGGGACAACACCAAATTATCCTTGAGTGTATTGAGAGCGTCGACATGAGTTGTCAAGGTTTTTTTTCACCTTGAACATTAGATAGGCCTCATAAGTAGGAGATCATTAATGGGGTTTTTTATCCATAAAATACCCCAAAGGGGATTGTTTTGGTAGCACCATTATAGGTGGTATTGTACCACCATTAGGAAAGGGGTAACCACTGCACCCATTGGGCCTGTATCTTCGAGGAAAAATAGCATAAGTAAGTTTCTAAACAATTGTTAATTGTTTATTCTAACCATATATTTGGAAATGATATGATGTGCTAAGGTTCAATCGATTACCTTGAAGACGAAATAACTCTAGACATAAATTAGTACTAGTGGATGTAGGATCATGATTTGTCACAATTAAAGTAGGCATGTCAAGGATTTTGAATACATTGTCCATGAAAATGTAGGCTGTTGTGGAGGCCTTGACGGGGTTTTGTAAAGAACAAAAGTAAGCATATTTACAAAGATGTTCAACCTTTATGATAAATTATTTCTTGCCAACATTTGGTAACTTCAGATTGAAATCCATGGAAATTTCAGTTTGCACGATGGAAGGAATTGATAAAAGTTGCAATTCCCCTAGAGGCTTCACGATCTTCACCTTATGTCGTTGGCATGTGACATAGTCATCCACAAAGGTGTGGATTTCTTTCTTCATGCCTCCCCCCAAAAATGAACACTCAATTCGTTTATATTTTTTCCCTTATGAAATTATGAGTCATCTAGTGTAGTAGAGGAATGTAATTCAAATTGCATTATGGATTTAAATGTTGAATTATGGACCAAAAAATATGCCCTTTACAGCATAATGCATTATCTACTAGATAACATTGATGTGCATGTCGATAGGATTCTATTTGGTGGATAATTTTCACTATTTTGACATCAACTAACCACTCTTGGGATACATTTGCTATGCAATTGGGCACTAGTAATAATAAATCAAATAGGGAACCTTCCTTTTCATACTTCCTAGAGAGGGAACCAACCATCATGTTCTCCTTTTCCTTCTTAATTATGATCTTGTAGTTATAGCCTAACATTTTAGTGACTCATTTTTTTATTAAAGAGGATGGTCTCTGTTATAATAAATATTTCAAATTGTGATGATTTGTTTTAATTTAGAACCGACAAGCCATTTTTTAAGGAAACCACATATCAACTACATGAATAGCAACCAACAATTCCTCTTTCATACGTATAATTATATCACAGAATTGCTCACTTATGAAGACTAAACAACATCCCTCTTGCTTTAACACTACCTCATTACCTTTGTTGAAAGTGTCACATTGCCACCACATTGCAAGGAAAAAGTATTAGTGAATTATAAGGCTCTTACCATGAGAAACTAAAATCCCCACCACCTTATACATACCTGGTTTTGGGTATGTTGAAGAAATGTCGATTATTCAGTCCCAAAATTAAAATTTCCAAATCAACACAAAAATAGAGTCACTATGTTTCATAAGAAACTTCTACATTTTGTAAAAGTGTGATTAAATTTTATCCATGGATTTACCCTCCATTCTTATATGAAATATTATTATGCCTTTATCCAGTCACAAGTTCCCAATATCCAAACAACAAAAACAACTTCATGTTTAAGAAAAAACAAAGAATACTTTCATTAAAATTTATTTTTAGATTATTATCAAAGTTAGAAAAAAAATGAAAATGACATACTAGAATTTGTAGTGGCACCCAGAGGAGCAATTTCAAATTGTCCAGAGAAATGGGTGTCTAAATTCAGTAGGAGCTTCTAACTTCTGAGGCCCATAACCAAAAAGCAAGTGTGTATGAAATTCCATAGGTGGTGCTTGGTAAATCCTGTAGCTGATAAATTGTTGATGTTTGGTGGGTGGTTGGGTTAATTTATTAATTAGCATAGTTTAAAACTAACTTCTTCTCCTAGAATGGTACCCTCCTCTATCTTGGAGTTGCACTTTCAGACTTCAAAATAGAGTTATCCTTTGAAGTAAGGGAAAAAAGGTAGGGAAATGGACTAAAAGAGAGGTCACAACTCCATATTGAGACAACACTAAGCCAATACAGGAAATAAAGAAAGAATGGAATGAATGTAAAGCCATTCCCATAGAAGAAAAAATAACATGCCTGGGTTGCAGGTTATAGTCTACAATTGTTTTAATGGTAGTATATACTTACAAAGTCTCTAAATTTATTGGAGATAGTTATGATCCACTCATGTGTGTGCTAATGATATAAATATTTGCATTAATTCTATTTACCAGAATCAATACCTAAGTGTTTATATGAAGGATTCCCATTCCCTTTGTAGTGGTTGCATGGAGATAGTTATTTTAATTTAAGCTATGATGACTCTGCAGCCATAGAAGGTAGGGTGAAGGTTCATAGAAAACTTATGTTGAACGCATGTGCACCAATGTTCTTCAAATTGAACGCCAATGGAATTCTAGTTGGGGATGTGAGGGTAAGTGTGTAAGAGTGAAAGGCTGGGAATCCTTATTAGTATGTCTCTCTAAGGTTTTCTTAAGTCAATATTTTCTAAGTTAAACTATGGCAGGTGGCTTAAAAGATTAAGTTGATTAATAACAACTCTTACTTGCATTTAATTGAATAGACATACATTTAATTGAATAGTGATATCTCTATATTCTATTTAATTATCTCGGTACTCTTGATTTATTTTGGCACACTTGAGATAGATAACAATTACATAGCCTTACCTCCTATGATGCTCATCGCCCAAACATATAGAAATTGCATTGTCCTACCACTAATAACTCTCCACTAGAACTTAAAAGTAGTCACCTATGATAATAAATAGTTTTATAAATTCCAATCAGTCAATGGGCCTACCTACAACCCTTAATGCCTTAATATTCATAACTACCCTTCTTGACCTAGAATCAATCCATTGTGACGAGAGAATCAAGCTGCATCAATTTTGAATCAAGTCACGAGTTTGAATACATCGAATTTGAAACCGTGAGGGGTTTGTTCTTTTCTCCATGTGAAGCTGCCAAGGATGATATAAACCGTCAACACCACATTCCCCTTGCCTTCACTCTGTGCTACCCTGCTAAAGTTCACGATGACAACGTTAAAGACCACAATGCCAATAATAAGAAGCCATGAGGGGTCTGTTATTTTATTAATGTGAAGTAGCCAAGGATGATATAAACCCTCAACACCAAATTCCCCTTGCCTTCCTTTGTGTACCCTGCTAAAGTCAACGATGACAACATTGAATACCACGATGTCAATAGCAGGTAGTTTGACATATTTTGGCACCCACATATGGATTTTTAGTTTTTTGAAATTGGTGTAGAATGATTTTCTTTTCAAATTTTAATCTAAGGTGAAGAGATGGTTAAAAAAAATGAGTACTAAATGACACATGGATGGAGTGTACACATTTTAGTTTTTAGCTTTTGAATTTAATGTCAAATGATTTTTTTCAAATTTTAATCTAAGGTGAAAAGATGGATAAAACGAGTGAGTACTAAACAAAACATGGATGGAATGCATGAAATATGAATTAAAATATTATCATAAGTATTTTTATAATGTCCTTCAGAGTATAAAGAGTACAAAGAAATGCCCTTAAGAGTACAAAGAAAGTTTTTTTGTTAAGATTGATATCCACTTCTCGTGCCTTGGATGTTCTTGGTAAAATGAGGGTATGGATGGGGAGGTTGTCCAAACAACCTTGTAGGGTGACATCTTTGTAGCACCATGATAGGTGGTATTCTACTACCTTTCTGCAAGGGGGGTGTAGGGGGGGAGGGGGTGGGGGGGGAACTACTATACCCAATGTCCATATTAGTTAATGTAAAACACACTGACCAACAATATTTTTATGGTCAACACTTCACAACCTCTATTACTTGTTATTAACTCCAATATCTCAAGTCTTACAGTATCCAAAAGTCTTATGGCATGCATCATCATCATGGGCATTGACGTTTTCATCATCATCATCATCAATTCCATATGGTACATCAACATCATCTTGATCATCATCCTCATTATCATCATCATCGTCAGCATTAAGTACATCATCAAAAAAATCAGCGTCACTCATATGACATTAGTGTTCTTAATCCATTAGAGGAAATTTCAACTCAAAATGGGCCTCCTAAGGAAAATTAATAAAATAAGAGTTAAAATAATAAAATAATATTTATTAATTTTGGAGAAAGAAAAGAAAAAAAAACTACTTTTTTGTTTGTATTTTCGACATATCTCACTGTGTTTTTACTCGAATTTTGATCGAGAGAGCTCGTTGGATGTAGAATTAAATTCCACATCCAATGAGTACCCACTCAACATACTTTTGACAAACCTCGCTACCCAAAAAAACAAGAAATACTTGAAAAAATGTGATGATGAGAAAATACGAACAAAAAAAGTAGTTATTTTTATGATACCTATCGCCAAATTTATATTAAAAGTTTGTTTAAGACCTATACGGTATTTCAAATTTAAAGCAATTTCATTGGCTAACACATGATGACATGGAATTTGAATTAGATTCAAAAGGCCCATTTTGAGTTGAAATTTCCTCTAATGACTCATCGACATTAGGATTAATTTCATGTAATTGTTAAGTTCATTTATATGTCGTTACAGTCATTTCAATGATAATAGGATTGTTTCAATGTCGTTACATACATTTAGGTGTCATTAGAATGAATTAGGATCCAAAAGTGATACCACATGCATAATCATCATTGACATCCACATCGTCATCATCATCATACAATAAATCAACATCATTGTCGTCATCATAGTCATCATCAATATAATTGTGATAGTAATGGGCAAGGATCCCTACTACCTCACAATAATGGATGATATAGTCTTATACTTATCAAATCATATCCATACACTACATCACAATTATTGTAATGCATCATCGTCATGTTTTTAGGGAAAATCAAATGCCATTAGGGTCTATCAAATGTTGTTGGGGACACTCAAATTCCATTAGAGCAATTTAGGTGACATTAAGGTAATTTACCCCTCATTAGGATTAATCAAGATCTAAAAGTTCCATGGTTATGATCATTTACATGCCACTATGATAAATCAAGATCCAAAAGTATTATCACATGGATCATGATCATTGACATTGAAATTGATATATCTGACGTTATGTCAGACATTTTCTGAACACAATTCCTAGCTCTAAACCTAGTGCAATTCCTAGCACGGCTCCTTCAAAATTTCTAGCATTATTCTAGGCGTTATAACTAGATCTATACGTGGCGCATTGTTGAATATTTTCTAGGCACAATTCCTTGCTCTATACTTAGCACTATGTTGGAGGTTTTTCCTGCTGAAATTCATGGCACAATTCCTATCGCTAACAATGGATTAATATATGGTGTTATGCTATTCAAGACGTTTTTTTGGAGGCTATTCTTCGCATTATATGGGATGTTTCTTTGGACCCTAATTGGGACATCAATTTGGATGCTAATTGGGATGATAATTGTGATGCTAATTGGGACGCTAATTGGGAAGTTAATTGGGATGCTAACTAGCATCCAAAATAACGTCAAATTTTAAAAATGGACGCTAATTGGGATGCTAATTGAGACACTAATTGGGACGATAATTGGGATGCTAATTGGGATGATAGTTAGCATCCAAAATAGCACCAACTTTTAAAACGGGACACAAATAATGCCATTAGAAACGCCATTCCGTGGAAAAGCGTCCAATTTGTTCAAAAAATGATGAAAAATACACTAAAAGTGATAGTGGACACTAAAAATGAAGCTAAAAGAGACGCTAATCACAAGGTTTTATTGTAGTGTTTAATGACATCCAATTATCATGATACTTGTTGTCAAGGCTTTTCTAGTCTCTACTATCTTCCCTTTAGTGGATACTATTGTTTTTTAGTTGTGTTGCACATTTACTCCGTAGATCTATTTTTATTATTTCAATGCTTTTAGCTAACGCATGGTTCTATTACAAAATCAATATGTTGTCTAATATTACAATCTTCACTAGTGGGGCCTTGGCTTTGAGCTCCTCATTATAAACTTTGACATTTACATATTTACATCACATATTTTCAATTACAACATTAAAAATCAAAGACTAAAGCTATTAAAAAAATTTCATTTTGATATATTCAACTTTATATTGCTTAAAAATAAATGAACTTTATATATTTTATTGTAATAGTTAAAATCATAATTTAAAATATTTTCATTAAAATTTTAAATAATATTTAATAAATGAAATGATAAAATTCAAACTTTTCAACAAAGTTATAATTATTAATCCTTTAGTTTAAAAACATTAAATATAATTGTAATTAACTATCATTTAATAAAATATTATTTTACATGGATCACTCTTTTATAGTGTTCAAAATTACTTGCAAAATTGTTATAAGAAAATTAAAAAAACAACCGTGCATTGCTTTTTATGGTTTAAAAAACAAAAAAACAACTTAACTTTTATATTTCAAACATTATAAGTAACATAATAATATTAAATTATAGCATAGTTGATATTGTATAAATTTCACTTATCCACTTATATCATCCATTAAAAAAAACAAAAGCTGCTTCAACAGCACCTCGTCTGTATTTGGTTGAGGGTTTCAGAGGTTCACGTTTAAATAGTAATTTAATGTGGGTATTGCCTTCTGCAAGTGTAAGGTTTCGTCAGTAATAGCATCACATAGATGAGATCACAGATTTGGACATTAGAAATTTAGCTGATTCCATACCTTTCAAGCTTTTATTTATTCCACTACACTTGCTTTAAAATATGTAACAATGGTTTACTGTCTGCCATGTCACTTTGTTTGGAACAGTGAGCCCACAAAACAATAAACTAAACTGGATTTATTTACATGTACCGAATGTCTTAAATACCCAATTCCATAATAATAATAATAATCTATTTTTAAGGTCACCGCCAAGCGAGACACCAAATTGGTGTATAAGACCCCTTGTTTGTGGGATAAGGGACCCTCTTCTGCGCAGCGATTTAACTGCTAAAGTCTACAGAGGTGTACATACACTACCCCTCTGGATTTGAACCCGTGACCTCCTAAGAGGAAACACATGCTCTTAACCATTAAACCCACCATATAATATCCATAGATTATGTTTCATGATCTTCTAATCGTAATAATAATACTAGTTTTTTTTATGCAGCTTTGTTCATTAATAAATGTTTTGATTTATAAAACATGACTAGACACACTAATAGTATATCTTCATTATCAAATCTAAAGTATTCGAAATCTTTTATACTCCCTATAGAAAATCCTACAATAATGTTTACTTGATTTATTAAATAATATTAATATTATGATCACATTAAATTTAATTTATTATACATAGTATTAAAATGTTTGTGAATATGAACATTATTATACATTTTTCATCCACTTTTTAAATTTTAAAAAATAAATCATGTATTTTAAGAAGTTTTTTAATCTTTTAACTAATTATATATATATTTATTTTTACTATTTCATTAATTATTAAATATTCAAAACTTTTAATTTTTCAAGATTATATTATTTTTTATTTTTAAAATTACAATTTGTAATGGCTTTCCTTCAATCATCTTGTTACAATCCCTTCTCTTCCATAAACTAATTGGATAGCTAATTTCTCTTACTAAACATCATAAACCTTTACATAATACATTTTTTAAAGTTTAAACACAATATTACATGATTAATTATAAAAAAGTTCATTTCAAAAAAATAATCAATTTCTTTTAATAACCTTTCAAATTTGTTAAATTTATTTCTTAAACTTTAATTATGATGATGGTGTTTTCTCTATTGGACCTCAAGAGAAAGGACAAGAAAAAAACAATTTGAATTATCTTAAAATATTATTTCTATGCTCAAAAAGCTTAGAAAGAGGTATCCCTAGCTTCGTATAGTTTTCAGGAGTTAGAAAGTAAGACAAGTCATTGTTGGAACAAAGATATGGAAATGAGATATAGTATGGGTATAGGTAGGGAATTTTAAAAGAAAATGATTTTCATCCTCAATGCACATAGGCTCACTGTTGGCGCAACCCACCAACAAAGCCTCGTCGACAGGGGTTTCCACTCTGTCGATGTCCAACTAGCGCGATCTCCCTGAGCACCGACCCAGATAGGTTTGACCCTAGAAACACCCGCAGAGTGGATGAAGCCTCAGCTGAGATGTCGAGGGAGAGCCATCAGAAACAAGCTTTGTGATCGCATCAACAACTTAACTTCATAATCAACATATAATTCAGAATTAGAATCACATCATTCATCACAGATTGATTAGTATAACTAATAGATACCTAATGGATTGCATTACTTCATTCATCGCAGCATTAATCACTCATTCATATAACCGCAAACATCCATCATTATCATCACAGATCATAAAAAAAAGAAAGAAAATAAAAGACAAAATCATTTTTTATGGAAACATTCGTCATGTCATATTACTTCCACAAAATAGATTCACAATATGCAATACATCTCCACAACAGGTGGCTGAAAACATATCGACACATACAGAGCCAAAAACCCTCTCACAATAGGCACAGATGCAAAAAGATACCCAAAAAATACAAGTTCTTCCTGGAGAATTATCTCTCCAAAAGCATATGTCGCAGAAAAGTATCCCCCTACTATTGCAACTCTAGCTCTATATATAGGCTTGCGCCTTTACATCCAAGGTCCACTTCTAACTGACTTCTAACAAACTAGTGACCTATATCCACAGAATGTGGTCAGTAGATACAAAATTGCATAAATAATTTCAAAAACGGTTATTCTTCCATCTATCGTGCTGTTGTGGTCCTTCGCGATGGCCTGTGAGCTTGTGCAGCCTTCGCGGTGCTACGCAACTCACTTATCCAATACCCCTGCCAATACTCTCACACAAATACATTAACATTTTAGGGGTTGTCAAATGCCTAGCTTCACTATGAAGCTCATCAAAATTCATTTTATTCTTTCCAATATTAATTTTTATCTTTGAGCACGTTAAGACCGAAATATCATTTTTATCCTCAACATTAGGGCTAATGAAGTTTTAGAGTATCATAATTTTCTTTTAACCTCTAAATCTTCTTTACAACACATTTTTCCTTTGAACGTAGAAGTAATAATATTTTTAATGTTATCAATATTTTGTAGAGTGGTAGTTTTGTTGACCCCCCAATAAACCAAGTTGTGGCAACTTTATGCCACCCTCGTTTGAGGTGAAAGTTCTTTTTGGCTAGAGTTAAGAGAAATTTTAGGGAGCCTATGGTATCCTACCTTGTTTAACATGGGCTTGTACATCAGATACCTAATCATAGCCATTCTTTCACTAAGGAAGAAACCTACTTCTAACAGGGGAATACGATAGGGTGTATTTCTCTTAATTTTAAGATTATAAGTAATAAACCGCTTCTGAATTTTCTCAATTATTGTACAAGATTCTTTGGAAATGTTGCATACCCAAGCTTCACAACCATATAAGATAATGGGAGTGACTATCCTTTTAAAGAGGGATTTATTTCTATCCCACATCAAAAGGTTTGTAATTTACAGTTGTTTTCAAGACTCAAAGTAGGATTTCTAGCCTCCGTTAATCTTCTACTGAATGCTATAGTTCCAATTGAGATCATGGTGGAAGTCAATTCTAAGATATTTATAACAAGTCACTTTATCTAGGTTTTTGTTGTCCTAAGAAAATTTATTGTACATGCCCTTATTGGTTTTGATAATCATGACTTTTGTTTTTTCGGTGTTGATGGTCATACCCATATTGGAGCATAAATCCTAGAGAATTCGTAATTGCTTCTCAATATCATAGGGGCACCTTTCCATAAGAACGATATAATCAACATAGAGAAGAAGAATGGGGACTATTCATGCCAATTTTGTGCTAGCATAACCTACTTATTCTAAACAACTTCTAGCTTATTAATGTAAATGTTGAAAATGGTAGGGGAGAGGGGGAAACCTTTCTTAACTTGAATATTACAATTAATATCCTATGACCATCCTTAACTATTTTGAACTTGGAAATAATTCTTTCATATAACCTTATTCTCGCATCCCTCAGCTCCGAATGAACCTATAACTCTTCTCCTATACCATAGGTTCTTTCTAGCTATTGTATCAAAAGCTTTTATAAAGTCCATAAACAATAAAAAAGGATATATTTATTATTACGACACTCCTCCACAATGATCCTAACTGTAGAAATATGGTATGTGGTTTATTGATTCCTTCTGAATCCTTCCTGACCTTTGTCCCACGTTCCTTCACTTTCTAGCAACATGCTAATATTCTTTTAAAAAACAATACCATATAGTTTAGCTAAAAGAGGGCTAGTCATAATGGTTCGATAATTAGAAGGGTTATCCTTATCTCCACTTTTAAAATTAGGAACTCTAAGGATCTCCACTTTTAAAAATAGGACCTCTAAGGATTTGATTTCAAGTCTTAAGGATGTCATGCTTGAATGCTAGATTGAAGAAATTGTGAATTTAGTGGATGATGATAGGCGCTATAATTTTTAATATTTATGCTTGGTATCCTTCAATATGTTTAGCTTTTCCATTTGCTAGGAACTTAACCCGAAATTTTATGTCTTACGTAGAGAAAAATTGCTCAATTGTAAGAAGGGATTGAATGTTATACATCACATATGTGGATTCATAAATATTTTTAATATAGGAGTTCTAATCCTCCCAAGAGATCTTATTTTTTTCTTTAGTAAATCACAAGTTAGAATTTTCCTCTATACTATTCTTTGGGTCTATCTTACATAAGACATAAGTATAAAAGCTTTTCTTATCTTTTATTTATATAGTATGTTTTTTTTCTTTCAAGTAGGGAATTGTACTTATTTATCTTGGCGTCTTATAGGGGATCATGAATAGCTTCCTTAATTTATCTACACACATTATTACATTCATTATCATACAATGGGTTGGTTCTTCTTTTCTCCTTTTTACTAGAAATTCCGATAAAGAACTTCTTGATGGAAGAAAAGACTCGGGCTATAGTAAAATTATGATAAAGGTATTTTATATTGGCCTTTTTAGAAAGAGGGGACAATTTATTTATCAATTTATTTATAAACCCCCCCGTATTATTCCTATCAAAGACCCAATTTTTTTGGATTTTAGAATTTTCCTCTATGGGATCATTATGTATGGGAAGTTTGAGCTTTATAATTATTTAATTTTGTAATATGAATTGGGATTTTTATCATTTAACATGTTAAAGTTTATTTTTTTAAATGAACAAAGGGATATCTAAAATGACATATCTCGCCACACTACTTCCAAGACCATGAATTCAAGTCATCCTACTGGAATTTTGCCACTTCTTTAGGTCGTTGCAAATTATATGACCTTGAGCACTACAAAGCTTGAATAACACTGATCCAAACATATTTTTCGATTGGATCTTTAGAATTTTTATTGCATCTCCTAGTTAAACAAAGGTCTTTGTCTAACCATAGAGGATTAGGGTTGGAGTAGATGTTTAAAAGAATAGCTTGGTTGCTTGAGGTTTGAGCATTGAATTTATCCATTAACATGATATTGAATGCATTCTAGAGACTAGAAATATCATGCTCTAAGCCATTATAGCCACAATTTTTATCTAAATTGCATTTCTTATAAAAGTTGGAATTAATAGGGGCGAAATAGCATATAGAAATGTAGGTTTTTTTTTATAGAATTTATGTTTGTGATTTCCAACCATATATATTGATTGAAATGTTTCTTTTTATAAAGTCCAGAATTAGGAGATATTATTTGTTTGATGTAACAAGCTATGCCTCCAATGCCTCTACTAGAGTATCACTTGTTCCATATTGACCATAAGACAAAACCATCTATGATGGGGACTTTAGATTATTTATCCTCCCAAATTTTAATGAGAAATATAATATCAATATCTTTGAGGTCCAACTTAACTTCAGGTCTTTGTTCCATGGGAATCTCTAAAAGTTTCAAAAACTTATTTAATGTATGTCAAATTGCTATTTAGTGGTATTTTTTTTATAACATCCAAAATTATACCTTTTCTATTTTAATGATCCCTAAATTTTGTAGAAATAATAGATAAATGCTATCAGCAATGATCCTAAGAAGAATCACAAGAAATATATCTTGCTACTAAGAATTCTCACAAGCATACACAGGAAAAATAGAGAGAAGAAAAGAGACTGAATCACATGAATGAAGAAATGAATATTGGTGTGTATCCTTCCATTTAATAATGATGAATAACAGTGTACATAAATAGTACAACCATCATAGGAAAATAGAATTGTATGGAAACAACTCATAAAGCGCAAAAAGCCTGACTTACCAAAATATAGCAAACCCCCATAGGTGGCTAAAGCACTTCCCAAATCTATCAAGGACCTCACGAGTTGGAAAAATCATGAATGATTTTTCAAGGAGATGGAAAAAACATGCTAATCCCAGAAAATGGGGAAAAAATAATGGAGGATGGGTTGGAAACAAAAGCTACTAGTTTCCTAGTTGACTAGCTTTTATCTTATCGATAGAAAAAATAGAATAAAGCAGAATCTGCTGTAAAGTGTTGTATACTAATTCCGGATGGTCAAAAGGTGGTCAATATCAACCCATAATTATAAATAAATCATTCATAGGATATAGATGGTATGCATTGACTTTAAGGTGCAAGTGGATGCCAACTAATTAACCTAGTGGGTGAATAATTAATTAAATAATGATTAATTATTTTATCCTAGGTTATGAGTGGGTTTAATATATTCCAACACCCCCCTATAATTCTGACTTTATGATGGTATGAAAAAAAATATGGATGCATAGGGATGCATATAGGGCCCAACAACAAGGCTATGATCACCCTTTAACAATTATTATGTCCAAAAAATTGAGGAAAGAGGCAAAACCACATGGGGGAAATCCTCCCTCAAGATAGGACAAGGCACAATTTAAAATATGTCTTCAACATATCTTCATATTCACTTTAATGATCTGATTGAATTGATTCTAGATGAAGGAATTGTTGTAGAAATCATGAACTCCATGTTCATGTGCTGGAGTGTAGAACCTGTAAGAAGGAAGAGGAGAGACTCCTTGTATCTCATCAACTAATGAAGTAGGAAAATTATCTGAATGATTATTTCTGCTGTCAAACTCTGATCTGAAAACATAATATAAAATTAAAAAGATATTTGTGCATACTCCTTCCCAAAGAGTACAAAAATTAAGACAATTTATTTCACACCCAATTCCCTGAATAGCTGCAAAATTGTGATGTGAATAACATGTCAATATTCCAATATGATGTAGCACATGTATAGATCTGATATGAGGTTGATAAAAATCTGATATATCATAAATATTTGCATATGGAACAGAAAGGACCGTAGGATTCAGTGGCTCGGTGAGGATATAGGGCTAGACTAGGAAAATTATGAGCAACTCGGGAAAACTGATAGGTGTAAAAATATGAACGATGGATGGGAATAAGATCTGAACCATAAGTGTTTAGAAAATATCCAAAAATATTTAATATCAGTCCAAATATTACTAAGGACATGGATAACTAGCCACTAAAAGATATGAAAGACTTCAAACCATGTAAGATAAATATCACTGCATAAGAGACCAATGAGGAATCAACGAGTGAGCTTGGGATTTGTATAGTCTTTGGATTATTAATAGGCATGGTAGATGGTATGGATGGTGGTATTATATGTGTATAAACCTACAAATATGCTTCTATATCAGAATCCAAAGGATCACATATAAGCATATCAATAGTCTCACGGGAATACACCGGTAATGAATCCTCTATATGAAAGGATGAAAGAATGAGATGTTCAAAATATTCAAGAAGGATCTAAGTATTGGTGCCAAGAACAAAGGAGGATATGCTGAATCACATGAGATCAAGTAAGGTAAGTGGTATGACACAAATAAGTCTTGATGTGACTAAGCAAATATCCTGGAAGTCACTCGGTTGCACACCATCAATGAGAGAGTATGCACAAAGTGTGAAGGATCTGGCACACAGATCTTAGAATCTAAGATAGGAGATTTAGAGAACAGTGAATGGGTTATAGGATCATAATCAATATCAATATCATCTCCATATGTTACTTCTTTTTCATCAATAGTATCACAAGAATAAAAGTCACCTTCAAGAGACACATAAAAAGATGGATCTTCAATATTTGCTTCTTCATTGAAGGAGGAAGCATTCGAATCAAAGAGGGCATCAGCAACATGAAATGTATGAGAAAATTATTCATCATGATAAACTTCATTAGAGAATATAGAGGCCAAGAAAACTTGAGAGAGAGAACAAGAGGATATGCTGGGTTCGCTCCATGCTTCATCTTCTATTTCCTGCAAACCAAAATCTTTGTCCAAATTCTTCCAAAGCTCAAATGGATACTCAGCAGAACCTATGAGATGATATATAATTGGAGACATTCCCAAACATATAATTCCATAATATCTATCACAATTATTTATCCAATCAATCTTCTCTTCATAAGACTCAAGATCGCTCAATGCACCAATGGAGACATCAAAGAGACATTGCCTCTTCAAGTATGCACTCATCTTTGGCTTCCAATCAGCATAGTTGAAAGGAGATAGTAGAGGAAATTTTGAATCCATATTGAATTTGTTGATATGCTCTAGGAGATACTCTCTGCAACCTACAAAACAAACTAGGAGAAAACCTTGTAAGCTAGACAAGCTCTTCTTCAAAGAGGGATAGGAGACTGGAAGCTTTCCTCAACTCTGTAGAACTTGATCAACCTTGCTGCTATGATGCCATGTGGAATATGGAAAAGTTGTGATCCCTGTAGATTTTATACCATGTAGAAATAATAGATCAATGCTATGAGCAACGATACTAAGAAGAAGCACGGGAAATAGATCTTTCTACTAAGAATTCTCATAAGAATACACATTAAAAATAAAGAGAAGAAAAGAGACTGAATCACATGAATGAAGAGATGAATATTTGTGTGTATCCTTCCATTGATTAATGATGAATAATAGTGTAGATAAATAGTAAATCCATCATAGGAAAATCGAATTGTATGGAAACAACTCATAAATTTCAAAAAGGTTGACTTACCAAAATATAGAAAACCACCATAGCTGGCTAAAGCACCTCCCAAATATATCAAGGACCTCATGAGTTGGAAAAAGCATGAGTGAGTTGTCAAGGAGATGGAAAAAAATGCTAATACTAGAAAATGGAGAAAAACTAATGGAGGATGGTTTGAAAACAAAAGCTATTAGTTTCCTAGTTGACTAGATTTTATCTTATCCATAGAAAAGCAGAAAAATAGAAAAAGCAAAATAAAGCAAAATCTGCTGTAAAGTGTTGTATAATAAATCTGGATGGTCAAAAGGTGGTCAGGATCAATCCAAAATTAGAAATAAATCATTCCTAGGATATAGATGGCATGTATTGACTTTAAGGTGCAAGTGGATGCCAACTAATTAAGCTAATGGGTGAATAATTAATCAAATAATGATTAATTATTTTATCCTAAGTTATGAGCGGGCTTAATATATTCAAACACCTTTTCTATTTTAATGATCCCTCGTTTTCCTTGTTTTGTGGCTTTCTTTTACCTGCAATCTATCTTTTCTAAGTGATAAAGAAAGTCGATCTATTCACCTCCTGAACATTCATACGAAAAATATCAACTCTAGCTAATCTTTAAATCTTCAAATTACATTTATAGTGATATAAATGAATTATCTAACTACACTGAATACAAATTTTAATATTAATTTATATACCAACTTTAACATTTAGTTTTTAGGGTAAATTCATGGAAACAAACCTGGTAATGGCTCCCGCGTCATAATTCATTGTATTTTATTAGAGCCCATCTTCTGAGTATGTTGAGGATTAGTCCCATATGGGTCTTGAATCCACATGTTATACATTTTTTTTGCAACTAGAATAAATGGTTGATGCAGCACAAAGATCTCATTGCATATTTTTCATAAAAATACATTTATAAGAGACACCACCAACAAATTTTTGTTCTTGGCTTTCCTATTGATTGAAGTTGTTTTCCCTGTATCCTTCAACAGATTTGTACATACAAATTATTTCTTTCCATATGAATGAATCTGCAAACTGAATCATATGAAAAATGGGAGAAGGGTTTGTTTGTGCTTTTAGAGTGGATCCATGTGCAGCAAGCATTTCTTTTTTCTTTTTGAAAATTTGGCAGTTAATTTTCCAAATTTCCATTTTATTTTCTATATCAATATGAATAACACAGTACAAAACTTAACGGAAATTCTAAATAGTTCTTTTTTTTATAGGATCTATTTAGTGTCTATTTTTACCTCCAAATCGAAAAATAGTGCTACCAAACCATTGTTTTTTTTTTAAATAAAATAAAAAATATTTAAAAACTCGTCAACTGATTTTCTTTTAATTAAATAAAAAAACTCATTTTTAAAATAAAACAAATTAAAAAATTTTATTTCGTAATTTTGTATTAATATTTGAAAAAGAATAACAATGTGAAAAGTTTTAAATATTGAAATACAAAGTTAATAAATTAAATAACAACACTAACTAAAATGAAATAAAAAAATTAAACTATATATAAACTAAAAATATTTTTTAAAATTTATATAAAATAACATAGTAAAAAAAAACTATTACAATAAAAGTTTTATTACAAATTTTGTAATTTTTATTAATAAATTTGTACTTTTTATTAAAACTCAAATTTTTATTTTAAAAATAAAATTTTATTAATATTCATTTAAAAAATTTGATTAAGATTTATATAAAATTTCATATAAAAAAATATAAAAAAATCAAATAAAAAAACTAAAAATTAAATACAAAAAATTAAATTTTAAAAAACATATTAAAAAACAAAACATTAGAAAAAAAACAATTAAAATTTTAAAAAATATATTATAAAAAAACCTACCTACCCCATCCCCTCTCCCCCTCTGCTCCCCCACCACCCTACCCCCTCTCTCGGCTCCTCTACTCCACGCCCCTTTCCCTACCTCGCCATCCCATTCACCCCTCGCCACCCCACCCCCTTTCCCTAGATCATATGAAACATTTGTTGCTGCATTTTCTTTAGTCTCATGATCAATACCGAGATGTAGTGGAATCCCCTCTGATACCAGCTAAACATGTGATTATAATATGTCAAAAAATTTATAAAACAATAATTTTTTAAACAAAAATCAATGTGGTAATTTAAACTATAATAAAGTATTTGAAGATTGATAAACTAACACATTCCATGAATCTGCTGATGTGAATTTGTGACGAAGATACGTATAAAATGATACTACAATATGAGTAAGGATGAAACGACATTTGTCACACTATATAATGTGTTTTTTCTCTACGAGATGTATCTAGTTGCTCAAGTTCACCACTAGATGATTGCTCATGACCGTGACCTCCACTAGGTATATTGTAAGGATGAAACGACATTTGTCACATTATATAATGTGTTTTTTCTCTACGAGATGTATCTGGTTTCTCAAGTTCACCACTAGATGATTGCTCATGACCCTGACCTCCACTAGGTGACTCCTCACCACCTCTAGATGGATATTATGCTCCCATGAGCCTCGAAAAAAACTCCCATGAAAAACCAGTGTTTCATTTAACCATAATAATGCCCGATGTGTCTCATCCAACAAACTAAGTGTAGGATGATATAAATTGGGGGAGGGAGGGTTTCGAGGGAAAGGAGGGAAACATACATGATTTGGATTATCTATAGAATTCTCTCTATCATATGGAATCCCTCCTCCCATCCCCTAGAAATATAATATGTCAAATTAATTGACATTCTTATGAAGTATAAATTCAATGTACAACCTCTACATGAAATACAATGGTATGTCTCTATTTCCATGTGAGTCTTCATCAAATACCATATACCATCTATCCGTCCAATTTTATTTTATACTTGGTTCTATGCACTAGTCAATCGATATAAGTTTTCTACTAATAAGAGGAATGTGGCCAGTGAGAGGATCTCTAAAGAGGGAATAAATTTGGTCTTTTCTTATTTTCAATCTTTTTATGTCATGGTAACTAAGCTCATTTGCATAAAAATTCCTCCTGAACTCTCTACAAGAACTAATGTCATATAATGCTCCTTGGGCATTAACAATTGTGTTAGTGATAATATCAATTACCTACCCAAGAAAGTAATGTAGTTCACCTCCCCCCTTAAATGTAGCACTAAAGCATCTCAACAACCTCGATTGTGATAGTATTTTAACATTTCTATCTGGAGTATTATGTCATGGTGGGATTTTTTATTATTCTTGTTATTGAGGGATTTGTTGTTCTTCTTGCGACGGCTTTGATGTTTTTCTTTGAATGGAGGGATTTGATGTTTTTCTTCAACAATTACTAGGTTTCCTCTTGGAGTGTTTTCTTCTTCTTCTTCAATATCTATTATGTTTTCAAGGTCAATATTTTGAAGGTATGGATTTTATGAAGGAATGTTTTCTTCAGGATTATGTGGGTCCATAGAGAATACTATGTTTATGTACAACAAATATTTGAAATTAGATCAAATATTTAAAAACATTCATAGAGATTGAATTGTTTCTATGGAATTTAACAAAAAATAAGAAAGAAGCATACCTATATTGTTTCTCAACAAAAGTAATCAAGCCACAATTAAATCAAACTATGCAAATGGTAGAGTAGACTCCCAAATAACACTTGCATTAAATTTCTCCTCCATTTTATCCTTCCAGAGTTTTGCAAATGTGAATTGTAATGGGCTGGTTAGGCCCCTTTTTTTATCATATATCCATATAACGCAAGTGCGATATAACACACTTGTTCTATGAAAAACATATGCATTATATTTCACAATGTTATGATTTTGTATTTTTCAACACATATATGTTATAATGCACATGCATTATGAAACACATATGTGTTATATCACACAAACATTATGGTTTAAAATTTTTCACAAGGTATATGCATTATAATGGACATGCATTATGTTTTTAACTTTTTCATAATGCAAGTGCATTATAATGCATGTGTTTCATAGGTTTAGCCGCCGTTACAGGTTTGGGTTTTTCCATGCTTGAACCTAAGAACATGGTTGCATTTACAAAATCCATAACGAGGGTGTGTTTAGGAAATCTATGGTGAAAAAAACGGTGGACAAGAGGTTGTAAGACCACCCATAAGCTCCATGTTCATAATGGTGAGGTATTACAACTCATGAGAGAGGCTCACACCTCCAAAGTTGCAGGGAATTTTGGGGTTGGGAAAACAATTATGAACTGATAACATATAACAAGTTATACAACTTGATGAGAACCCGACATTGTTCTAGTTTTTTGGAGGGTCAATTTTAGTAGTTGTTTTTACCTCAGTTTCAAAAAGTATGTATACCGGTAGCACAATTTTTCATTTTGAGCTGTTTTTTTTTCGATTTTGAAAATTCTTGGTCATAAAAAAAGAGTAAAGTTTATTTACAAATGTGTTTTTTGAAATTTTACAAAAAAAATACATTTAGTATGTACTTGCAATTGGCTAATTTGTAAAAGAGATGAGAAAATAAAGACAATTCAAACCATTTTTAAGATATTTACAACTATTTTTAACCTATATTTGAGTTATTTTATGTATAAAAATGATAGTATTTAACATTATTTTCCATAAAGTGACGATTCTCATAAAGTTAACAAAACGTATACCATATATTTGTAATTAATATATTAAAAACATAATATTTAATCTCAAAATAAAATATTAAAGTCAAAACATTACAAAAAATAGCATCTCAAGAAATTGTGAAATTTGACATTTTCCTCAACAACATTAAACTAATCAAGAATATCAAAAACTCATTTTTAGCAATCGATGTACTTGCATTTTGTTTTTTAATTTATAGTAAGTTGAAAAACAATGTGAAAATATTTAAACATCATAAAATTAATAAAAATATATATAATAATAATAAAACATAAGTTAAAAAAAACATATGAAAAATATATAACTTTTAAACAAAACAATGTGAAATATATATATAAGTTTTAAACAAATACATATTAACAAAATAATAATGAAAAATTAAATAGTAGAAAGGGGTGACATCAGATAAGTTTTAAGCAAATACATATTAACAAAATAATAATGAAAAATTAAATAGTATAAAGGGGTGGCGTTAGTGAGAGAATTTCCCTCCTCAAGGACTTTCTCACCCCTTATATATTGCTTATACAAAAGTGAGAAACCTCTTAAGATTCTATTATTATTTGGTTTTCTAGTGTTGTTTCATATTTTATGTTGTTTTATAGTTTAAGTTTTATATTTTGTAAGTTATATTGTTTTACATTTTCTATATTTTTTTTAAATATTACAAAAATATTGTATCAAAAAATTGTGAAATTTGACATTTTCCTAACCAACATAAAACTAAAAAAAATATCAAAAACTCCTTTTTAACAATTGATATACTTTCATTTTGGTTTTTAATTTACAATAAGTTGAAAAAACCATGTAAAACCATTTAAACCTCATAAAAATGATAAAACAAATATATAATAATAATTAAAACATAAGTTAAAAAAAAGCATATGAAAAAATATAACTTTAAAACAAAACCATGTGAAAAATATATATAAGTTTCAAACAAATGTATATTAACAAAATAATTAAAAATGTTAACATAGTATAAAGGGGTAGGGTGATTCCGAGAATTGATCCCCTTAAGAACTTCCTCACCCTTTATATATTGATTATATAAAAGCCACACGACCTTTCAAGATTTTGTTTTTCTAAATTTTTGTTTGGTTTTCCAATTTTTTTTTGTTATTTCGATGTTTTTAATGTGTTTAATCTCTTTTTTTGAATTTTTGCATTTTATTTTTAGGAGTTTCGTTAAACAATGTCCTCCTCGGTCATAAATTCCTTTATTTTATATGGAAATAATGGTCTATTAATTTATTCAATATTTTTTGTTTAATATAGTGCAATTTTTATATAATGTTACTATGAGGTTTAATAAATATAATTTTAAATTATGATAAAATGATATAATTATGCATTTTTTTGAAATAGTGTGTTATACGTAGCATAAATTTTTAATTTGGGGCTTGATTTTAAGGTTATTGTAAGGATTGCGTTCGTCCATGTCCACCACCCCCCCCCCCCCCCCCCCCCCCCCCCCCCCCCCAAAAAAAAAAAATGTGTGCTACCGTTAGCACCACTTAATGAATTGGAGATGTTTTTTGGTGTTTTTTTTCACAAAAATAGGAGATTTTATGGTTAGTGTTCTCGTTTTGAGTATAAAGTTCTCGTCAAGTTATATATCATGTTATATGCTTATTTCCTTAGAAATCAAGATGTAGCTTGGTTCATTTGAGGATGCATGCTTTGATGTACAACAATTCCTATTAATAGGAAGCAAGGTCTATATTGTCCCCACTTGTTCTTACAATACCATGGGAGAGCATCTCCATAGATTTTGTGACAACTACAAAGGGACATGACAATTTATTTGTGTTAGTTTAGAAATTAGGCAATATGTACATTGTTATTCCTTGTAAAACCACCATCAAAGGGAAATAAGCAACAAACATGTTATTTAAGCACGTCTCAATGCACTTTGTGATACCAAGAAGCATCATCTCAGGCAAGGATACTAGATTTTTAGTTCCTTCTGGACTACACTGTGCATGAATATAAACACTAATTTGAAGATATATACACCATCCACCACTCTTATAATAGATAATTCTACACTTCCATTTGAAATTTCCCTTTTGAAACTTGTTTTAGGCATATGCCATCTAATACCCCTGAATTAATAATTGTTATTAATTCTGCTACAAAATACTTTAATTATTATTTTATTATTTTGATTATTTTTTACAGAAATTAAAGAATAACAAATTTTGTAATAAAAACATTTTTATTTAATAAAATATGATGAGGGGGACAAAAGTGGAGATATATGTTGAAGAGTGTTTGTTGACCCACAAGAGGAAAAAGAAAAGTGGCAAAAACCACTAGGTGAGTACTCAAGATGCATGAGGCATCGTCCCAAAAATAAGGTCAACACCCCTAGTTGAGTGATAAAGAGAAAGAGGCTCATAAATGACCAAGTCCTAAGGAAAAATACCATAAATTAGTATCTCCATAAGAAACAACATGATAGGATTGGACGGGGATTAACATCTATGAAATCCAAGAGATGGTGCATTGAAATAATTTTTCTCTTATGGTTCAACGAACATGATTGGGCATTCTAGAGCAAGTATATTGGCTTTTCTAGAAGTTGGTTGGGAGGAACAACTTCTATGCTTTTGTTTTCCCAGCATTGGTGCTAGCTTCATGCTTTAAGTTTTAAATAATGTAGAATATGTTTTAAAACTTAGATATGTAGTAGATTGATGTAAATTATAATTATTTTCAATTAGCTTCATGTTGTTATACTCGTAGCCAATACTTAATGGAATGAAATCGTCTATTTTTAATCTGAATCGTATAATCCTATATTCAACTATATATTTCGTATTTGCATTGTTTTCCTAAATATTTCCTTTAGTTGCATTTACGAAATTAAAGTGTCGACTGAATCTATGATTTTTATTTATAGTATAGATATGCATTTTTTTTTAAGGAAGTGAACGAAATCATGTACATAGTAATTATCCAAATTTGTTACACAGTATAGATATATGATTATCAAATCATGTACAATGACGATGAAATCAAGAAAAAGTTTCTAGTATTAAGATATTCTTTGTATCTATGTATTTTACAACAAATAAACCCCAAACCAAACCAAATCACTTCCCCACATATCTAATGGAAATGTAAAGTTCACAGGATTGAATCCCTCCGAGTATTTAATCAATTTTAGTAATCAGAGCTAAAAGAATCTTACCAACTTACATAGGATGGTAATCCCATTGAAGGATGGAAACCATCAATTAAAACAAAGAAATATACTAGTATAACTATGGTATCAATCAACACAAAATAACAGAGAGTATATTCAATTCATTTGATAGAGATTGGATGATCTAGATCAAAGGAGGAAAGATGGATCAACAATAGGGAAAGAGATCACGAGGTAAATGTGCACAAGAGATAAGCAATCCACAAAGTAAGATGAATTTTCACACTTAATGATAAGAGATCAATGGCCATGAAACATTATGTGAGCCAAAAATGCGCACCTCCTACGGATAACAATTGTTTCCCCAGATCTGAATGGTACAGGTCTAGAACAAATGAGTGATAATAAGGATAAGCACTTTCCCTAGAGTTCAGTAGATATCTAGAATGAATATTTCATCTATCTTGAAGTATGATGTCTCATCTTTCTATAGTGGTAAATCTCCTTAGATGTACCTACAATAGAAAACATCAAACAACAAATGAGATCAAAAGTACTAGAAAATGATCCACAACTCTATATCAGTGACTAAGGAATCCAATAATGAAATAAATGATTATGACACAATACATTTCATGGGAAAAAAAACATCATTGCATTAAAATAAAGAAGATATATTGCAACCATAATGCCTTAGTGTTGTGATGTCTCCTCGCAAATCAAGTCTTGTCCTCAAAGCTCCAACTTGCTTTCTCTATGCTCACCCTAGATTTGGCCAAAACTTCAATGCAGTAGCATAAATTTCCTCCTCCCAACCCATGGGGAGTGAGCGTGTACTTATAGTGCTTGGGAGGATATGGATGGTTGAGGAAAAGATGGATGAGGTGGAAGGGAGATCCTACTAGGGGGGATCTTGAGTCCAGGTGGTCCACAGGAGTAGGGATGAGGGTGCCATGAAGCTTTCCTTCGAGAAGCTTCGTGAACCTTCTCTTTTTCCTTTTGAAACTTGAGAACCTCTCTTTCATTGTGCAAACAAAGCATTACCGATGGAGAACTGTTTATTAATCAAAGGGTATAAGCGGTGGCACCGCTCATTGTTAAGAGAGAAGAGGCATCCTAAAGAGGGTAACACTTAATGTATTAAAGGAATGAGCACTAGTGGACTTAGGTATGAAAAATAGGAGTCTGGGCCAATGTCCAACTTCAAATATTAGGGATTGAATGAAACTTATGATTTTTTGGGCCTCAACACATGATGGCGACAAGGATTATGTGTAATAGAATTCCCTCCAAATCATGATGCTATAGGAATACAATAGGAGAGATCCTTGTAAGAGAAAGTTATCACATTGAGGCAAGTCATTTCTTGATTAGAGATCATATTCAAACCAGATTCTGCCATACATCAGTACTTTTGACTCATATCCAAATGACTTCTCATCATGGTTGCAGATCAATACAAGGAAGGTCCATGAGAGAAATGAATTAATCATGGCTACTAGAATACATTGTATATCAATGTGAAGAAGAATCAAACTTGGAAATAGCTACCTAAAATACAATGTATATCTATGTCATACAGACATAAATTTGAGCACAGCCATGACCATAAAAATGTGGATCCATGCTAGAACTTATACAAAATATTCCATCGCAACTTGGGGAAAGCAATGAGTGCTTAACAAATACCCAGGGTCTTTGTGTTGGCTTCCACAAAGTATGAATCTATACATGTGATTACAATGTTCTGACATTGAACATGGTAGAAACCACTTGATTACCAGTCAATGATGAGAACCGTTAACAAGTGTGAGGGAGATCACCATTAATGTCAATGATTCCCAACATACCCTAGTACAATCGTCTAAGTGTGAATAGATGACTTGATGTCGAACACTCAATCAAATATTTTGATCAAAGGTAAACGATGTGAACCTATGTCACAAGTGAGAGAATCTATCACTAATATATACAGAACTCAAGGTAATAATTTGTTTCTAACACTAATTCCTGGATGATGAGTTGAAGAGTAGTCTTGTTGAAGGAGGTCCATGATGAATCCCATATTGACGACATGAAACTTGGAACAAAGTTCTGTAATTTTGAGAATGATGTAACCATAGGACTGACTCAAAGGTAAATGACACAAAAGTTTCAATTGCAGATGCAAACTCTCAATATGAATTTCCTTTGAACATCGAGCACCACGACTAAAGACTTGGCAACATCTACTTGACCAGGAAGATACCAAAACATAATGCAATGGTAGACGATACATTCTTCGAACAACTCAAAAGCATGACATGACTCATGAAAGTGGATAGACTTGGAAGTAGGCTGAATACCCAATTGACTGAATGCAATGCAGATAAGTGCCATGTTCAAAGGTGACTAATAACTTCCATTTATTGCAAATGAGATAGTTCCCTTCCCTTAATTTCCCCATCATGATTGATGAGTGCCTCTTTTTGATTTTATGAGTCCAAAGAGGGTAACAAACACTCATTGTAGCTTATCCAGAGATAATTCCATTCTCATATGTTTCAAAAACCTGATAAAGGAGGGGTTTGTTCCTAAAAAGGGTCTCTCCGTGTTTGATTTAACGAGACCATTGAATGTTAACTCGGTATCATTCATGTTTAGAGGGTCTAAATGAAAATGGAAGAAGACTCCAAAGGATCCTTTTTCATGTGATTTAGTCCCTAGGGCCCAAAAAAGTATAAAATAATTCTCAAGAGAACTCTTCCAGTCATGATCGAATGGAGTATTCCTTTTTTTGCAACTAGTCAATCCGAACCGAAAAAGAGATAAACTATTGTCGAAAAGATGACTCTTCAAGTACTTTTACAAGTGTGAAGAAGACAAGTTCACTCGACGATCTTTTCCTAAAGTTGAGTCTAAAAAGAGCTTAAATAAGACTCCATTAGGGTTTCTTTTCATGATGAAGGGGTTTAACGAGTCTGAAAAGAAGAGAAAGTTGACTAGGAACTTTGGTACTAGGTTTAAAGAGCAGGACCAAAATATCGAAATTAGCGCTCAATGAGTTTTTCTATTTTACAAAAGTGTGAAAAAGTCAAAAACAAATTCACTCATAACAAAATATTTAACTTTCATCCACTGCAAGAACTTTTTAAAAGATTATTAGCTCTCCAAAATATTAAAAAATAAGTTTTTAATGACTATATAAAAGGGCATTTTGTTAAAAATAATTAAAAGTGATTAAAATAACAATAAAGCCCAAAAATATATCATACAAAAACCACAAAATAGTAAAAAACTCACCATTTTACTATTTACCAAGTCGGGGATCCATTTCGGAGCTATTGGTGTGTAAACTTCATGCAGAGATTTCAGAGCCATCGACCATTTGTTTTCTGATTCGTTAGTTCCAGGTAAGATCTAAACCTATGCCCAACATTTTGATAGTTGAATTTTTTCTTTCCAATCAATTTTTTTGGTGTTTTGATGTTTTTACCCTAGGTTAAAAAACACTCGATGGGTAACGCTCTTTCCCTTTGAGGGAAAGGTGGTGCCCTAGAAAAACTGCATAATATGTGTTGATTTAAGCGATGCCACATATTGCTCCCAAAAATGAAATGACCAAGCCAAAATAACGTTTTAAAAGTACTTTTCAATGGTTTGGTATGTATTATAACACTTCAAAATTGATTTTTGGCAAGTCATTTCAGTAATAATGGTGCTGTGGAATGAATGACAAGATGAGGATGATGATGCCAGAGACGAAGCAAATGTTGTCTCTATAGCTACTCTACGAGGTTGTGGTCTTCTGAAATTATTCCATGTCCCGAGTATAAAGTCTCATGTGAGACTACTGGAATACATTTTCTGAATGTGGAACCCAAAGCATTAGTACTTCAAGGTGGGGGATCACATTCTTACAGTGGAGGTAGAGGACACTTACTTCCTTACAAGTTTTTCTAGGCACGGAGCACCAATATCACTGGCGGATTCTTGAGGGGAAGATGTCACAATACAAGAGCTTATTGATTGCCACTGTTTCCTAGGCACTCAGATGTTAGGGAAAAATATTCCCATCAAGGCAGTGATGGATTTTCCTCTTCGAACATTACTTTTCAACATGTAGTGCATTGCGGGGATCCAAGGGGATCATCAGGCTTCCCAAGAGCATATGATTTATGCCTTGGAGGCCATGCCACACAAGATTTTCAATTGGGTCGAGACCTTACTGAGTGTATTCAAGGATTAACTGACTAAGTGTCAAAAGGGGGATTTAAAATAGTTTGGTTATGGAAGTATCTTCCCATATTTATTTTTCAATTGGATATTAGGTGGCTTTCACCGAGCTAAGATCTCGATACCATCGCATGTGGAGGTGGGTAGAGATCATAGCCCGCACTGATGGTGGCAGAGCCAAGGTCAAGTACAGGAGCACATTTTTCCATTGGTTGGAGGACCAACTCCTCATAGTTGAATATTATGTATATGCAGGTAATGACTTCAGAGGAGACCTTGATCTACCCTTACTAGCTAGCAGCTAGTGGGTTGATATCGGTAAGAAAAACGTTCAAGGCATTGATTTGTTTTTGCATTTTATGTTTTATAATTTTTTATGTATGATAACAAGACCTAAATTTCTTCATGCAGATGTAGGAAATGCACGACCTAGGGGTTCATCCTGAATTGACAGGTGAGCGGGGACCCTCTTTTTACACCGTGGATACTATGAGTTGACTGAGTTGGAGAAAAACCTCAACCGGTTGACTCTTGACATTCCATATGCTTCTATTGATGACCTCCCTAGGAGGTACCGGAGACATACTGCTGGAGTATCAGGTCGTTTCAGCCACCTGCTAGGAAGGGTCGCGAGAGCTATCATGTGCTATCATGAGTGTCTCTAGTCATTTTACATTATATGTACACTGAAAGCTATCTAGCTTCAATATTTTTTATATTTTGTATATCTGAAAGCCAGTGTGCTTCAGTCGGGGTCTTGAGACCATAGTTTTTGTAAAAAACACTTATATACATATATATATACACAAACTTATTTAGGACGATTTATCTATGTTCAAAATGTGGAATACAATGTATAAGATTCTTTATGTATTTTAATGTTTATTTCATGTACAATGAACCATGTTTTATTTATAAAAAATTATGTATGGGAAATATACTAGTCCAATATATAATTGGCCAATGAGTCTGCAATAGTTTTATAAGACCTAGGAATATGCCTATAAGTGATTGATTCAAATGACCTTTCTAACAGATGTACTCTTTGAAAGAGATGAAGGAGTGTAGGGTTTAGGATGGAATAGATGTGGTTAAAGTGAAAAACCACTAACTGTGAGTCCATAAATACTACCAAGTGATCAATGTCCCAAGATGCAGCCTCGATAAAAAAACCTATTACTGTGTGATACTCGGCGATGTTATTGGTGGCTAGACCTACACAAACCGCTCTTGAACTGACTAAGTCATGAGCTGGGGAATACAAAACCCAAGCAGCTGAAGCAAGGTTTAAAGTATGATGACAAGCACCATCGGCAAAACTATAAAAATATATTTGATCTGCATAGCCAAAACATGGTATAAACAGAATTGACAAAAAATCAAACCCATCTTGAAATACTAAAACCACACCAAAAATTCAATCAATGTACATATATACAAGCCTACTATAACCAAAATGACTTCAAGCATAGTACATTTTTAGGTACAACCCATTGCGAGGTTTCCTGAAAGGTATCCCATCATAATCTACAAGCTCATAGGACCCTTTCTCTAAAATTTTACTTATGATAAAGGGCCCATACCACCTAAGATTCTAACTTCCCTTTGCCAAGCTTGTCATGCTTCTTACCGTAAGTCAAAACCATGTCACCTTCATTAAACACACGAGGTTGAACGGATTTATCATACTGATCATTGATGCATTTTTCATGTGCCTCATTAGCCAAGGAAATATCTCTCTGATTCTCATCAAGATTTGTCAAATACAAAAACCGTTCCTCTTCGGTGGAAGTGTTTAGGAGAAGCTCAACTATGAGCTTGAGTGACTGGATTTCACATTCGATAGGAATGACAGCTTCCAGTCGATAGACCAACTGAAAAGGCATGAAACCAGTTGTTGTTTTAACTAAATTTATATAAGCCCATAGTGCAGAAAATAGAGTCAAGTGCCAGTTGGATTTATGGTCTCCAACCATTCCGCGTAGCATAGTTTTCAAAACTTTGTTAATGGCCTTGACTTGACCTTTATCCTACGGGTAATAGGGAGTTGAGTTTTCATGAAGAAAACCCAGCTTAGCGCTTAACTCGGCCATCATTTGATTACAAAAATGAGATCCGTCATCAGTGGCTATGGCTTGAGGGACTCCAAACCTAGCTATTACATGATTGAACAAAAAAAGGGTAGTCGTGCGGCCATCCTCTTCATATGTAGGAATTGCCTCCACCCATTTTGTAAAATAATCAACGGCTACAATGATGTAACCATGCCCCTCGAATGAGGTAGGCTTACAATACATAAAATCGATCCTCCATTTGGCGAAAGGGCCAATGACAATGATGGGGGTGCAAAGGAGCAAGGTGGGTGCGATTTTTCATATAAAAGAGTTGATAGGGTGGGCGCTTTTTAACCACTTCATGACAATCTTTGAAAATTGCAAGCCAAAAATACCCAACACGAAGGATTTTCTCAGTTGTAGCCATCCCATAAAGATGACTGCCACATGCTCTAGAGTGGAAATCATTTAAAACTTGTTCCGCCTCTTCATGTGTAAGACATTGTCAAATAACCGAGTCAATAACACGATGGTATAATTTGTCATTCAAAATGAGATAATATTTCATGTGGTGATGGATGCGTCGGAGATCGTCACAAGACACATCAGACTAAAACCTTTGGGTCTGTAGATATATGATTAGATCTCCATACAACGAATCAATTTTGCTGATTAGGAACAAAAATTCATTTGAAAATGAATAATCGGGCTCAGCTTCCATGAAAGCAGAAGCAAGATCACACATTAACTACATGAAAACCAAGAACTTCTTGGAAGTAGCCTTAGTGAAATCGAGATAAAATTCTCGTAGGATAACGATCCAACGAGAATACTTTCCCCCTAGTACTTGACAAGTCAAAATGTAATACATGGGGTTTTGGTCCACAAGAACATTTGTGGTGTGAAGTAAAATGTAGTGACAAAATATTTGTACAGTAATGACCATGGCCAAAGGCAGCTTCTCCACATGTGAATAATGAGTTTCAGAGTCAAGAAGACTCTTACTTATATAGTAAATCACATGTTCTTGGCCATTGAGATATTCCTGCACTAGAACCATACCAATGGTACTAGTGGAGGTAGCTTACATATAGTAGAAAGTGTTTTGAATAATTTTGGGGGTGTAAAACTGGTGAATGTGTCAGAGCATGCTTCAAATTATCAAAAGCTCATTAGGCATGTTCATCCCAAAAGAACGGGATGTTATTCTTAAGGAGACACATATAACTGTGTGTTTTTCTGCAAATTTGCACACAAAACGACAAAGAAGTTTTCCTTCCCTTGCAAATTTTGGAGTTCAGTGATATTAGTCAGGGAGGGTAAGGCCAAGATAGCATCTATTTTCAAAGGATCTATTCAAATGCCATCTTTGGAAACCACGAATCCAATAATATGTTCAGTCTCAACACAAAAGACACACTTGTGGGGATTTATCTGAATATGATAGTGACATAAATGAAGAAAAATGTCCCTAAGGTGGCTTGGGTGGTCCTCACTGTTGGGGCGCGCACCTTAACGATCCTTAAGGTGGGTAACTCCGTGGGTTTATGGGAGTTTGTAAGCGGAGTTATGACTTAAAATAGTCTTAGGGGTGTCGGGTTTGAGTAAAAACCTTCTTTTTGTAATAAACCCATGGTTTAAGTCCAAGGTTTAGGATTCGGGGTGCCCATGGTTTAAGCCCATGGTTTTGTAATAAGTGCACTATAAATAAGCACTCTTGTAAAGAAGTCAGTTTAGGCTTTTGAGGCAAGATGAATTGATGCGAAGCTAAGGCTATTTTGGAAGAGAAGGTTAGGTCCCAGCTGTGTGCGTGGATGACCTCTACAGCTGTATGCACAGAGGGTTTTGGGTGATAAAGGAAATCTGTAGCTGTGTGCACAAAGGCCTACAACTATGTGCACGGCTTTGAGGACTTGAAGGGATTTGCAGCTGAGTGCATAGATCGCAACTGTGGTTTTTGTAAAGAGTTGAATAAAACACAGTTCTGTGGACGTAACCCCTAAACTAGGGGTGAACCACGTTATATCGTGTGTTGTGGTTTTTGTTGTGTTGTTTTTATGTTCTTTTATGCATTGATAAAGCTATAACTGATAAGTAAGATCACTGCTAAATACTAACTTCACTGGAATTCCCAGTAAAGGGTTAAGCAAGGCACTGTTTGTTTATTTAACCATGAAGCTAAATAAGTACTATTAAGGCTCTGCATTTAATAATTATTATTGTTAAGAAGATAAAGGTACAGTAATATCCCTCTTCTGCTTGCAGAAATTTGATTCTGCGGCACCCCATAGTTGTTTCAGGTGAGACTGCAACCTGTTCACAGGTTGTTGCCGAAAGGACCAACACTGTGGGTCTTTTGTTGGTGCGAAGTTTATGGTATAAAGCCCGGGTCTGCCCTATAGCCCAACAAATTGGTTCCATTGTCGGTTGAACTCAGTATCTGCTCAAGAGGGGTTTACGTCGTACCTCGAGGGCTATGTTTTGGAGACCCTCAGTGAAAGAAATCAGTGATTGGATTGAAGAGAATTATCTGAACTTTGCTGTACAAGAGAACAAAGATCTACGTCGTAGTGCAAACGAATTTTTACAAAGGTATGTTTTTTCTGATGTGTATGAAATTTTCTTTGGTAGTATCCACATAGAGTTGCACCAGTGGTTATCCAAGTTAACAGAGAGAAGGACGAACTTCCAAGAACGTCAATTTCCTGATTGGACCCCCGCACGAATTAATATACTGAAAAGGGTGAACAACGATATATCCCGCGCTGTTGATTTTTGGACAACGCAAACCCTTGAAGCATTTGTGACGAAGTTCGCCATCGACATGAGTACTTCCTTTAGTGAAGCCGAGCGGTAGTTTTTCGAAGGACCAAGGGGTAAATTTTTGAATTCATTTAGTTTGAGAATTAAAATGCTATTAGCTAAAAAAGGTATATTGCTTATTGAATCAGACTGTTAGATTTAGCACTACTAACTTATGTTTGCAAGTGAAAGTACCTTCGACGAGCAAAGTGGTTTGCTGCGAAGTGGAAAAAGGTACAAGAAAATTTTTGAGTCCTATACCCTAGGTCAGAATACTAAGTCTAACCCCATAAGTCCAGCTGTCTCTGAGCCTGAAGAAACCCCTTCTGTTGGAAACCCTCCGGTAACCCCGTAGCGAAGACCTATTATCCCTGAGAACCCGTCGCAGTCTGAAAGTAACCCTAGCCCGAGTATTCCTGTCACAGGTTAGTCTACCCCAGTAAGTTGCCCCCTGCCTACTACTAGTCCCCCTCCCTCCCCCCCTAGACCCATGATGGCTCATATGAATGACGACATTAAGCTCCCTGTTTTCAAAGGAACTGGATCAGAGGATCCAGAATAGTTCTGGTTTTTATGCGAAGTAGTGTGGACTTCTAAGACCATTACGGATCAAGATACAAAAAGAGTGCAGCTGGTTACTTCTTTCAGAGACCGCGCTCTGACCTGGTTCATGAAGTTTTCCAGCACTCAGAACCATGCTTTGGCTGATATAAAAGCAGCAATGATAAAGGAATTTAAGAAGCTGAAATTAGAGTCGCAGTGTATCACTGAATTGAAAGAGATTCAGCAGAGGCACGGTGAATCAGTGTGGGACTTTGATCAGAGGTTCAAAGTTCTGCTAGACCAAGTCAGTTTCACTATTGGACCAGCGCAGCATAAGGAATGGTTCATTGCAGCGTTGCTATCGCATATCAGAACTCCAATCATGCAAAAGAAGGTTGCTGACCAGCAGGAGGCTTTGGAAATCATGATGCATCTTGAAACCACTCCTGTCGAAGATAATTCTGGTATTGCTCAAATTCAAGTGCAGTTGACAGTGATGGCTTTGGAGCTTCACGATATGAAGAAAGGAAAAACCGGTCGCAAAGAGGTTTGGTGTACACAATGTCAGACAGAAGGTCATGCCAAGGATCAGTGTCCTATGGTAAGAAATTACCTGAATACTGGTGCGCCAAACCCATTTAACCCGCAAGTCCTATATTGTGAGCTCTGCAGAACAACAGGTTAGCATCGACCTGAACACTGCTATCTGCTACAGAGGTATGGACAAGTAACTAAGAACCCTTATTGTCAATTATGTAAGTCCATAGGACATAATGAATATGAGTGTCGCAGTTATGACCTCATGAGAGAACGCACCTACGACACCTATCGGATACAAAATGAGGGACATAGCAATGATGGCTATGGTTACCACGGTGGTGCATCAGGTAGAGGTGCTTTTGGAGGTCATGGTCGTGGTGGTATGGCCAGAAGAGGAAGAGGCCAAGTTGTGTGTTACAACTGTAACCAGGTCGGGCATCTAGCAAGAGACTGTCGGAACCCAACGATGACATGTCGGTATTGTAGAGCAGTAGATCATGTGATCGAGCAGTTCCCATAGTTAATATCTAAGATTCAGGAAAGAAACAGTGCCCCTACTCAGAATATTTAGATGATTTCCATCGAACATAGACCTTCCCTAGCCATTAATGTTGTTACCCGGAGTGGAGCTATGACGAAAGTGCAGAATAGGGAGAAACATCCTGCCGAGGCTTGGGTTAGGAAGGCCCCAGAAAAAATCCCTGCATTTGATGTCGAAAGAGAAAAAGAGACATTTATGGAATCCAAGAGAGACTTTGCTGACCCCAACACATAAGTAATACCTGTGCAAGAACCTCAGCAGTAGTCGCAGCCACAAGAAGCTTCGACAGATAAAGTAAGTACACTGTCCTCCTTCTTACAGAGTTGTCTAAAGCTCCTAAGAAATCAGAATTCTTTAAGTGAGTGACAGAAAGTTATTGCTTCCTGCGAACCTTAGCAAAGTTCTAGTCAGGCAAAAGCTGTTAATAGAGTCACGAGAACTGGTAGGGAAATGAGATTGAATGCTCAGATAGGAGAGTATGATATGACTGATGTTATCTTGGACCTACGATCAGAGGTAAATGTCTTAACTAAGCAAACTTGGGAACAAATGGGAAAACCTACCCTTGATTGGTCCCCTATACAGTTGAGATTAGCCAATCAGCAGAAGATTGTGCCCCTAGGACGATGCCCTAATGTCCTAGTAGATATTGATGGCATATGTACTGTAGCAGACTTCTAATTTATTGAGATCATTGACGACAACAGCCCCTATCTAGCATTGCTAGGTATTGAGTGGGCATTAGACAATGATGTAGTCATTAACCTAAAGAAGAGATAGATGACTTTCGAAGGGAAAGGACTGAGAGTCATAGTCCCATTGGATCCTTCTCAAGGAGAGAGATACACAGAGCTAGTAAGAGATGAAGACCAGGATGTTTTGAACCACATCTACAACATCACATCGAAGGAAGAAGATTATGTTGATCCTACGGCCAAAGGTATCATGGATTGGAAGTGTGATAGCTCCTATTCAGATGATCGGTTAGAAAACTGGCAGAACAGACTTTATGAGCTGCATGGACATAGATGTGCCAGAATTACCAAGTCTCTTAGATGGCTTGGCTCACAGACAAGAACCTTACCTGTTTTTGATGGTTCGACAAACCCAGAACAGTTTATTGTGCAATTCTCAAAACAGGTACCAGACTCACAGAAAATGGAGACTCTGGATTCAGCATTCAGAGCCACAGCAGCCAGATGGTGGAATGGTCACAAAAAGTACATTCATAATTGGGAAGCGTGACAGAAGTCCCTTTACTTAAGATTCAGCGACCAACCTCAGGAGGTGCGAAGCAGGTTTAATGGTAAGACTAGTCCTCAGGGACATTTGGAGCAATGCTACGAGGCATGGAAGCATGTACCTCATGAAGAATGGGTACATAGGTTTGTGCACATGCTGGAACCTATAGCAAAGAACTGGTATGCGGAGGTCGAGCTTCGCCACGGTACTGTAAGTTGGGATTTTCTTGTTGATAGTTTTGTGCTGACATTTTCTATTAATGAGGTTTCTCCTACTTTGGACGCAGCTGTTAGGTTGATCCATACTAAAGTATTTGATGATCAAGAAATAGCAGAATACCAACCTGATTGGAAGGCACAGGAAGCCAATGTTATAGAATGTTATAACCTCGCAATTGACGAGGATGACGATCCATGCAACATTAACATTCCTGAGTCAGAAGGAAACTGCGAAGTACATGGACCAGCAGTTGAGGCACCTGAAGTGACTCAACCCCTGAAGACGTGGACTGTAAACATTGGGTCAGAAGAAAACCCTAAGTATGCTACCATTGGAGATTATTGGGATGATGAAATGGTAAGCAAGGTGACCCAACTTCTCCATGAAGATCAGGATATATTTCCGATGAAGTTCTCAGAGATGAAAGGTATCCTTGGTGATATAGGAGTAATAAATATCCCTTTGAAACCTGATGCGAAGCCTATGAAACAACGCCCTTATAGGCTGAACCCTAAGTATAAGGAAAAAGTCTGAATGGAGCTGGATAAGATGCTTGCTACAGGAATCATTGAGCCTGTTGAAGAGTCCGAGTGGGTCAGTCCTATGGTGGTGCAATAAAAGAAGACTAAGGGAGAAATTAGAATCTGTGTCGATCTGAGGAAGTTGAATGATGCCTATTTGCATGATCCTTTCCCCACTCCCTTTATAGATGAAGTTTTAGACAATGTTGGAGGTCACAAAGTGTACTCTTTTACTGATGGATTTTCAGGTTACCATCAGATTCGAATTGCTCTAGAAGATTGACATAACACAACCTTCGCTACAGAAATGGGATCCTTCCAGTACACAGTTATGCCCTTTGGATTGAAGAATGCACCTACCATGTTTTCTAGAGTAGTCATCTCTACTTTTAAGGAATTCATACATAAATTCTTAGAAGTTTATTTTGATGATTGGACTATCTTTGGGTTAGTAAAATACCACATAGCTTGTTTAAGACTTATGTTGGACAAATGTAGACAGCATTAGATTTCCTTGAACTTGAAAAAGTGTATCTTCTGTGCCCCTTTTGGAATCATGCTAGGCCACATTGTATGTAAGCAAGGATTGATGGTGGATCCTGCGAAGATAGCCATTATTGTGAACCTGCCACCTCTAAAGTCTGTTAAAAAATTGTGCACTATGCTTGGTCATACTGGTTATTACAGGAAATTCATTAAAGGATATGCTCAGATAACAGCCCCTATGGAAAAGCAGTTGAAGAAAGATATTAGGTTTGAATGGACACCTGAGTGTCAAGCAAGCTTGGATATTTTGAAGGAAAAGATGGTAACTGCCCCTATCTTAGTATTCCCTGATTGGAATAAGGAGTTTCATGTGCATGTCGATGCATCCTCCATTGCTCTGGGGATAGTATTGGCTCAGTTAGGTGAAGGTAATATCGATCACCCTATTTATTTTGCAAGTAGAAAATTGTCCACAGCAGAAAAAAATTATACTACTACAGAACGAGAAGGTTTAGCTATGGTTTATGCATTACAAAAGTTTTGACATTATCTGTTAGGATCTCACTTTAAGATGTTCACGGATCACTCTGCTTTGAAGTATTTGGTTAACAAGCCTGTGCTAGGTGGACGGATATGCAGATGGTTGATTCTGTTTCAGAAATATGACTTTGAGATTATAGTCAAACCTGGAAGACTGAACCTAGGTCCTGACCACTTGTCGAGGCTCGAGTCAGGAGAAGAGCCCATTAGTTTGGACGAAGGTCTTCCTAATGCACAATTGTTTTCCATCCAGATGGTTGATGATTATTTCCAGGATATTGTTCAGTATTTGTCTACAGGTTTTGCACCCACCGAAATGACAATGCAGCAGAAGAAACAACTGGTGGTTAGAGCAGCCTACTTTAGCTTAATAGCAGGACAGCTATATAAGATGGGACCAGATGAAATACTGCGCAGATGCGTCCTGGAGCATGAAAAGCCATTAATTTTGGTTGAGGCACACTCTAGCGCAATAGGAGGTCATTACGTAGGAAAAGATACAACACAGAAGATTCTGACAGTCGGATTGTGGTGGCCCACAATTCATAAGGATGGAAGAGAATATTGCCACAGCTGCGACATTTGTCAGAGAGCAGGAAAACCATCTAGGAGGGATGAGATGCCTCTGGTTCCGCAGGTAACTTTACAACCCTTTGATAAATGGGCAATTGATTTTGTTGGACCTATCAATCCCCCTGCAAAGAAATCTGGAGCAAGATACATTATTACAGCAACTGACTACCTTACTCGTTGGGCCAAAGATCAACCAGTCAAGACCTGTAGTGCTGCTACAGCTGCGAAGTTTATCTTCGATAACATCTTGTCAAGATTTGGGTGTCCTAGAATTCTTATGAGAGATCAAGGATCACATTTCTTAAATAAGAATATTGAAGTATTGATCGAATAATTTCAATTATATCATCAGAAGAGTACTACCTATCATCCTCAAGCAAATGGAACTGTCAAAGCCTTTAACAAGATCCTTAAACATGCTCTGATGAAGGTTTGCAATGCTAACAGAAATGATTGGGACCTTAGAATTCCAGCAGTACTATGGGATTATAAAACCACCTGTAAGAAGTTGACAGACCATACACATTTTAGGTTGGTTTATGGACAAGAAGCAGTCATGCCCATGGAGTACATTGTCCCTAGCCTCAGAATATTTGCTTTTACAGAGATGGATGACCTAGATATTGTGAAATAAAGGCTGGCAAAGATACTAGAACTTGAAGAGGACAGATTCATTGCAGGATTCTAGCAGCAAGTACAGAAAGCTAGAGAAAAAGCATGGCATGATAGACACATTAAGAAGAAGCAGTTCTAGAATGGTGATCTTGTGCTTTTATATGACAGTAAATTCATGAAATTCTTGGGGAAGTTCAAGACACATTAGGAAGGACCATACATAGTACAAAGAGTTACTAATGGTGGCGCAGTCCAGTTAGCTAAATTGAATGGAGAAATTTTACCTTCCATGGTGAATGGAAGTAGGTTAAAGAAGTACAGGGACAAACTGGGACCCCTCGATAAGGAGTAATAGCATGAAGGATAGTCTAAGTACCAAGAACAGTTGGAATTGGGTACTAGACTATAATGAAGCTGTTCTCAAAGCTACGAAGTGTTGAAGACTATCAGAGTCTGAAGGTTGAAGTTTGGTTGCCATATAGGTCAGGATGGGTCGAAGGTGAATATTGTGTCGAAGGTACTTATCAAGTCGAAGCTGAAGTTAGTGGTTATGTCGAAGATCAAAGGTGTGTTGCAGCCTAAAATGTGACGGATGGGACAAACTAGACTTGGTGGCGCCGGCATGAGAACTGCCCTAATTGCCTGCAATGATGAGATTTTGGGAAAATCTAGTGCCGTGTGGACAATATTTCCACCACTCTGTCATATTCGGCGTCATTAATGCACCATGATGATAGATTCTATTGTGGGATTCTATAAGAAGCTCCATCGGCCTGCGACTCCTGCATTGTGAATTTCCTTGAGTTTCCTCAGTTAGAACCATGTCGAATGATCATGAAGTCCAGGAGTTATTATGAGTGGTCAGGGAGAGAGATCTACTAAACCTTCTGAGAAATCCACTCGTGCAGCCATGTTTGACCAAGACACAAAGAAAGGAAGAAGTTCTCTCTAAGAGGAAGGAAGAAAGGAAGAAGTGCACTCTAAGCCGCACCAAGAAAAGCACCAGTCTTCACAGGAAAAATCTGAAGCATCCCAATATGTATCCTCCTAGTTTGGCAGAACTGAGGCAGCTGTTTGTCTTATGCACCTTGACACACAATTCTTGGGACCCTAAGTTGTGGATGGTCAAATGTTCGGCAAGCAGATCGAAGGATGGGGTCGCTAATAGATCCAGAAGGCCTTAACCAGCATAAATATTACGAAGGAAAGGAAAAAGCAGCTGACAACTGTGTGGATGGCTTCAGCAAGCAGTACACTATGTTTTTCCAACAATATTCAACCACCAGAAAAGTAGATGAGTGTCCCAGGATGGGACACTGGTGAGTCTTAGGGGCCTGTTGGGGCACGCACCTTAACGGTCCTTAAGGTGGGTAACTCCACGTGTTTATGGGAGTTTGTAAGCGGAGTTATGACTCAAAATAGTCTTAGGGGAGTCAAGGTTGAGTAAAAACCTTCTTTTTGTAATAAAACCATGGTTTAAGTCTAGGGTTTAGGATTCAGGGTGCCCATGGTTTAAGCCCATGGTTTTGTACTAAGTGCACTATAAATAAGCACTCTTGTAAAGAAGTCAGTTTAGGCTTTTGAGGTAAGATGAATTGATACAAAGCTAAGGCTATTTTGGAAGAGAAGGTTTAGTCCCAGCTATGTGCGTGGATGACCTCTGCAATTGTGTGCGCAGAGGGTTTTGGGTGATAAAGAAAATCTGCAACTGCGTGCGCAGAGGCCTGCAACTGTGTGCGCGGATTTGAGGACTTGAAGGGATCTGCAGCTGAGTGCACAAATTAGAACTGTGGTTTTTGTAAAGAGTTGAATAAAACACAGTCTTGTGGACGTAACCCCTAAACTGGGGGTGAACCACGTTATATCATGTGTTGTGGTTTTTGTTGTGTTGTTGTTATGTTCTTTTATGCATTAATAAAGCTATAACTGATAAGTAAGATCACTACTAAATACTAACTTCACTGGAATTCCCAGTAAAGGGTTAAACAAGGCATTGTTTGTTTATTTAACCACGAAGCTAAATAAGTACTATTAAGGCTCTACATTTAATAATTATTATTGTTAAGAAGCTAAAGGTACAGTAATATCCCTCTTCTTCTTGTAGAAATATGATTCTGCGGCACCCCATAGCTATTTCGGGTGAGACTGCAACCTGTTCGCAGGTTGTTGCTGAAAGGGCCAACACTGTGGGTCTTTTGTTGGTGCGAAGTTTATGGTATAAAGCCCGAGTCTTCCCTATAGCCCAACACTCACGCTGCTGCGAATGAGCAAGGAGGTCTTCTAGATAGTGTTCCATGGCATGATTAATATCATGAAAAGCATATGAAATGGAGTGGTGGAATGTAGCTTTGATTTTTTTTAAGCCAAAGGGTAACTTCCGATAGGAAAAGGTTCCCCACAGGCAAATGAATGTCATCTTATGCTAGTTAGTGGGTAGAATCTCTATCTTATTATAACAAAAAAATCCATCCATGAATGAAAATATGATGCTCCCAGCACATTTATCAATGTGTGGAGTAGGAAAGTTGTCCTTGTGATAAGCCCTATTCAGATCTTGAAAATCGATACAAACCCTAATAGTGCCATATTTCTTAGATACAGGGACAATATTAGACACCCACACAGTTAGCGGTACAAGATAAATAAAACTTACTTTCAGAAGCTTCTTGACCTTGACTTTTATTACTGCAACCTTCCTAGGATGGACATTACACATTTTTTGTCAGACTGGTCTTGTTGTGGTATAGGTATTAGTTTCATATACGACGATGGATGGATCAACCCCAAGAATATCTTCGTACATCCAAGAAAAAACATATCAGAGCTCTTTAAAAAGATCTCTATATTGTTTGGTTTCTTCAGTTGAATATTTCTATCCTATATGAACATGTTCAATGGTTTTGGGCTTCACTGATATGTCAATGGAAGTTGTCTGCGTAATGTTACAAGGGTTTCCTTTAGAATTAGTTCCTTGTAACAGTACAGGAGTCTGAGAATTTTTGACAATATCAGAAATAACGAGAGAAACAAAATCAGGATATGCTAAATTGGCATTAGGGAGGAAAGAGGATCTATGACGATGATCCTCCCATACAGTCTCATCCACACTCATGATCCCCATAATAGACTCATTTGACAGGAAAGTCTGTGAGAGATAATATAGAGTAGGGAGAGGGGAATCAAGCCAATAGGGTAGGTGGTAGTGATCTGATTCCACTAGATGATTATCATGATAGTGTGTATCGAAAATAGACTGAATAGCATTGTAGAGCGATTCATGCGGTCCTAGAGAAGATGTATCTGCAACTTCTTTTCCTTTGGAATTGTGCCTGGTTGTGGAGATCATGTTCACAATTTCCACTTGCATACAGGGGTCAAGGGAAACACACCCATAAGGGTTGAATCCTTTAACATTCCTACCATAATTGATTGACAAGGTGGAGGGGATTTCCATACAATAGGAATATTATTTGCAGTGGGGGCAGTAACATTTGGTGAAAAAAAATTGAGTTGATTAATGGTCACAATCTTCCCCAAATGAGGGAATTGGAGAGTACAAAAAAATGTCAAAGTGAAAACTGTCATAGCATAGAACCAGTTCCTCCATAATAACATATTGTAATCCAAGGGAGCATCGAATACCTCCACTTGAATGGAAACAGTCTTGCGCACAATCTTGACTGAAAGGGCTGGTAACAAACCATGAGGTTGGAAAACTTGCCCGTCGAAACCTTTTAAATTTTTGGGTGACTTCGTATGTTAGGAAGAACCAATGGCTCTCCAGGAAGACACAGACAATACCGAGGTGGAAGCTCCTTCATCCAAAAGGGTCCTATTGAACTTCCTCCCAACTACACTGGTCACGATTTGAAACATGAGTTGGTGGGGTAATTCGTATTTGTAATTCTCCACATTAAAATGAATCAAATTAGTGCTCCTTGGGTCTAAGGCCCCTAAGGCCACCAACAATTTTTTTCACTGCATAGGGAAACTTTGGAATACCTCCAGGGTAGACATTGCACAAGGTGCTTGAGCTAAATATTCAACAACGTTGTAGAATTGTGCAGCTTGAGCATTTGGATTAAAAATAGATTTCCTGAGAGTACTCTTAGGTGGGTGCAAAATTAAGTTGACGTTAGGTTTCTCGATAGTAAGAGGACCATTATATGGAAGAGCAGGAGAAGTAATAGTAGAAGGAGATTTCTTAGAAGAATAAATTTCATCCTTGTTTTCTATGGGTTTGTCATATGACTGACTACAAGTAGTCAAGTTAACGATTTCTGTGGACATCATTTGAATTTATTCAGTAGAATTAGAAGTTCCCTATGAAGACATATGATCAATCAACTGTTGTTGAGACCGAAAAGGACCAGTAAGCGCCACTGGTGTGGGGTTACTTTTCATAAATTTATTAATCTCTTCCCGGCGATGACACTCCTTCATCAAGTTATCATTCTCTGAGGTCATAGTCTTGTTATTTTTCTGCTAGTTTATGTATTTTTTACCCTTACGTTTTCCTTTATTGTTATTACCAAGTGTCTACATACTTCGAATGTAATTCAACTCGGCAAAAACCGTAGGATCATAAGGATAAGTAGTAGAAGTACTATGTTGCTTTGTATGTTTTGTTGTTGATGGGGGCTAGATTAAAACTACAACCCCATCAATAGGAGTTTCTGCAGGTGTCTTAATAGGGTCTGTACTGGGATGAGGAGCCTAAGGAATTAGAACATACAAAGTTCTAGATTGGGAATAAACAAAATCCAGATACTGAGTTTGGATTATAGCATTCTCTTCAGTGACAACACCACCCATAGCCACATCATGGGTGATGGGAGGCAACAAGGATTTCGTAAACCAATCAGCCAACAATTGGTCTGGGATATGAGCTTTAATAAGCCTTTATCATCTCCTCCACTCATGAATATGATCCGATATATGTGTGGAACTGTTATGACAAAGTGATGTCAAAATATCCGTACCAGTTTCATAATGTATGGGCATCTGTAAATGAGTAATAAAAATTGTTTCCAATCAATTAAAGTCCACAAGCAAATGTTGTGGAAGTTCAATGTACCACTTGGTAGCCATACCAGTCAAAGTTTGCTAGAAGAGCATCAAATGGACTAAATCATCCATCAAGAAGTTAGAAGAATAGCATAGATGGAATGTCTTAATGTGATTCTTTGGATCCTCTCCTTGATTCCTATCAAACTTCAGAATGTCCGATGGTAACTTAACTAGAATTGTGGGCCACGAAGGGTTGTGTTGGATGGGATCATTAATCAACTTGGACAGATCAGGAAAGTCCAAGGTTTCTAGAAACAAAAGTTGTTTATTAGGTTCAAAATACTGGTAATATTTATATGGCATCTGTATACCAGTAGGATCGTAAGTCGATTGATACACTGGTTGTTGGGGTGATGGTTTGGCGTCCCCGACCCTTCGACCGGAAAAGAGGATGCTACTAACACCAATCAAACGAATGGGCAAACAACCCCATGAACATGAACATACATCAATGCTTAATTTAAAAGCTTAAACATAATACATCATAGGATGCATAATCCATCATACAAAGATGCATAATTCCTCAACATTCAGCAGAAGCAAACATATACATTCCAGCATTTAACATGTTCATCACAATTCATGGAACAGTAGATTAAATTGCAGAGTTGAAATAGTAAACAGTACTTATCTTTCAATGAAGAACTCGCCCCGCAACCAGCTACGACGCTGCAACGTTCCACCCAACCATAGGCCAGCTTGCTCATCAATCTCTCAGCAACACTGCCACCCCCGAGCTGGGCATGATTCCTCAAGGAATAAGGGTCAATGCAGGATTACACATAGCCAAGGTTTTCCAATCAGCCAAACCCACACAACAGTGTTTTACCAAGTCATCAAGGAGCTAGGACAGGCTAAATGCCAAGATGATGGCCTCAACACCAGTCTTCTCATCCATACCCAGCCTCTAATCCTGCTCTCAACAATCCAAATACCAACCACTACATACCGCAGCAAAACAATCCCTTCACAGCTCTGTGAAGAAGGCAAAGACAACCAGGTTCCAATCCCAACCAACAGGTGAAACACATCTCAAGTCCAACCACACTCTAGAGTTGTTCTTGGCCCTAGCGTGGCCAAAAAAACTCAGCACAACACCCAAAAGACGTCCACAACCTTAGCATCCAAGAAGCAACCCAAAACCAGGGAAAATCGATAGCCCAACACATAATGAAAACTATGGCGACCTTACACAGTCCCAAAATAGAGGAGAAGCCAATCTCCCAGTGTAGAAATGGGAAAACTCAGCCAACAAATGTGGAAATTAGCAATCGTCCAACATCCAAGAATCCACACACACAACTCCTTAATGCAGATGCTGAAGAAAGTTACACCGACAAAAAAATGGGGAAGAACAACTTTAAACCTATGTGTAAGGGGAAAAATATAGTCCAAAAATGGAAGAAGGAAACACATGCACAGTCTGAAATGGAAGAAGAAATTGGACTCTCAATAGCACCCAAAAATCAGGGGAAGAACGATAGCAACCCAAATCGTGGGTTAAACCAACAGCAAGGCCGAATCGGGGATGAATACCACAGCTATTTCACATAACATACACAGCAGAAAATCGTGCCCTTGAGGCCGCTCTTCTAGCTTGTTTCATGCACAAAACCAAAGGAGAACCCCGACTGGTGCGTGAGGAAAAATAGACAACGGCGAGAATGCCTTAGCAGTGGAGGGAGTGGAGTGAGTGTTTCTTCTGCCCCACGCGACGTGAAGAGGAGAGACTGCTGGTGGAGTGGGAACGTGGGAAAGGACTGACAGTCTTGCCACAGCCACCACTACTCAGCAATAACTACCTCAACTACTCCACAAAACATTAAAGAGGTTGGATGAGACAAGGGAAGATGGCAAATCAAACAAGGTGGTAACACATGGGTTCCCCCCCATAGACCAAGGTTGACATCCCCCACCCCCTTATCCTTTGGAATCATGCCCTTTTCATTTTAACATTGCGCCATCGTAGCTAGGTTTGGTTTATTTTATTTTATGTGCGTATTTACATGATGCTGAATTATAATGTGCCGGATAGCACGATATACCATCGGCAACTATCCCCATTGCCAAAACATACACAACCAAATCGATGGTGGGGATTTTTCCTTTAGCTCCTCATCACGATTAATTACAATATATACATCATGCAAACAGGGTCAAAACCGGGGTGTTACAGATGGATTCGTAGATGATCCTCCCAAATACATGCTAGATAGTGGCGAGCCCCCAGGAGGAGGGCCTCCTCAAGGAAGAGGGGGTACTCTAGGTGGTGGTTTTTCATAAGGTGTTCCTCCAGGTGGTGGTCCCCTAGAAGTTGTTCCTCTAGGTGGTGGCCCCCCAGAAGGTGGTACTCCAAGTGATGGACCCCCAGAAGGTGGTCCTCTAGGCGGTGGACCTCCCGATGGTGGTCCTCCATGCGATGGTATGCCAAGTAGTGGTCCTCCAGAAGGTGGACCTCCACCAGGTGGGCCTCCAAAAGGTAGGACTCCACCAGGAGGTCCTCCAAAAGGTAGACCTTCATAACCTCTATCAGTATTCATAGTTGTTCCTCCAGGTATAGGCATATATGACCAATTCGGTTGCCCCCATGGCGTAAACATGTTTTTGGGGTAAGAAATTATGGGATATACAACCCTTAAATATGTAGGCTGATAATTGACATTACTTATAGGTGGTTGGTTTCTTGGGTAAGTATAACCCCACGAAAGTTGATTGACTGTAGTTTGTACCCATGAGGGTTTCGCTGTAGTAAAAGTTGGAATAACCGTGTTGGCATTTGTGGAAGGAACTACTATTGTTGGTTATCCTATAGTTGGGGTATTCCTTGCACTGGAAGTGACTCCACTAACTAATGAAACAACTTGGACTAGGGGTTTCCCCCCAATGGTAGAAGATATAGGAGTACTAGAGGTAGACCTAGGGTTTGGAAGTATAGGAGTAGGGTTGGAGGGTAGACCTGGATCATGAAATTTTGACCCTCGAGCTGGTGATTCTATACTAGGAGCTACTTGAGATGCTAAAAATGAATGATATCCGAGAGGGGTTTTTTTCGAAAGACGAGGAAAAAGAGAAGACATGGTTTTTTGATGAGGAAGAGGCAAAGTAGTAATGTTCACAAGGTTCTCTTGAAAGTTACGTAAACATTCAATTGATGGTTGAACCCTTCTAAACATTTCCTCATTTGATGGAGGGTGGACAAAATATGGTCTAGTCACCCCATATTCAGAAATAGTTTTACCTAAAGAAGTTATCCAAAATAGAGCATTAGGGTCGAATTCTTCCCCCCCTGGCATGATCAGATGGGTGATAGGAGACCTAATTTAATGAGCCAACATGACCTTCCCTTGGAAAATGAAAGGTGGTATTAGTCATAGGAGGCTTTTTGACCAATGGATTATTATAGGTAGTGAATTCTTCCACAACTTGATTCCCTTCCACATGAGAATCGATTGTGGCACCTTGGTTTGTGGCTTCCATTTGGCTCTCTCCTGCAACAAGAGGTGAGTTGAATGGTAAGCCTTAAACTCTTCAAGATGGTCTCAAAGGTAACTCAACTTGATTTCTAGTCACTAAAAACCTAACCTAGGTTTTAAAACTAAAAAACACAAAAAAAACACTCATATGCAAGCTAAACGTCACAAGCAAACTTAGGTGATAAGAGGGGCTGATATAAACTAGTTCCTCACTAGGATTTTCAATGTTTTGCACCTCACGATATATCGTAGGGTCCAATAGTAAAACACAACAAGGAGGATTGGGACCATACCCTTTCCTCAATACCCAACTTCCTGGAAGACACATGCATATTATCTCCTTGAGTGTTGTTCTTGGTGTACTACTCAAATAAGATGACCAGAAGGATTTTCTGAATTGGTACATGGTATTATAGAGGGGTCTCCCAATATATGCAAGGTACGTGGGAGCTCAAATACATGTTAGTGTTGTCTAGTGTACAACCATTCAATAGGGTCCTTCCAGTATACAATCGAGTACGTGAAGTACTTTTCTATATACCTCAGGATATGTCAAAGGTTGTTTGATATACCGATGGTACATGGAAGAAACACAAAGTTCCTGCTATGCAATGTAGGAAATAGAACGAAAACTCCCATGTTTTAAGACGTCGAAACACGTCTCTATCCTATCACTCAAGTTACTAAGAAGTTTAACCTAAAACTAACATTAATTTTATTTTGAATGATTAGTTGAATGCATGAGGTGTGGACAGAAAAGTAAAACCATGCAGCATGATATGCAAAATTTTCTCTTTATCGTTTGAGGTATGCCCTACTTATAGGAGAGAGAGGGTGATTCTATTCCATTTCCAAAACAAGAAATTCCAATTAATCACAATGAACTTATCTTTCAATATGTAAACAAGCAACAAACTTCTAACAACTAATCTTGAAAGAAAAAGGACGTAAGATCTCTTTTCCAAAAAGAAAGGTACTACTACTACTTGGAAAACTAAATTATTTTTTGAAAAAATCTTCAAATATGAAAAGAATTAACCAAACTTATTAAATTTTTGTGAGAAAAGAGCATATAAAGAAAAGAAGAACATGGATGCCCTGAAATCTTGTGAGACTAATCAAGGACCCCAAGTTCACCTTAAAATAAAACTATGATCAAATCTCAAATTTTCCTTTAAGTAAAAGTAATCTTTCATTAACCAATGAAGAAGAACAATGGAGAAACCAAAAGAAAAAAATATTTCCTTTGAGTTGATCTAATAGTAAAAATAGATCTAACAATATGACCTCTAAGAACTACTTCAAAAACCAAAACCAAACATATCAAGCAGTTGAACAAATGGGAGAAATATAGTTGTTCAAAACAAAAAGAAACAAGCCTCTCTACCACTTTCTAGATCTTGAAATCAACAGTCAAACATAAAAATGAAGCCAGAAACACTTTAAGCATAAAACCAAACGGATGCAAAGTTTTGAAAATGTAGGGGTATGAAACCGTACCTCACACCGCTTGCAAGAGGTTGGTGACAGATCATTACCACTTGGGCACTGCCTTTTGTGCACTGTGATAGAGCAGTGGCACCACCTGTTAACTACTAAGCATGCATGGTGGCACCTCCTATTGTCGTCACTGGATGTGCGGTGGCTCCTCTAGATTTCAAAACAAAAAGGGAGTGAAATAGATAAAGTTAAGCATCATATAATTGGCATCAAATCATGAAATTTGAAGAAAACATAAGCATAGAAAGTAAATATGTCTCAGATTTGAGGGGATCTGGTTGAACGGAACACAAACCTCACTATAAAAGATTAGATCTAATCACTAAAAGTTGAAGTTTAAAATAGGGACAACTATTGAAAACCAAGAAAGATATCAAAAGTTTAGAATTGAAGACCATTGAAGATCAAAAGTTTTGAATGTCCTTCCCCAACAAAGTCACCGGATTTGTTAGCTGGAAATATGCACCTCCTGCGAATAGGAGTTGTTTCCCTGGACATGAATGGTACAGGTCTAGAAGAAATGAGTGATAACAAGGATAAGCACTTTCCCTAGATTTTAGTAGATATCTGGAATGAATCTTTCATCTATATTGAAGTATGATGTCTCAACTTTCTATAGTGCTAGATCTCCTCAGATGTACTTGCAATAGAAAACAACAAACAACAAACGAGATCAAAAGTCCTAGAAAATGATCCACAACTCTATATGAATGACTAAGGAATCCAATAATGAAATAAATGATTATGACACAATACATTTCATGGGAAAGAAACCATCATTGCATTAAAATGAAGAAGAGAGATTACACCCATAATTCCTTAGTTTTTCTATGTCTCCTCATGAACCAAGTCTTGTCCTCAAAGATCCAACTTGCTTTCTCTATGCTCACCCTAGATTTTTCCAAAACTTCAGTGCAGTAGCATAACTTTCCTCCTCCCAACCCATGGGGAGTGAGGTTGTATTTATAGCCCTTAAGAGGATAAGGATGGTTGACAAAAAGGTGGATGAGGTGGAAGGGACATCCTACTAGGGGCGATATCAAGTCTAGTTGGTCCAAAGGAGTAGGTATGAGGGTGCCACGAATATTTCCTTCGAGAAGCTTCATGAACCTTCTCTTTTTCCTTTTAAAACTCAAGCACCACTCTTTCATTGTGTAGATAGAGTGTTACCAAGGGAGAATCGCTTATTGATCAAAGGGTATAAGTAGTGGAAAATCTCATTTTCAAGAGACAAGAGGCGTCTTGAAGAGGGTAACGCTTATTGTATAAGGGGAATGAGCGAGGGTGGACTTATGTATGAAAAATAAGAGTCTAGGCTAATGTCCAACTTCAAATATTGGGTATTGAAGGAAATTTCTGATGTGTGCGGCCTCAACACATGATGGTGATGAGAATTATGTGTAACACATTCCACAAAAGATCGGTAGTTCTCAAGAATTGCAAAAAAGGTACTTGCGGGAGGAAAATTGTGGAAGCCCATTCTTGGGAAAAGTGGGATGGTGTATCCGTAATCCACAATCTGCAATCTGATTGCAGAACAGACCATTGCAGCCATATGATTGTGGAAGCTAGTTCTTGGAAATTTGAGAATTGCAAACCCACAACCTCCAATCTGCAATCCACATTGTGGAAGGTCAATTGTGGAGGGATAAATTATAACAAGTTAAAAATACATTCTGCAATCTATAATATGCATTGCAGAAAGCTAATTGTGAAAGGTTAATTTATAAAGAATTGAAGTGTGTTCTGCAACCCACAATGCTCATTGCGCAAAGCTAATTACGAAAGGTCAATTTATAAAGTGTTAAACTGAGATCCGTAATTCACAATCGACATTGTAGAAGGTTAATTTATAAAGGGTGAAAGTGCATTTCACAATCCGCAATATGCATTGCGGAAAGCTAATTCATAAAGAGTTAAAATGCATTCTGCAATCCGCAATCTACATTGCGGAAAGATAATTGTGCAGGGTTAATTTATAAAGGGTTAAAGTGTGTTCCGCAATACACAATACACATTTCGAAAATCTAATTGCAGAAGTTTAATTTCTAAACATTAAAATATAATCCACAATTCACAATCCACAATATGCAATCCACAATTGTGGAAGGAACATTGCGGAAGGAAAGGATCTTTTGGAAAGGTTCTTGCGGAAAGAAAATTGTGGAAAGGAAATTGTGTAAAGGAAAGAATCTTGTGGAAAGGTTATTGTAGAAAGGAAATTACAGAAAGCAAGGAGATTGTAGAAAGATTGATTTACAGAAAGAATGAGATAGTGAAAGGGTCATTGTGTAAAGAAAAATAATATAGCAAATCAGGATTAAAAGAGTTAAATGAATTGAATCCTAAATGGCTTATGATATTGGGAAAGGTTGAACCAGCAAGTAAATGCCAAGAATATGCAATAAACACTCAATGTTCAATAATTCCTTGTTACAGTTAGAGACTTAAATATTGTGTCTTTAAATATATGTCATATAAGAAAACAAATTATTATGGATTTTTGAGGTGTGTTACATAATGGTATCAGATCATGGTTATAGCACTAGGGCTGAATCGGCTCAACACTAGAACTGTTACAGAAAACAGAAAACTAACTTCTATTTTATTTTGGTTAAATTATCTTACAAACAACAAGAGAAGAATAACTATATTTTGAAGGAAACATGGAAGATGCTGAGATGTTTGTAGAGGAAGAAAATCACCCAAAAAATAATTTAAATCATGAAGAGGAAAACCTAATGGATGGGGAAATTTGGGTAGACTTAAACGACAGTCAAGATAATAAATCTGATTTACAAAGAACTGTCAAAGAGTTAAGGTCTGGAATAAGAAAAGTTAAACAAGATAATGAGAGAATTATAAAGGCCCAGGAAGAACTAAACGTTATTCTATTAGCTAAGATTCATAACGATGAAAAAGAAAAAAAAGGATTCTGAACAATAAATACTTAAGACTACACCTTACAAACGTAAGGGAATAAAGATGGAATTTTCCAGCCATAAAACTAAAAATTCTAGTGAAGAGTGAGTTAAATGTCACAAAAAACAACAAGAGTCAAGCGAAAGAAGTGATGATAACAAAAAGAAAAATAAATACAGACCATATGAGGAGATTTCTGGGGAGTTTAAGAAAATTAAACCACCCATGTTTAATGGGGAAATTAAGAAGGGCGATGAGGCAGAAGCCTGGTTGTCCGAAATGAAAAAATACTCTCGGATATACAAATACTCTGATGAATTAAAGGGTAAAATGGCCATTTATAATCCGACTAGAAAAGAAAATATATGGTGGAAAGAAATAAACAAGGTTAAAGGGATAACGGGGAGATATGTAACTTGGAAAACATTTTAAAAACTCTTTAAAATAAAGTATTTACAATAACAATATTATGAAGAAAAGGCAAAATAATTTTATGAACTATGTTTAGGAGCAATGATGATGAAAGAACTCTGCAATAATTTTTTAAGTTTGCTTCATTATGTTCATTATATAATTGATGATAAAACTAAGATACATCAGTTCCTCAGTTGTTTTCCCATCATGTTCAAACAATGGATTGAGTATGAAAATCTGAAGATGCTAGATGAAGCGGTGAGGAAGGAAAACTTTTGTTATGACCAAAACAAGAATAAAAGGAAAAGTATACCAGCTTGGAAAAATAAAGGTACACATAATTTGATCCCCGAAAGAAGCAAAATAAGTTCTATAAAAACACAAAAAATAACTATAGGGATATCATGGTAATAACTACCAAGGCTTTAAACCTCAAAATTCTGCAGTAAAAGAAACTTAAATTGTCTTTAATAAGAATGAAGCACAAAATTTTCTCTTAAAATTTTGGGAGTGTGGAGGGGCACACTACTTTAAATATTCTCCAATAAGAAAAAGGAATTATAATTTTCATTATATCTGAGAAGCAGCTATAGTTGGGGACATGGCAAGGAGCATGCCTAGAATATGCACTGCATTGGAAAATCGACAACCATACCACCAGAATTCTATGGTCAAAATTGAAGGTATGATAAACAACCAACCTATCTCTATTTTAATTGATCTAGGCATAAGCATGAGATATATATCGCCTATAATAGTTGAATCATGTAGATTGGTACCTGAAAAGTTTGACAAGTCATCGCTAGTGCAATTAGCCACAGGTACAAAACATAAAGTTACTACTAGTCTTGTTAGAAATTGTAAATTAATGATGAATGATTTCCTTGCACATGTTAATGTAAATATTCTACCTTTAGGATCCTATGATTTATCAATAGGAATGGATTGGATAGAGGAACGTAAAGTTGTGTTAAATTTTTTTGATAAAACCTTTACATGTATTGGTGATAATGGAAACAATATAAAAGTAAGAGAGATCCCTAGGAAGGTGACCATCAGAAAAATATCTGCATTAAAAATAAAAATATCAGTAAGAAAAGGATTTAAATTGTTTGGTGTATATATAATGAATGGTAATGCAATTGATAACAAACTTAAACTAGAATACATACCAATCTTGAAAGAGTTTGAATACATCTTTCCAGAAGAAGTCCCTCAACTTCCTTCGAAAAGAGATATTGAATTCACGATCGATATGACACCCGGATCAGTACCAACATCAAAATATCCATATCGAATGAATATAATAGAACTTACAGAGATGAAATCACAACTACAAGAACTAATTGAAAAAAATTACATTAGACCTAGTGTCTCTCCCTAGGGAGAATTGGTTTTGTTTGGGAAAAAGAGGGATGAAACATTAAGATTATGTATAGATTACTGAAAGTTCAATAAAATGACCATTAAGAACCGTTACCCACTCCCCCAAATTGATGATCTATTTTATCATTCCACGGAGAAACTATCTCCTCAAAGATAGAATTAAGGTCGAGTTACCATCAAGTACAAATAAAATATGAGGATATCTTTAAATTGGGCACATAGTTAAATTTCAATACTACATATCATCCACAAACGGATGGGTAGGCTGAAAGAGTAAATCAAATCTTAGAGGACATGCTAAGGATGTATGTCATGGAAAAACTAGGTAAATGAGAAGATTACCTAAACTTAATAGAATTTGCATAAAATAATATTTTTCCAGTTTCTGCAGGTACGAGTCTATTTGAAATATTATATGGGCGTAAATGTAACACTCCAATTCCATGGAGCAAACCAGTTGATAGATTAATGTTAGGACCTGGATTATTAAAATATATGGAACTAACCATGAAACAAGTACATCAAAATTTAAAGGTTTCCCAAGGCATGAAGAAAAGTTATGCTGATTTAAAAAGAAATCCTAGAGAGTTCCACATGGGTGATCATGTGTATATAAAGGTAAATCCATAGAAACGTTCATTGAAACTCAGCCAGTATTCAAAATTGGCACCCATGTATTGTGGTCCATTTGAAATTCTAGCTAAAGCAGGGTCGGTTGCATACCAGTTAGCCCTACCACCCAATATTAAAGTTCATAATATGTTTCACGTTCTATATTAAAAATATATGTTCATGATGTTTCTCATGTGATTGATTGGAATGTAATCCAAGTGGAACCCAAAGGAGAGTTCCAAGTGTGGTCAGAGTGAATTCTCTACAGGAGAGAACTTTTACTCTAGAACCATACCATCGGATAGGTCAAGGTGCAATGGAAGAACCTTAGTCCAGAAGAAGCTACTTGGGAGATGGAAAGTAATATGTGGTATGAATATCCAAAATTATTCCAAGAGGCATAAATTGAAGAATCAAAAAAATATTTATAACACCTAGGATGGTGTTATCTTTAAAGGGGAGGTGTATGTAATACCCGATGCATTAATCAATTTTATTAATTCTACTGGAAAATACTTTAATTATTATTTTGTTATTTTGATTATTTTTGACAGAAAGTCAAGAATAAAATATTTTGTAATAAAAACATTTTTATTTAATAAAATATGCTAAGGGGGGACAAAAGTGGAGATAGTTGTTTAAGAGTGGTCGCTAACCCGCAAGAGGAAAAAGACAATTGGCAGAAACCACTGAGTGAGAACTCAATATGCAATAGGAATCATCCCCAAAAATCAAGTAAGCACTCTTAGTTGAGTCCTAAAGAGTAGGAGGCCCATAAATGACCAAGTCCTAGGAAAAATACTATAAATTAGTATGTCCATAAGTCGCTGGAGGCTAGAATTGGACAGGGATTAACATATGTGAAATGTAATTGATGGGGCATTGAAATATTTTTCTCTTGTGGTTCAATGAGAAGGCTCGAGGGTTTTGGAGCAAGTATCTTGGTTTCTTTGGGATTTGGTTGGGAGGAACAAATTCTCCACTTTTGTTTTCCCAGCATTAGTGCCAAGTTCATACTTTAAGTTTTAAATACTGTAGAATATGTTTTAAAATGTAGATTTGTAGTAGATTGATGTAAATTCTAATTATTTTCAATTAGCTTGTTGTTTGTATACTCGTAGCCAGTACCTAATGGAATGAAATCATCTATTTATAATCTAAACATTATAATCCTATATTCGAATATATATTTCCTATTTTTATTGTTTTCCTAAATATTTCCTTAATCTGCATTTACGGACTTAAAGTGTCGATTGAATCTATGATTTATGTTTATAGTATAGATCTGCGTTTTTGTTTTAAGAAAGTGAACGAAATAATGTACATAGTAATTATCCAAATTTCTTACATGGTATAGATATATGATTATCAAATCATGTACAATGACGATAAAATCAAGAAACAATTCCCAATATTAAGATATTCTTTGGATCTATATATTTTCCAACAAACAAACCCCAAACAAAACCAAATCACTTCCCCGCATATCTAATGGAACTGTAAAGGTCACAGGATCAAATCCCTCCCAATATTATTTATTATTTCGAATATGTTTTTGCATATATTTTGACAATAAATTCCAAATAAATGTAAATAGATTATTATTTTTATTGATTAAAGAAAAGACTAAGAGGAAATAGAACTGAATTAGTTGTTAAATGCGTGTTTGCTGACCTTGTTGGAGCCTGGAAATTCACAGGCGACAACAGTAAGGGATTCTCCCCAATCAATGTTCCCAACTAGCCTGTTGACTGTTTGGTATAGGGAATCCATTTGGTTTGCGGTCCGGCTACCGTAGGTCAAGTAACAAAACAAAGTTTTTACCGTTTGCGGCCCGGTCCACCGAGTTTTTGTATTTTTGACTTAATGTATGAAGTGCAAAGGCATAATTAACAATGCAGGATGATGAGGATGCGGGGAGCGTCACAATGTGATGCACAGGTTCTTACCTCTCGTCTTAGGCTCCCAAGCCTCCCAATCACATATGCAGTCATGAAATAAACTAACTACCTGTCTATCTATCCCCAGGGAGCAAACTGAATTAAATTATGAGTAATGGAAAGCGTGCATGCAACTTAAGAGAAACTACAATTAGCTAATATTTCTTCCCATATCAAATGAACAATTAAAGATATTTCACAACCAGATAGCCAATTGTTTATGAACAACATTCATTACTACTAGTGGAAATCTTCATAAAATAAACTGGAAAACATTCATACAAGAACATAGGTTCAATGAGTTAGAATGGTCCCACAGTTAATGGATATAAAGCTGAAAATGAAATAGTTCCTCTTCAACAAATCCATAGTACAACATTTGAATATTCCACCAAGCTTTCTCTAACAGGAAAACTGTAAATTTTTTATTGCAAAAGGAAATACTTCTTCTTACAATATGTCTTCAGCAATCTTAATGGGAAAAAGGTCCGCCCTTCTTCTAAGTCTTTTACATTTATACAAAAAGGGTCAAACTGTTGGGCTGCCCAAAGTGACCTTTGGGCTTCCCAACCTCTTGTCTCCCAATGTTCTATTTTTCTTAAATGTTTTACAAAAATTAGTTACAAATTATAATGATGACTGACCCTTCATGAGGAAGGGCCCACTTGACTATCTAAAAACTTCCTCCATGCTGCAGCCTCATTAGCGATGCCTTCAAAAGTACAAGGTTCTAAAAACTGAATATTTATCTCAAATTTCTCAGCTTGTTTCTTGATAGTCTCGACCTTAGGCGTACTCAATCGGAGCTGATCTTCCAGAAGCAGTACATTGACGACTGGGTGATCTACTTGGCTTCTCAAGATCAGATCATCCATGGCTTTGATATCCTGCACCTTAGCTTCTTCCTCCTGGAATCTCTTCTGCAATAGCTCCACAAAGGCATCGTGATCTGGGAAAACTTCAAGCCTCTCCTCCGCTTTTATCTAGCACCAATTGTATGTATTGAGAAGTCTTCTGAAGAATTCAGTGCATAATCCCTTTGTCTTATTTACTTCCTTCTTGAAGTCTTCAACAGTATTTATAGAAAACTCCACTAGGTTATAGTCCCGTTTGAGGGCCTGCTGGTCTTTTGCCGGTAGATCTGTTGGGGTTTCCTCGTTGTTCTCCAACCTTGCCATTCATACAATCAGGATCTCTAGGACGTCCTGGGACCTGTCCACAAAGTAGGATGTAGTTTCCAGGATCTCCTCCAATCGGCTGTCGATCTACAGCACTTTACACCTTTCTTTTTCAACAGCAGTCTGCAACTGCAGCATCTTGGTTTTATGGGTCAATACATGCTGCTTGAGAGGCTGAAGATCAACTTGTTGTTCTCTTGCTACTTCCAAAGCAGTGTTCAAAGCAGAGATCTACTCCTGATGTTATTTTCTCAGTTCGTGGGTGTGCATATCATTGGCTTGCAAGAGGATCTTCAGCTGTTCTTCTAGCTCCTCCACCTTTTTCAGTAGCTGTCCCTTCTCACCCTTTAGATCTTGGCATTGCTTCTGCACTTTCTCTAGGGCCTCTTGTGTTGTTTCCTTGATTTGCATTTCTACTTGGAGGGCTTGTACTTCAGCTCTATAGGACTTCTTTCCCGTTGCACATCCTCATATTTTCTTTTGATCCTGTTGTTATCTTCCCTCTCTTTCCTAAATGTATATTTTAATTGAGTGGATGTTTTCTTGGATTGTTCCAAGTCCATCATTATATTGCCTACATTATCCTCTGAAGCTTGGATGAATGCAGACCGGGATCTTAGGGTAAATCTTGGATCTTGGTCTGTTCCTAGCATAACAGCAGTATCTGTTATCATTTTACCAGGTATACCTTCCGCCTCAACTTTCCTCTCTGTCCTCTTTATTATTCTTTTTGTTGCCCTATCATAATATACAGTGTTGAAATCAAGGATTTCCTTTTCCTTTTCCTGCATAAAAGGGACCAGCTTGAGCATGGGAACCATGGGTATGCTGGTAGCAGGTACTTGAGGTGTCTGAACCTCGGGGTTCTCCATCTCTTGAGTCTGCATTGCTACTGTTTCAGAAGCTGACTGCTGTGTCAACTTTATTTTTTCAGCTTCTTGCTCTTGGAGCTCCTCATCGAGCTTTCTCTTTGCTTCTTCTGCTTCTTTGGCTGCTTCCTCTGCTTTCTCAGCTGCTTCCTGGGAAGATCTTTTTTCTCCTTCTGTGTGCAACCTTTCTGCAGCTTCTTTCACCAACCTCTAAGATTCGTCATCCCTCCTTTTGGCTTCTTCCTCAGCCTTAGCCTGTTCGTCCCCTTTTCCTCCTTTGGTGGTAATTTTCTTCGTGAACCTTCTCTTCAGTGCAGTCATGTTTGGGGCATTCCGGAAGATAGATTCTTCCCTATCAAAATGGTGAGTATACTCAAAATGCACCTTATGCTCTTTACAGTGCTCAGCTACTTTTCTGTGAGTATCATTTCTCCGGAAAGGCATCTCACCAAAATGGAACTTCTCCAATTCTTCTATGAATTCAGCAGCTTGTTTCACCTTGGTGAATCTGTAGCTTCCTAGCTTGAATGTCAAAGGAGGGTAGGCAGTCTTCTTATGTTCGAACAAAAAATTGCCTATTCCATCTGTTAAGTCAGTAATTTGTTTTTTCAATTTTGGTTTTGTTTCTTCAATTTTGGTTTGATTTTCATTTTATTCAAAGTAACTCTTTTGTTTTAGGTTTCATTATTTGCTTCTTTTAGGAAAATTTTTGGTTGTTAGGTGAATTTTTGAACTTGGCTTTTATATTTTTGTTTTATTTTCGATCCTTTACATTTTGATGAGGTTTTTAAAGGTCATTATATCAAAGAATGAATTCACAAATGATTTTTCTGAGCATAGTCATGCATAATCATTACTCAAGCAGCTTTTAAACTCCATACAAAATGCCTAAAAGTTGTAAGACAACGATAAAATAACGTTAAAACTATTCTTGTAGCACTGGAGCCAAAAATTAACGAAAGGGCGCTACAAGAATATCGCGACCCTCATTTCTTCTGATTTTATAGAAAAAATTTGGCATTTTCTTGAATGATGAGTGACTAATCACGTATTGTGGAGTGTTTACTACGTGTAGATTAAGAAATTATCATAAGAACAGGTAGTTCCACGTCATGAGGGAATCGTGGTCATCGTGAGCCCAAATGCAATTCATTTTGATAGGTAGTAGCATGGTTTGAGTTTAATATGAGATGAGTTGTCATTTTCATGCACATTCAAAGATGAAGGACTTAGTGGAGTAACTATAACCACTAAAAAATAGGGCCTTGCTGCTGGGAAAGAGAGTGGAGGTTTTCATAGTTGTTCCGAAAACTAGGGCTTTTTCATTTTGACATCTGGACTCAAATTGCACCTTGAAAGACACCTGTAACTCTCAGGTCATTACTCAAACAATATGAATAGCGGTTCAAAGTATCTACAGTCGATCAATTAAAAGGTATTCCACGATAAGCCAATATAGCTGAAAATTTGGGGCTTTTTCGGTGGGGTTCGTTTTAGCAAAATTGATCAAGGGAGAGGTTAACTTGTGCTGTTAAATGAAATCTCATCCAAAGAAATGGCTTCCTGAGACATGTTGAGATGTTCTGTTAAGTGGAGAACTAAAAATTATCTTTATATTGGACTATGCATTTGTTGAAGTTAAAAAGAGACTGGGTTGAAAACAATGTATGTTACGATGATTCAAATTTAATACTGCTACCGGTGCAACATGAGATGAAGGAAATGGACATTTGAGACAATATGAAAACCTATATAGCCTAAAGACCTAATTTTTCTAGGTTTTGAAGCTTAATGTTTTTGAAAGCCAAAAGAAGCAACGAAGAGCTAAAGGTTTGAGAGTAGAGGCAAACCTACTCTCATTTTGATTACTGAGAGCTGAAATGGACTAACTTTAAGATTGTTCTTCTCTATAAATCTTCTCATCTAACCTATAAACAGTCTGCATTTAGTCTAAAAGTTGACAGTTGGGATTCTTCATGTAAAACTCTTTTGTGAAGAGATTGTTAATACATAATTCTGGCAGGTTATGGGTACTAATACACAGGTTCATTCTATACGCTGGAGGTGGACAGTCATTAGAATAATTAAATGGAATGACAATTATCAGTGGTAGTGAAGAATCTAGCCTATATCAAAAGAACAAAAGCAGCAGTCAGAGAAGAGTAAGGAGAGCTATTTTTGAAACCTGAGGGATTTGAAAAGAAAACAATCACCTGACTGGTCATTATTTGAACCCTAAAACCTATACAGTTTTCATCTTCTGAAGAAAAATGGGTAAGAGTGGTAAAATTAATAGAGCTGAACCTACTGATGTAGGTTGGATTGAAAAACTTCCTAGATGTGTTGAACTATTCCAACAGGCTGGTTGGCTTGAATTCTTCAAAAGAATAAATGGGTATAATACTAAAGTGTCTTGTAAGTTTGCACAATACTTTAAAGATGACATGGTAAACTTTGGCACTCTTAGGTTCAGGCTGATAGTGGAATTGATTGCAGAAGCCACAGGGATTAAGAATGAAGGTGAATTATGGTTTAAGAAATTGCCCTTTACCTTTGATCCTCAGAGATACCTATTAGCAAATGTCACTCCTGACTAGAATAAAGTCATTCTTTTTCAAAATTTCAGAAAGGAATGGGTAGAACCAATCATAATTTTGCAGAGTTATATTACTTGCGAGGGCAGGTATGCTTATGTGTTTAAGTATCACTTCAGGTTTTTGCAACATATGGTGGGAGAGTCCAAGATGAACCTTCCATTTTTCCTATTCAAAATCTTGCAGAAAATGGCTAGCAGGGTCAAAGGACATATGGACCATTCTTCTCAATCCATCTTTCATCATGGGCTAATTAAGTTGATTATTAGCACTGTTTTGCAGCATGAAGGTAAAACTTGGGACTTCTTTCTTTTTTGGTCAGGTTTTCAGGTCAAACAAGAAGATCAGCAGCCTAAGAGGTAAGAAGACAAAGGGAAGGTGATGATGAGAAAATTAGGTCAGAAAACTAAGCCTGCAGACAAGGAGGATGTCAAAGTTGAGAAGGCAGCAGAGCATGTGGAGGTTGACAGTAAACTCAAAGTGTCTTCAGTTGGCACTACAGGAAGATATTCACTGTTTTCAAAAGAAGAATTGCAGCCTAGGCAGCAGTTAATACCAGCAGCAGTCTCCAAGGAAACTAAAGCTGATGTTATAGAAAAGGTGGCTATGCCTGAAGATGATTTTCAAACCCAACAGAGAAGTCCACTCACTATTCTCTCAGATGATGAGGGATATTTACTAGAATAAGATCATCCCATTGATAAAGTAGAAGGCAAGCATGAAACCAGTAGAGAATTCTTCACTTCAGAGATCAAAGCAGGAAAACCTAATAAGAAGAATAAAAGGACTATAACCCCATATTGGAGGCCAAAAACTAGGCCAACAAATAAAATAAGATGGAATATGAAGAGGTTACTCAATCCAAAATTGAATTCCAAGCAAGTGACTGTCTTGAATGATACTTCCTCAAATGAAGAGCCAGAAAGTGGTAAAGTGAACATTAAAAGCAAGGGAAAAACTATTGCTAAAGCTTCCTCTTCTCAGCTTGCAAAAGTAAAAGGATTATCATAGTCTGTAAAAGAGTTAAGGAATTTTGAGTCTGAATTGTTTGCCAATTTCTTGAAATAAGAAATGAACTGATAAAGAAGCAGCAAAAAGAAATGGCTGAAATACTTCTTGTTGAAGATCAAGAATGGGAAGATGAAGATGAATTTATACTCAGGAAAGTAGGTATTCTAAAAGACCCTAATATTCCAGACCTGTTAAATAAGGATACAAACCTACCTGAGATCCTCGATTTTGAACAAGAGATCATGACAAGAAGGTCAGTTGACATAAATAAAGAAAACTTGCAGAAAATTATTAGGCAGTACAAGCAACAGATGAAACATATGCAAGAGGTCAATGAGAGGTTGATAATGGCCAACAGAAAGATTAAGGAAGATCTTCAAGATGTAAATGACCATTTTCATGAGCTGACAGCAGTATCTAATGAGGTTCTCAAAAGAAAAAGAACCAGTGATTTGCACTGTTCAGAGTTGGAGAAGACAGTCAAGGATTTGTAGCAGAGAAATGAGGAACTCACCAAGAAGATAACTGACCTGGAGCAGGAGCAGAAGAAAGCTAAGAGGAAAACTCAAGCATTAGATGGCATTGCTCTGCTGGTTGAGGCAGCAAAAGAGCTATGAGTTAGCTTTTGATTTAGTTTTTTGTTATCTCTTTTTGAGGAACATGTTAGCTAGCTGTTTTACTATTTTTAGAAAATAGCATCTTTTGTAATGTTGTAAAATTCACTTTATCCCATTGAATAGGTTGAGGCAGTTAGGGTTTTTGATCTCTAACTGATTTTGTAAAAAAGACTATTTAGATAGATTAGGAGGTCATTAAGGGGGTTCAATTTTTGGGATAGCTTCAGGAGGTCTACAGACTTGTTCATGAGTTCAGACTTGTTCATGAGTTAAGTATAAAGATCTTGTATACATTTGATGATGAAACCATGAGATATATGACACTTTTATCCTTCATTTTCTGTGTTGGCTTCATTGTTCAGCTTGTCTAGTTGCTTAAATGATATATTCATTTATTGGTTTATGTTTATATGCTGGTGATGCTTGTCTTTTATGAATGAACTTCAGTACTATTTCTGTTGGATCTTGTTGAATATATTATGCATATTTATCTTCTTGTGTTTATGATTTAGTTATTACTTTGCTCATGAGTGTATTCCCTGTCTTTCCCCAAAGTTTAAAACCACTAAAACTTTCCATAAAACCTAAAACCTACTTTGTTTTATCAAGTTTTATTTGAGGTTGTGTTGGCTTGTTTCTCTGGCCTTAGAAACAATTTCTGGCACAAACATCTTTGGCGCCATTGCCGGGTACGAAGCTAAAGCATATCTTCCCTGGGATACTTATCTATTTTACTGGTTTAAGAGGTGGACTTAAACCAGCACTTTTGAAGGCTAATTTTTCACCAAAGTTGTCACAGTGGATTCTAGAGGAGTGGGAACCACGAGCAGACCTACTTCACCGTTACATTTAGGGGTTTCAGACCCTAAAAAAATATTGAAAACAACAAGAAAACTCTGAAGGTCTCAATCTTTAACAGCCCTCTATGACCCTAACCAGTTGGGTGCTTCAATACATTCAGCTGAAACCTCACCTTGGATTAATCCTATTATACCTGATAGCTCTTTTCAAATATTTACAAATCCTCAATCCTTTAGAAAAGCCAAAGCTACCTCTCCTGGTGAAATACCTCTTTTTCAACTGAAATTAGGTAAAATTTCTTGGCAATCAGTTTCTAGTCAAGCTTCTTCTTCAAAACCAGTCAGTCCTAAGATGACAGCCCAAAACCCTCCCATAAACATGATGGACCAGATGGTTGCATCTAGGTATGCACCATTAGTCTTACCTCAGCCTTTACATGCATTGCCCAGAGGTGATTACCAGAAGTATATGCCTAGGTTCAATGGACAGGGAGAAATTACTGCTGAAGAACATTGGGAGGCTTTCCTGAGTTATGCTGACAATCAAAACATTGAGATCAAAGATGTATGGATGAGGGTATTTGTTCAAAGCCTTGGTGGGGATGTAAGGAAATGGTTCAAAGAGTTTCCTGCTAACTCCATCACTATAATTGAAGAGGTCCGGGATCTGTTCATGAGATAATGGGGAGACACAAAATATCACACCTACTATATAACTGAGTTTGGAGCTCTCAAAAGAAAAAAGGAGGAGACTATTGCAGATTTTTCCAAAAGGTTTAACAAAATGTATAGTAGGATTCCAGCAGAAATCAAGCCTGCTGAAACATCAGCTAAACTCACCTATGCCAATGCCTTTAACCATGAATTTTCTCTATTATTGAGAGAAAGGAGACCTGTCACCTTGCTGAACATGCAAGATGCATCATTGGAGGTTGAGTCCAATTTATTGGCTTCAAACAGACTTAAGAAAGAAACATCTCAACAACTTTATGATAAAAAGGGAAAGAAGGAAGCAAGTCTAGGAATTTCTGCTCCTCATTCTTCTGAAGCCAAGATTGATGAAATGGCTAAGCTGGTAAAGATTCTCACTGCAAAATTAAATAAATTAGAGCTTGAAAAGAATTCTGGCAAACCTGCTCTAGAAGCTGAACGAAATCCAAATAACCAGAATCAATTCAGAAGGCAATTTGCTCCTAGATTCATACCAAGAGAGCACAGGAACAATGATATCCAACGAGAAAGGAGAGAAAATGAAGATCAAAGAGTTCCCCCACCTCTTCAGAATAATGTAGCTGATGATGAAGAAGTTGATGAACAACTGCTTTTTGAAGAGACAGAGACTGATCAGGATATGAACCATTTTGGATATGGATTCTCTGGAGGTTTTGTTACTGAAGAAGAATTTTTAAATGCAGAATATAATGATGCTGACATGTTTGAAGCTGAGGATGACCTGGATTTAGAAAAGACTGCTATAACTGCTACTGTTCATCAAAATGGACCCAAGAATATTATAAATCTCAGATCTGGCCCACAGCAAGTGGTACAAGCCCCAAAGAAGAAAGCTGTTGTTCCTACTGCCACTGTTCCTACTAAACAAACAATTGATCCTATGCCAGAAAAAAGGCAAGCTGCAAAAAAAATCAAAGAAGACTCCAGAGGTTGAAGAGGTAAACAAATCTATTCAGAATTTCAGTTTGGAGAATGAATTAGGAAAATTAAAGATTCTTGTACCTTTGACTGAATTAATAAAGAATTCTTCATATAAAGAAACAGTTCTGAAAGTGATGAATTAAGCAAGTAATCAGCCTATTTTAGACACAGTTAATCTGTAGGAAGAAAACCCTAAAATATTCATTGGATCAGCCCTAGCTGAAAAAACTAAAAATGAGGCTAGTGCTTCACCTCCCTTCTATGTCACCCTGACAGTCCATGATTAAATCATTCACAATTTCCTTTTAGATTCCGGAGCATCCCACAATTTGATGCCAAAGGCTGTTATGGAAGCTATGGGTTTGAGTATCACTAAACCTTACCATGACCTATATGCCTTTGATTCCTGAGTAGTGAAGTGTCTTGGAGTAATAAAGGACATGGTTGTCACCCTAGCTCAGTTGCCCATGAAAAGTGTGATAATGGATGTTGTGGTAGCTGATATAACACCGAAATTTGGTTTACTTCTATCTAGTTCATGGGATAAAAAGGTTGGAGGAACCTTGCAAATGGACCTTTCATATGCCACCATTCCTGTTTTTGGTGGAGAAACTAGAATACTATACAGAGAGCTGCAGTTTGCTTACATAGTGACAGATGACAAGAATCCCACTAATCACCCACTGTACTCTGTTGATAAAGATCTTGGTACATGCATGCTACATTTCAGTGAGGAAGATAATTATGCTGGTCTGTTACAAGTGGAGAAGGAACAACCAATAAAACACAGCAGACAGGAAGAAAATGCACTGTGAAAATTGTATTTTGATGGATCCTCATGCAAAGAGGGTGCTGGAGCTAGAGTTCTTCTCAAATCTCTTGGAGGTGAAATAGTGAGGCTCATGTACAAGTTGGAATTTGTTACTACAAACAATACTGGTGAGTATGAGGCTTTGCTACTAGGATTAAAAGCTGCTAAAGGTTTGGGCATTCAGCAGATTGCTGCATTTGGGGACTCCGAACTAGTTGTTCAACAGGTGAAGAACAACTATCAAGTGAAGCAGGGTCTGTTGAAGCTTTATCGGAATGAGGTATGGGACATGCTTGAAAATTATTTTGTAGATTTTAATATTACTTACATTCCAAGGGATTATAATCAGACAGCAGATTCATTGGCTTTAGCTGCTACACACTTCAGAATCCCTAAAACCACTCAGCTAAAATATCCAATTGAAATAAGGTACAGACCTTCTGTACCTGATAATGTAAAACAGTGGAGAGTGTTTGAAGATGATACTGAGATTAAAAGGTTCATTGAACTTACAGATGAGTATTCAAATTCCATAATTGATCAGGATGAGGATGAGGAAGAAGAACAGCTGGATGAAATTGCTGCAGAAGAGATAGCAGGTCATAAGATCATCGAATTGAAGAGTAATTTCATTCCTAAAGGTTTGGTACCTCTGGAAAGAATATTTACAAAGGATGATACAACCTCAAAGACTGTTGTTCAGTCTTCAGAAGAAAATGTGATAGATTGCAATATTGGTTTAGCTGAACATCCAAGAATGGTCAAAATTTCTAAATCATTGACAGCTGAACAAAGAAATAGATATATCAAACTATTAAAAGAACATGTATATGTCTTTGCATGGTCTTATGAATAACTAAGAACTTATGATACAGGAATCATACAGCATAAGGTGCCTTTAAAGCCAAATGTTAAACCATTTCGTCAGAAACTGAGAAGGATCAACCCAACTTTGTTTCCCATAATTGAAAAAGAAGTGAAGAAGCTCTTGGATGCAAAGATAATAGTTCCTCTCAGGTATTCTTCCTAGGTGGCTAGTTTGGTCCCTGTCAGAAAAAAGAATGGATAGATCAGATTATGTGTTGATTTCAGAAACCTAAACAGATCTTCATTAAAAGACAACTATCCTCTTCCTAAGATTGAGCAGGTATTGTAGCAAGTGGTTGGAGCACAAAGGATCTCTATGGTGGATGGTTTCTTAGGGTACAATCAGATTGCAATGCACCCTGATGATAAGGATAAGACAGCCTTTACAACTCCATGGGGGACATTCATGTATGACAAGATGCCATTTGGCTTGATGAATGTCGGAGCAACCTTTCAGAGAGCAATGGATATTGCCTTTGTGGGAGAAAAAGATAAGTTTGTGCTTATTTATTTGGATGATATTACAGTTTTCTCCCAGTCAGATGATGAGCATTTAAAGCATTTAAGACAGACCTTCCTAAAATGCAGAAAATTTGGCCTTTCTCTAAATCCAAAGAAGTCACATTTTGTTGCGCAAGAAGGTAAACTACTTGGCCACTTGGTGTCTGCTGATGGCATCAGAATAGACCTTGAAAGAGTGAAATCTATACTGAAGATTAGTTTACGTAGGATTAAAAAGGATGTTCAATCATTCATTGGCAAAATCAATTTTCTGCGGTGGTTTATTCCCAACTTTGTTGAAACCATTAAATAGATCACAGCCATGCTCAAGAAAGATCAGGAAGTCAGGTGGACTACTGAGGCAAAGGATGCATTTGAGAAAATCAAGGTAGCTCTTACTGAAACACCTGTATTGGTAAGTCCTGATTTTACTAAAGAATTCCTTACTTTCTCATTTGCATCAGAAGACACAATTGCAGCTGTCTTACTTCAGAAGAATAAAAAAGGTTTGGAACAACCTATTGCTTTCTTCAGCAAGACTCTCAGAGACTCTGAGCTGAAGTATAGTACATTGGAGAAACAGGCTTATGCTCTGGTAAAGGCTTTGAAATTTTTCAGAATTTATGTCCTGCATTCAAAATTCATTTCATTTGTTCCAAATGCTGCTGTGAAAGATGTATTAACACAGCCTGATAGTGAAGGGAAGAGAGGCAAATGGATTGCAAATATTATGGAGTATGATGTGGAGATCAGACCTACTAAGCTTGTTAAGGGACAGGGTTTTGCTGGCTGAATCAAATTTTCAGGCTCTGGGATTGTATGTTATGGCTGAAGAAATAGCTCAAGAAGAAGATCAAGCAGCTCTGAAAAAAGAGAAGATCATGGATTTTTACTCCACATCTACCTGGTATGCAGACATAGTATATTTTCTGCTGTTTTTGCAATTCCCTAAAGATTTTGATAGGAAGGATGCTAGATATTTAAATCTTAAAGCTACCAAGTATTGTCTAGTAAAAGAGCAGTTGTTTTGGAAGGACCCTGGGGGTATCTTGCTCAGGTGTCTGGATCAATCTGAGATAGGAGGAGTGATTTCTGAATTTCATGAAGGTGCTTGTGGGGGGCACAAATACTGGAAAACAATAGCATACAGAATTTTGAGAGCTGGATACTATTGGCCCACCTTGTTTGCAGATGTTTATCAGTAGGTAAGAGCCTGTGACCCTTGTCAGAAGTTTGCTGGAAAACAGAAGGTGTTGTCTTTACCTTTGAAACCCATTGCAGTAAATGCTCCTTTCCAGCAATGGGGTTTGGATTTTATTGGAGAAATTAATCTAGCATCTTCAGGACAGCACCACTGGATTCTGATCGCAACAGATTTTTTCACTAAATGGGTGGAAGCCATTCCTACAAGGAATGCTACAGATAAGGTAATCAGGGATTTCATTGAAGAAAATATCCTGAGCAGGTTTGGCTGTCCTCAGAAGTTAGTGACATATATGCTAAGGATTTTAAGTCTAAAGCAATGATATCATTTTGTGAAAAGAACGGTATTTTGTTGAAGCATTCCACTCCTTATTACCCCCAGGGTAATGGCTTGGATGAATCCTCTAATAAGAATATCATTCAGAGCATTAAGAAACTACTAAAGCATAACAAAAGATCATGGGATTCAATGCTGAAATATGCATTGTGGGCTGATAGGATCACAGTGAAACAAGAAATTGGAACATCTTCCTATCAGTTAGTATATGGTATAGAGGCAGTTTTCCCTGTTCATTTGGGGATCCCAGTGATGAAATTTCTCCAGAATGCTCAAGAGGAGCCAGATGATATGCAGAGGAGAATTTTTGAGATGATAGAATTACAACAAAATAGGGAAAAGGTGGATGAAAAGGCATAGTTGTACAGAGCCAAGATCAAAAGTAGATTTGACAGAAACAGTAAAGAAAATATTTTTTCAGTTGCTGATATGGTTCTAAGGTGGGATGCAAGAAAGGAGAAAAAAGGTAAGCATGGTAAGTTTGACAATCTTTGGTTTGGCCCTTTCTTGGTGTCAAAAGTTTTGGAAAATAATACTTTTATCTTGCAGTCATTGGAAGGTGAGGAGTTGTCCAACACTGTTAATGGGCGATTCCTCAAGCATTTCTACAGTTTATAAGAGCATTTTCACTTTTCATTGTACATACCAGTGTGAGTGAAGCATAATAAGACTCCATAGCCCAATGGAAGTTTTGCAGACATATAGATAAGATAGCAGACAGAAGGAACTGGTCTACAGGTTCTTGAAGCCTCGCAGGGATGACTTCATCCCGCAGCTGGAGCCAGATGTTAACTCAGTAATTTGTTTTTTCAATTTTGGCTTTGTTTCTTCAATTTTGGTTTGATTTTCATTTTATTCAAAGTAACTCTTTTGTTTTAAGTTTGATTATTTGCTTCTTTTAGGAAAATTTTTGGTTGTTAGGTGAATTTTTGAACTTGGCTTTTATATTTTTGTTTTATTTTCTATCATTTACATTTTGATGAGGTTTTTAAAGGTAATTATATCAAAGAATGGATTCACAAATGATTTTTCTGAGCATAGTCATGCATAATCATTACTCAAGCAGCTTTTAAACTCCATACAAAATGCCTAAAAGTTGTAAGACATCGATAAAATAGCGTTAAAACTATTCTTGTAGCGCTGGAGCAAAAAAATTAACAAGAGGGCGCTACAAGAATATCGCGACCCTCATTTCTTCCGATTTTATAGCAAAAATTTGGCATTTTCTTGAATGATGAGTGACTAATCATGTATTGTGGAGTGTTTACTACGTGTATATTCATAAATTATCATAAGAACAGGTAGTTCCACATCGTGAGGGAATCGTGGTCATCGTGAGCCCAAATGCAATTCATTTTGATGGGTAGTAGCGTGGTTTGATTTTAATATGAGATGAGTTGTCATTTTCATGCACATTCAAAGACGAAGGACTTAGTGGAGTAACTATAACCACTAAAAAACCGGGCATTGCTGCTGGGAAACATAGTGGAGGTTTTCATAGTTGCTCCGAAAACTAGGGCTTTTTCATTTTGACATCTGGACTCAAATTGCACCTTGAAAGACACCTGTAACTCTCAGGTCATTACTCAAACAATATGAAGAATGGTTCAAAGTATCTACAGTCGATCAATTAAAAGGTATTCCACTATAAGCCAATATAGCTGAAAATTTGGGGCTTTTTCGGTGGGCTTCATTTTAGCAAAATTGATCAAGGGAGAGGTTAAATTGTGCTGTTAAATGAAATTTCATCCAAAGAAATGGTTTCCTGAGACATGTTGAGATGTTCTGTTAAGTGGAGAACTGAAAATTAGCTTTATATTGGACTATGCATTTGTTGAAGTTAAAAAGAGGCTAGGTTGAAAATAATGTATGTTACGATGATTCAAATTTAATACTGCTGCTGGTGCAACATGAGATGAAGGAAATGGACATTTGAGACAATATGAAAACCTATATAGCCTAAAGACCTAATTTTTCTAGGTTTTGAAGCTTACTATTTTTGAAAGCCAAAAGAAGCAGTGAAGAGCTAAAGGTTTGAGAGTAGAGGCAAACCTACTCTCATTTTGATTACCGAGAGCTGAAATGGACTAAGTTTAAGATTGTTCTGCTCTATAAATATTCTCATATAACCTATAAACAGTCTGCATTTAGTCTAAAAGTTGACAGTTGGGATTCTTCATGTAAAACTCTTTTGTGAAGAGATTGTTTATACATAATTCTGGCAGGTTATGGGTACTAATACACAGGTTCATTCTATATGTTGGAGGTGGACAGTCATTAGAATAATTAAATGGAATGAAAATTATCAGTGGTAGTGAAGAATATAGCCTATATCAAAAGAAAAAAAGCATCAGTCAGAGAAGAGTAAGGAGAGCTGTTTTTGAAACCTGAGGGATTTGAAAAGAAAACAATCACCTGACTGGTCATTAATTGAACCCTAAAACCTATACAGTTTTCATCTTCTGAAGAAAAATGGGCAAGAGTGGTAAAATTAACAGAGCTGAACCTACTGATATAGGTTGGATTGAAAAACTTCCTGGATGTGTTGAACTATTCCAACAGGCTGGTTGGCTTGAATTCTTCAAAAGAATAAATGGGTATAATACTGAAGTGCCTTGCAAGTTTGCACAATGCTTTAAAGATGACATGGTAACCTTTGACACTCTTAGGTTCAGGCTGACAGTGGAATTGATTGCAGAAGCCACATGGATTAAGAATGAAGGTGAATTATGGTTTAATAAATTGCCCTTTACATTTGATCCTTAGAGATACCTATTACCAAATGTCACTCCTGACTGGAATAAAGGCATTTGTATTCAAAATTTCAGAAAGGAATGGGTAGAACCAATCAGAATTTTGCAGAGTTATATTACTTGTGAGGGAAGGTATGCTTATGTGTTTAAGTATCACTTCAGGTTTTTGCAACATATGGTGGGGGAGTCCAAGATGAACCTTCCATTTTTCCTATTCAAAAGCTTGCAGAAAATGGCTAGCAGGGTCAAAGGGCATATGGACCATTCTTCTCAGTCCATCTTTAATCATGGGCTAATTAAGTTGATTATTAGCACTGTTTTGCAGCATGAAGGTAAAACTTGGGACTTCTTTCTTTTTTGGTTAGGTTTTCAGGTCAAACAAGAAGATCAACAGCCTAAGAGGAAAGCAATCAAAGGGAAGGTGATGATGAGAAAATTAGGTCAAAAAACTAAGCCTGCTCACAAGGAGGATGTCAAAGTTGAGAAGGCAGCAGAGCATGTGGAGGTTGACAGTAAACTCAAAGTGTCTTTAGTTGGCACTACATGAAGATATTCACTATTTTCAGAAGAAGAATTGCAGCCTAGGCAGCAGTTAATACCAGCAGCAGTCTCCAAGGAAACTAAAGCTGCTGTTATAGAAAAGGTGGCTATGCCTGAATATGATTTTCAAACCCAACAGAGAAGTCCACTCACCATTCTCTCAGATGATGAGGGATATTTACTAGAAGAAGATTAGCCCATTGATAAAGCAGAAGGAAAGCATGAAACCTGTAGAGAATTCTTCACTTCAGAGATCAAAGCAGGCAAACCTAATAAGTAGAAGAAAAGGACTGTAACCCCATATTGGAGGCCAAAAACCAGGCCAACAAATAAACTAAGATGGAATATGAAGAGGTTACTCAATCCAAAATTGAATTCCAAGCAAGTGAATGTCTTGAATGATACTTCCTCAAATGAAGAGCCAGAAAGTGGTAAAGTGAACATTAAAAGCAAGGGAAAAATAGTTGCTAAAGCTTCCTCTTCTCAGCCTGCAAAAGTAAAAGGATTATAACAGTCTGTAAAAGAGTTAAGGCAGTCTGAGTCTGAATTGTTTGCCATATTTCTTGAAATAAGAAATGAACTGATAAAGCAACAACAAAAAGAAAAAGCTTAAATACCTCCTGTTGAAGATCAAGAATGGGAAGATGAAGATGAATTTATACTCAGGTAAGCAGGTATTCTAAAAGACCCTAATATTCCAGACCTGTTAAATAAGGATACAAACCTATCTGAGATCCCCCATTTTGAACAAGAGATCATGACAGGAAGGTCAGTTGACATAAATAAAGAAAACTTGCAGAAAATTATTAGGCAGTACAAGCAGCAGATGAAACATATGCAAGAGGTCAATGAGAGGCTGATAATGGCCAACAGAAAGCTTAAGGAATATCTTCAGGATGTAAATGACCATTGTGATGAGCTGACAGCAGTATCTAATGAGGTTCTCAAAAGAAAAAGAACTAGTGATTTGCATTGTTCAGAGTTGGAGAAGATAGTCAAGGATTTGCAGCAAAGAAATGAGGAACTCACCAAGAAGATAACTAACCTAGAGCAGGAGCAGAATAAAGCTAAGAGGAAAACTCAAGCATTAGATGGCATTGCTCTGCTAGATGAGGTAGCAAAATAGCTATGAGTTAAATTTTGATTTAGTTTTTCGTTATCTCTTTTTGAGGAACATGTTAGTTAGTTGTTTTACTATTTTTAGAAAATAGCATCTTTTGTAATGTTGTAAAATTCACTTTATCCCATTGAATAGGTTGAGGCCGTTAGGGTTTTTGATCTCTAACTGATTTTGTAAAAAATGCTATTTAGACTAATTAGGAGGTCATTGAGGGGGTTTGATTTTTGAGATAGCTTCAGGAGTTCTGCAGACTTGTTCATGAGTTAAGTATAAAGCTCTTGTATACATTTGATGATGAAACTATGAGATATATGACACTTTTATCCTTCATTTTCTGTGTTGGCTTCATTATTTAGCCTGTCTAGTTGCTTAAATGATATATTCATTAACTGGTTTATGTTTATATGTTGGTGATGCTTGTCTTTTATGAATGAACTTCAGTACTGTTTCTGTTGGATCTTGTTGAATATATTATGCATCTTTATCTTCTTGTGTTTAGATTTAGTTATTACTTTGCTCATGAGTGTATTCCCTGTCTTTCCCCAAAGTTTACAACCACTAAAACTTTCCAGAAAACCTAAATCCCCTTTGTTTTATCAATTTTTATTTGAGATTGTGTTGGCTTGTTTCTTTGGCCTTAGAAACAATTTCTGGCACAAACACCATCTATGAACACTTGTCTGACTGCCTCCTTGTGAACTATGTAATCTGTTGCATATTTGGGCAGCAGTGAAGGTGTTCTTGATCCTCCAAACATCCGGAAATACATGCCATTTTTAGTTAAGTAATAATCCGTGTATTCTTCTATTACTTGCATGGCTTCTTCCGACATACAGTCACACTCCTTCCAGAAAATGAGTGTGTACAGTGGCATAATGAAATGCTCACAGACCTCTCTGTAATGGCTATGGTACTAGTGATCCCACAATCGTCTGTAAGCGGCATAAACAGGCATTCTTTCCCTGTCCCAGATGCACCTGAGACCGGGGAAAGGTTGGTTGCACAATATGCAGTCTATCAATATCGAACTCATATAGAATTCCGATCTTTTCCGGGACTCTCCCTTCAAGGCTGAGATCAAGCAAGAAGAAATACTACTGGATACCATGCTGGCCCAATTGAAAATTGTCCCTTGGGTGGCCACATGGAAAATGATGGGTATCCACTCTAGCTTGAAGAGTCTACCATGAGCTCTCCCAAATATTCTATTGAGCATCAAGGCTATGAATATATAGGGAGCCCTCAAGTTCGCTGTATCATACTCACTTGTCGGCCTGTACCAGTAATGCTTTCCCTGCAACAGCATTCTCTTAAGAGTTTCCACCAGTTCCATTCTGATGCTATTCATCCAGTCTTCAGATAAGAATACTTGGGCTTCTGGCAGGTGATAAGCCAACGCCACATATCCAGGGCTGAATGCAGCATAGCCTTGTCCTTCAACATTTCCCAGAATCATCGTGGTCGTATCTACCCGAGGAAGAATCCATCCAATTACCTCAGAGCATGGGAACAGCTCTGGCCTGGTGGCAACTTTCATGAGAGCAGATTTATCTATGTTAGCATAGATGGATTCTTCCTCGAGGCCCATGTCAAGAAATTCCCTACAGGAAATCAATCTATATATTTCACCCCATTTGTACTCGGGTTCAACACCAGAAACACATTGAGTGTCTTCATATATGTGTTCGGTCTTTGTGACGACCTCTACTTCTGGCTCTTCTTCGACCACATGGGCCTTCTTCTTTTGTCTCTTGGAAATTGTGAGCTCTTCCCGCCATGTATAACATTGTGACATTAAACAATTCAAGTTGTAGACATTCACAAGACACTGTGCAACATTTTATTCTTTCTATGTGTACTATGACAACAACTAGTCCATGAAGCTAGGATATAAGCCATTTGGGCTGAATAATCAAACTAGTATGCATTACTGTGCAATGTGCCATTTTTCCTATGTCTAATATGATAGTGATCAAAATAAGCAAGGTGAAAAACTAACGATCGGACGTCGGAAGGTTTTCAAATCGAAGGGTGAAAGCGAACGGTCTTCTGCTATGGCGGATGATCAGAACGCCGGGCCTTCCATTCTAGTTATACACATCGAGTAACAGTTTAAGAGATCGGACGTCGGAAGGCTTTCGATTGGGAGACAAAAGTTTGAAAATTTTCACAATGGGGAAACTGACATGATAAAAGGTTCTGATTCAAAACTCAAAAACAGCCGACAAAGTCACTCGGATCGGGAGAAAACCAAAAGTCGAAAATTGAAAACCCATCCGCAACAGCGGAAGAAAAAATCATAAAAGCTTCCGATGCCAAACAAAAAATCGTCTGACGTGAAAAATCCAACGGGTCGAAATTCATAAGGTTTTTCTTTCCGTGAGACAAAAACCATCTGTAACTACGGAAGACCAAAGCTAAGATCCATCCGCAACGGTGGAAAATGAAAAAAACTCCTCTTCCAATTCCAGCAAGTTTTCAAAAGCGCTTAAGGGCAGTGATAGGACTTGATCACTTAGTGGGTGACTTAAGGCATCAAAGGAAGAAATCAAAACAATGGGTAGCTCAATCCAAGCACCAGTAACATCTTTCTGAAAGCTCTTAGACCAATTTCAAGCAGAAAATCAAACTAATCCACGCAAAGGAGGGTCCTAAAATTTTTAGAATTTTGGGAAATCGTTGCAGCTGCAACAATTGGCGACTACCTGGTGAACCCCAGATTTCTGAATTAAATCCTTCCCAGTGCAGGACCATCTAAATAAAAGTTGAAATCTTCTAGATGTCTTTATCCTCGGGCTGGTGAACTTAAGCATTTAAATCATTTAGAAGTAGTCTATTCTTTGGGAAATGGTAACATCAGAAATATTGCAGGTTTGAATAACTCTTTTGAGGCCAAATATGTGAGGTTTATTTTGTCTGTCCTTAGGTAGCTTACAGGTTGGACACCACAGGATTGTAACAGAGAGTAAATAGTATTCATCCTTTTGTTCCCCATTCCCATGCCAACTGCACTTTTGTGCCTTTTTAACTTTAGTTCTTTTGATATGAGTCCTCCTGTTGGCCTTTCTTACTGAATTTTAATTCAGGATCCTCTATCCCATAGTGTCCTTTTGTGTGAACAATGTACTTCATATTTCAGTTCACGGACGGAGAGGGTCTTGTGGCCATTTAGTACTTCATGCTTTGATATGTATTGTTTTCTTTAAGGAGTTTTGACTCTTGATAGCTTATTTCTTTTCTGAACATATGACATGGGATCATTTATATATGATATACTGTTTTACTCTGCTTCCTTTCCGTGAGTCTTTTGCTGTCACCCCATTGGGTATTTAAGATGTGAAATGGATGGAGCCTCTAAATGGTATTCCAGGCCTCTTTTACTTCTGATTTATTTACAGGGGTTAAGTAAGACTTCAATGAATGCATCGCCAGTTAGGAAAACTGTTACTAGAAGACATTCTACACTTTAAAAAACAATCTTTCGCTCAATATTTCAATTAATAAAGAACCCTGATGTCCCCATTGCAACCAAAATTTTGCCTCTTTATTCAAGACCAAAAGAAATGCTAGCAAAACAATAAAATAATCAAAAGAAAAAAGCATCAAAGCATTAAAGAACACAAAATCAATTTATTTATGTACAAAGCAAAGAAAAGAAAAAATATTGCCCACTCCTAAAATTCTTTAATCACGGGAAGTTAAGGGGTGGGTTGAATAATAGAGATGAGTTGTTTAACCATGATCTAGCTATACTATTTTTTAAACTGAACACATGTCTACTATTCTATAATCATTTCTCACAGCCTGAGGAAGTTGAAGGAGCTCAGGCTAAGTGTCAGTTATATAACTAGCCTTTCTTGAAGTAAGATGTCTTAACTCAAACTCAGTCAGATAATTTCCCAGGACAGAATCAGCAGATTTGTTTCCCTCTCCTAGCTTAGTGACATTGTGCTTCATGTAGGGATCTCTTAATATCTTAATCAGGTTTGGGCTGCCCTTCTGAGGTAACCACAAGTGAGACCAATCCGAAGTAAAATACCCATTCAGTCTTGCTGTCCAATCTCGGTTCAGGATCATTCCATAGCCATCAGGTATGTCTACTACTACAATGTCAATGTCATGACATGTCCTTTTATTTGCAGACAATCGAATCAGAACATTCTCCATCTCCCCCACTACTTTGACACTAGTCTTGTCTAGTTGAGTGATGTCCCAAATAGTAGGTTTTAGCTGCCCATTGAGTTTTTTGCAAACTGCCAAAGGCATAACATTCATCGATGACCCAGAGTCCACCAAACAATTATGCACCTTATGATTCAAAATTTCAAGAGTCACAAGAAAAGGTGGAGCGCTAGTTTTCATTGTCCTAGTTAATTCGATCTTTTCTTCCACGGGTTGGTTTTTTGTGGGCATCTCCTCTTTAAGTCTGTCATCCTTTCCTTCCTCATCATCTTCCACAGGTTTGGCAGGTTCAACGAGTGGCTCTTTTTCCTGTTTTCAAGTAGTGGCTTTAGGCATGTCATCTTTAGCATTCACATCTACCTGCCTCTTGACTTTCTCTTGCAATTCTTTAACCTTTAGAAGTATTGCATTGTCCTTAATTGCTAGGTTCTTATCTTTTGTGGCTGTAGGTGCATATTGAGACTTGAGAGCATTTTATTTTGTGTTAAACAACGAAACCCCATTCCATAAGAACATTGTATCATCATCTTGCTTCTCTAGGGTCTGTTCTTTTCCTCCTTCTTCATCACTATCTTCAGTCAATTTGGAGTTCAGCAGCTTATTCATTACCAAAGACATTGAATTCAACCATTGAGGGAATTTCTTCTCAGAGTGGAGTTGCTGGTGAAAGGTATAGAAAATATCCCCCCCATTTCTGTTATATTTATTGAAGCTAAATTTGGGGAAGGAATTTTCCATTGGTTTTGATCCTCTCTTTTCGGATAGTAGGGCTTATAAGTTTTCTGAATGTCCCTTTCCTTTTCTAGATCCATTATTTGGTTGGAAAGCTTCTGCATCATTTTCATCATTCCCTCAAGATCATGTGGGTGATCCTCTTTAGGTTTAGACAGTGGTACAGCTCTTCTCCCGGTATTCTTCTCTTTAGGTAAGTCAGGGTAATCTTCTACACTTTCTATTTTAGCTTCTACCCTTCCTGCCTCTTCATAAGTCTCTACCAGTGTAGGCTTGGCTTTCATTTTAGCAAACATAGCCAATTTAGGTCCTAAGGCAGACGTATAATACTCAATTAAGACCTTGTCTGAGGGTCTGTCAACTTTAGAGAAGTTCTTTAGGTATATTAAAAATCGTTGAGTGAAAATATGTACCTTCTCATTCTTCTCTTTTCTTAACAAACCAAGCCCTTTCATCAAGGAGGCGTGAGTTTTCTGGGTTGTATATTTACTTCTGAAAGCCCTTTCAAAAGTGTCCCAATGAGGAATAGAGTTTGTGGGCAAACCGAAATACCAAGATTCTACTACTCCTTTCAGGGTGTGTGGGAACAGTCTACAGACCACATCTTCATACTCCCCAGCTCTTAGCCCCTCTAATGCTAGATAAAAGCTTTGCAGGTGGTCATCTACAGCAGTCCTTACCTCGAGGTCAAACTTAGGCAATAGCTTGTCAAAACCTTGAGGTAAGTTATGCAATGGAGGCGTAAGGCTCAAAGGTGATCTAGCTCTCCAAGCAGGTAATGGGTTGGGCTAGTTCACAATCAGACCAGCCATGAGTACAGGAAAAAGAACACAATCTGATCAAAGAGCAACGTAGGGTGAGAACAGGCTTTCTGACTTCAAAGGTATAACCAAAAATTGTAAGTACTTGGATCAAGATGAAAGCTTCAAATATCTATTGGTAAGGTAATATTGGGTAAACTACGTTTCCACGGCCAGCCATTCACTGGCGGCCCTCCTTCTAGCGCCAAAATTGTTGGAGCCTAGAAATTCGTAGGCGACAACAGTAAGGGATTCTCCCCAATCAACGTTCCCAGCTAGACCATTGACTATTTGGTATAGGAAATCCATCCGGTTTGCGGTCCGGCTACCGTAGGTCAAGTAACAAAACAAAGGTTTTACCGGTTGCGGACCGGTCCACCGAGTTTTTGTATTTTTGACTTAATGTATGAAGTGCAAAGGCCTAATTAACAATGTAGGATGATGAGGATGCGGGGAGCATCACAATGTGATGCGCAGGTTCTTACCTCTTGTCTTAGGCTCCCAAGCCTCCCAATCACATATGCAGTCATGAAATAAACTAACTACCTGTCTATATATCCTCGGGGAGAAAACTGAATTAAATTATGAGTAATGGAAAGCGTGCATGCAACATAAGAGAAACTACAGTTAGCTGATATTTCTTCCCATATCACATGAACAATTAAAGATATTTCACAACCAGATAGCCAATTGTTTATGAACAACATTCATTACTCCTAGTGGAAATCTTCATAAGATAAACTGGAAAACATTCATACAAGAACATAGGTTTAATGAGTTAGAACGGTCTCATAGTTAATGGATATAAAGCTGAAAATGAAATAGTTCCTCTTCAACAAATCCATAGTACAACATTTGAATATTCCACCAAGCTTTCTCCAACAGGCAAGCTGTAAATTTTTTATTGCAAAAGGAAATAGTTCTTCTTACAATATGTCTTCAGCAGTTTTACTGGGAAAAAGGTCCCCCCTTCTTCTAAGTATTTTACATTTATACAAAAAGGGTCAGACTGTTGGGCTGCCTAAAGTGACCTTTGGGCTTCCCAACCTCTCGTCTCTCAACGTTCTATTTTTCTCAAATGTTTTACAAATTATAATGATGACCGACCCTTCATGAGGAAGGGCCCACTTGACTATCCAGAAACACCATCCACACTGCAGCCTCATTAGTGATGCCTTCAAAAGTACAAGGTTCTAAAAACTGAATATTTATCTCAAATTTCTCAGCTTGTTTCTTGATAGTCTCGACCTTGGGCATACTCAATCGGAGCTGATCTTCCAGAAGTAGTACACTGACGGCTAGGTGATCTACTTGGATTCTCAAGATCAAATCATCCATGGATTTGATATCCTGCATCTTAGCTTCTTCCTCCTGGAATCTCTTCTGCAATAGCTCCACAAAGGCATCTTGATCTGGGAAAACTTCAAGCCTCTCCTCCACTTTTATCTGGTACCAGTTGTATGTATTGAGAAGTCTTCTCAAGAATTCGGTGCATAATCCCTTTGTCTTCTTTACTACCTTCTAGAAGTCTTCAGCAGTATTTATAGCAAACTCCACTAGGTTATAGTCCCTTTTGAGGGCCTGCTAGTCTTTTGCCGGTAGCTCTGCTGGGGTTTCCTCGTTGTTCTCCATCCTTGCCATTTGTATAGTCAGGATCTCTAGGAAATCCTGCAACCTGTCCACAAAGTAGGATGTAGTTTCCAGGATCTCCTCCAATCGGCCGTCAATCTGCAGCACTTTACACCTTTCTTTTTCAACAGTAGTCTGCAACTGCAACATCTTGGTTTTATGGGTCAATACATGCTACTTGAGAGGCTGAAGATCAACCTGCTATTCTCTTGCTACTTCCAAAGCAGTGTTTAAAGCAGAGATCTGCTCCTGATGTTCTTTTCTCAGTTCTTGGGTGTGCATATCATTGGCCTGCAAGAGGATCTTCAGCTGTTCTTCTAGCTCCTCCACCTTTGCCAGTAGCTGTCCCTTCTCACCCTTTAGATCTTGGCATTCCTTCTGCACTTTCTCTAGGGCCTCTTGTGATGTTTCCTTGACTTGCATTTCTACTTGGAGGGCCTGTACTTTAGCTCTGGAGGACTTCATTTCCTGTTGCACATCCTCATATTTCCTTTTGAGCCTGTTTCTATCTTCCCTCTCTTTCCTCAATGTATATTTTAATTGAGCCGATGTTTTCTTGGATTGTTCCAAGTCCATCATTATCTTGCCTACATTATCCTCTGAAGCTTGGATGAATGCGGACACGGCTCTTAGGGTAAATCTAGGATCCTGGTCTATTCCTAGCATAACAATAGTATCTGTTATCATTTTACCAGGTAGACCTTCCACCTCAAATTTCCTCTCTGTCCTGTTTATTATTCTTTTTGTTTCCCTATCATAATATACAGTGTTGAAATCAGGGATTTCCTTTCCCTTTTCCTGCACAAAAGGGACCAGCTTGAGCGTGGGAACCATGGGTATGCTGGTAGCAGGTACTTGAGGGGTCTGAACCTTGGGGTTCTCCATCTCCTGAGTCTACCCTCCTGCTGTTTCAGAAGCTGACTGCTGTGTCAACTTTATTTTTTCAGCTTCTTTCTCTTGGAGCTCCTCATCGAGCTTTCTCTTTGCTTCTTTTGCTTCTTTTGCTTCTTTGGCTGCTTCCTCTGCTTTCTCAGCTGCTTCCTGGGCAGCTCTTTTTTCTCCTTCTATGTGAAACCTTTTTGTATCTTCTTTCACTAACCTCTGGGCTTCTTCATCCCTCCTTTTGGATTCTTCCTCAACCTTAGCCTGTTCATCCCTTTTTCCTCCTTTGGTGGTAATTTTCTTCGTGAACTTTCTCTTCAGGGAAGTCATGTTTGGGGCATTTCGGAAGATAGATTCTTCCCTATCAAAATGGTGAGTATACTCAAAATGCACCTTATGCTCTTTACAGTGCTCAGCTACTTTTCTATGAGTATCATTTCTCCGAAAAGGCATGTCGCCAAAATGGAATTTCTCCAATTCTTCTATGAATTCAACAGCTTGTTTCACCTTCGTGAATCTGTAGCTTCATAGCTTGAATGGAAAAGGAGGGTAGGCAGTCTTCTTATGTTCAAACAAAAAACTTCCTATTCCATCTATGAACACTTGTCTGACTACCTCCTTGTGGACTATGTAATCTGTTGCATATTTGGGCAGCAGTGAAGGTGTTCTTGATCCTCCAAACATCCGGAAGTACATGCCATTTTCAGTCAAGTAATAATCCGCGTATTCTTCTATTACTTGCATTGCTTCTTCTAACATACAGTCGCACTCCTTTCGGAAAATGAGTGTGTACAGTGGCATAATGAAATGCTCGCAGACCTCTCTGTATTGGCTATGGTACTGGTGAGCCCATAATGGTTTGTAAGTGGCATAAACAGGCATTCTTTCCCTGTCCCAGATGCACTTGAGACCGGGGAAAGGCTGGTTGCACAATATGCAGTCTATCAATATTGAACTCATATATAATTCCGATCTTTTCCGGGAATATCCCTCCAAGGCTGAGGCCAAGCAAGAACAAAGACTGCTGGATACCATGCTGGCCCAATTGAAAATTGTCCCTTGGCTGGCCACATGGAAAATGATGGGTATCCACTCTAGCTTGAAGAGTCTGCCATGAGCTCTCCTAAATATTCTATTGAGCATCAAGGCTATGAATCTAGAGGGAGCCCTCAAGTTCGCTGTATCATACTCACTTGTCGGCCTGTACCGGTAATGCTTTCCCTGCAACAACATTCTCTTAAGAGTTTCCACCAGGTCCATTCTGATGCTATTCAGCCAGTCTTCAGATAAGAATACTTGGGCTTCTGGCAGGTGATAAGCCAACGCCACATATCCAGGGATGAATGCAGCATAGCCTTGTCCTTCAACGTTTCCTAGAATCATCGTGGTCGTATCTTCCCGGGGAAGAATCTAGCCAATTACCTCAGAGCATGGGAACATCTCTGGCCTGGTGGCAACTTTCATGAGAGCAGATTTCTCTATGTTAGCATAGATGGATTCTTCCTCGAGGCCCATGTTGGGAACTTCCCTGCCGGAAATCAATCTATATATTTCATCCCATTTGTACTCGGGTTCAACACCAGAAACACATTGAGTGTCTTCATATATGTGTTCGATCTTTGTGACGACCTCTACTTCTAGCTCTTCTTCGACCACAGGGGCCTTCTTCTTTTGTCTCTTGGACATTGTGAGCTCTTCCTGCCATGTATAACATCGTGACATTAAACAATTCAAGTTGCAGACATTCACAAGACACTGTGCAACGTTTTATTCTTTCTATGTGTACTATGACAGCAACTAGTCCATGAAGCTAGGATATAAGCCATTTGGGTTGAATAATCAAACTAGTATGCATTACTGTGCAATGTGCCATTTTTCCTATGTCTAATATGATAGTGATCAAAATAAGCAAGGTGAAAAACTAACGATCGGACGTCGGAAGGTTTTCAAATTGGAGGGTGAAATCGAACGGTCTTCTGCTATGGCAAACAATCAAAACCCCGGGCCTTTCGTTCTAGTTATACACATCGAGTAACAGTTTGAGAGATCGGACGTCGGAAGGCTTTTGATTGGGAGACGGAAGTTTGAAACTTTCCGCAACGGGGAAACTGACATGATAAAAGGTTCCGATTCAAAACTCAAAAGCATCCAACAAGTCACTCGGATCAGGAGAAAATCGAAAGTCGAAAATCGAAAACCCATCTGCAATGGCGAAAGAAAAAATCATAAAAGCTTCCGATGCTAGACAAAAATCCAATGGGTTGGAAGTCGGAAGGTTTTTCTTTCTGCGAGACAAAAACCATCCGCAACTGTGGAAGACCAAAGCTAAGATCCATCCGCAACGGTGGAAAATCAAAACAACTCCTCTTCCGATTCCAGCAAGTTTTCAAAAGTGCTTAAGGGAAGCGATAGGACTTGATCACTTAGTGGATGACTTAAGGCATCAGAGGAAGAAATCAAAACAATGGGTAGCTCAATCCAAGCACTAGCAACATCTTTCTGAAATCTCTTAGACCAATTTCAAGTAGAAAATCAAACTAATCCACGCAAAGGAGGGTCCTAAAATTTTTAGAATTTTGGGAAATCGTTGTAGCTGCAACAGACCCATAAGGGGAAAATACAAATGGAAAACGTTTTTGAGAGAGAACTCAAGTGATTCAGGAGGCATCTTCCCCAAAATTAGGTCAATACCCCTTATGGAGTGCTAAAGAGAAAAAGCCTCATAAATGACCAAGTCGTGGGAAAAATACTATCAAATAGTATGCCCATCAAGCCACGAGGAGGCTCGTGATGGATGGGGAATTAATATGTTGATGCAAAGAGATGGAATTTTGATCGTATTTTTTCTTAGTGGTTCAGAAAATAGGCTTGTGGGTTCTTGAGCAAGAAATACTTGGATACCCTAGGAGTTGTTTGGGAGGAATGACAACTTCAACTCTATTTCCCCAACAGTGGTGATAAGTTCCTCGCAAAATTATTAATTGTTTAGTATTGATAATTGTAGTTTATATGTAGTTTTTAATTTTAAATACATTTTGTTAACTGAATGCATATGTTCCTAACATTTTTAGTATAAACTGTTATTTATTTATGGAATGTAAAAGAATTGCATATCTTATTATCTTAGTTTAAAAGTCATTATATAAATATTATATGCATATTTAAACCTAGTATGTGCTTTTACATACCGAGAATAAAGTGGATTTAAATTTAGTACAACTAAAATATCTGAACGAATGTATTACAATCTACCAACCAAGTACTCAGTCAACCAGAGAAATTGCCAAATCGTAGATCTTGTCTATACTTTAAATATATCTACATATATTTTTAATGTATTTTAAATGCATATCAAAGTAATCAATAGATATAAGTCTATATCTTCTTCCAACATAATCTCTGCTCTGAGTGTTGATACTAGTTACGGTGAGATTTCAATATTTTATCTAATAAAATATTTAAAGAAGGAACCACAAGTAAGCCGACGATTTATTTAACAAAAGCGAGGGAGCGATCACCTAGCTCATAAATATAAACCTAAACTCACTATAAATATTACCATGTCTTATCAACCAAATAAACCAGCAAATCGACAAATCCCAATCAGAAGTTAAAGAATATAATCAATTATTATAGCTTATGTTTCTTTTTGGGTATCCATACCCATTTACATCATATATAATTATTTAAACAAAACCTAAAAGGAACTAAACGAAAGAATCATAGTAAATTAAACAAAGTATATACACATAGTAAATTTGATAGGTTTCTTTCATAGAATAACGAACTAGTTATGGAGATTGCATATCTGTATTATTAATCAATAGTAAACAAACACAAAAGATTTACAAATGTATAGATTCCATCTACTAGAATTAATAACATAGTGAATTACAAATGCACAGTCTCTATTCTCTAGTATCCATACCCAAGGATAGATCGTTATGTTAAAGAGTTAAGTCTACAACCGAATTGTAACATCTAAGAGTAAATAACAATATTTATTGAGCTTTGAGCTTCCAAAGGACAATCATTAACCAAAATCATAGACAAAATCTTAAAAAATATTTCCAACTATCAAAATTATCATGATCGTAAGACAATACATGGCATCCATAGTCTAGAACTAAAAACACAATGTACATCTAAATGTGATTGAGAATCAAATGCATTTGAGTGTGAGAGGTTGTGAAGCCCTCACTGTTACTAATGCATCCAAGTACATACGCCTAAGGGTTTTTAAAAAGGAAACAAAATTTATATTCGCAATGGATTCCGTGAAAGTCATATCCTTCCTTGGACTGCGAACCAATGGGAAACCATCCTACCCTGAATCTATGAGATTCTTACCATATGACTGTTGGAGGATCCAAATCATGCAGATGAATCCAAAAGTACATTGGTAGTTACATGCACAAAAATATAAGTGGCATTAGTATATAATGATAATGACCAAGCTTAATTTATGCATTCTACCTATTTTTAAATAGAGTTGGATAAAATGACTCACCTCTGAATAGAGAAGAATGAGGATTGAGAGAAGGTGACCCTGTCACCTCTCTTGACAAACCCATACTAATAAATTTGCATTTACAATTAGGAAATGTTAAAACAAAATGTGACTGTAAGCCCAAACAATTGGAAAGATTAAAAGACATACAATTGTATCCCTTGTATCCTTTAACTGCATTTTTGAGTTGGGCTATGAGGGTGAAGTAGGCCCATCCAAAATCTCTGCAATCCCCTTCTTCCACATGTCAACAAATTGAAAGAATTTAATTAAAACCTGATTTTTTATAAACTTTTAATGAAATTCTTATATGTGTAAACCGTTGAGGAGAACTTACCATATAAGGTCAAGTAGAGGTCCAGGGGTTGACTCCTACTCATTTCCATTCTTCCTCTTCCTCCTTCACAATGATAAAATAATGTAATTTAAAACTCAGTAATTTATTTGAAACCTTTAATATTTGATTTAGTAGAAGTTTAATGGAATAAATTCCTTCCTTACATGGTTAAAAACTATGCAGGCTACAAAGCCTCTACAAAACACTAAGAAGGTGAATGGATTCCCTTCATAACCCCACAACGAACCAAGAAGGGAGATAATTTAATTGCTTCCACATTTCCATAAATCCAACTGATAAAAAAATCCAAGTGAACTCAGGTAGAGACCAAAGCAAAATATTCATTAATAGACCGTAAAGAGCCAAGGGAAAGAATGGTCCACTGCAGCCATGGAGTGGTTGAGTTTTCATCCAAAGGAAACATATACATACCAAATAAATGATACAAAGCCCTTATGACATCATAAATACACACTAAAATCCTACAAGAACCTGTAATCTAGATCGTGACAAGTGGAGGGTAAATCTCAACCATCGACCACAGTGCATGTGAACAAGCCTTGACATTGTATGCGCCTGGTTGTCATGTCAACTTGCACCCAAGACCAAGAATTAAACTTTATTACAATCCATTGAACATTCTGTGTTGACATAATCCTTTTGCCTCCAAAATATTTTTTTTATATACCAACTTCATAAAATAGCATCCCACAATGTGTAAAGCCCATGGTGTCTAGGGCAACCAAACCATAGTTTTGGGCTTAAGTAATCAAATATTAGTCCAAGGAATTTTCTATTAAAATATTTCCAACATAGTTAAAACTTAAAAAAACCATTAATTATTCATATAAAACCCCCTTTTCCAACATGTCTTATGAGGGGTGTGTTGTAGAGGAAAGTGTTCCTATGGCTAGGGATTAAAAGGCCATCAACATACTAGGGTTGAAAGATAGATTCATATAGTTATGCAAGTAAATGTAAATAATATTCAAATATTAGATAGGTTCATACCTTACTCGAATGAATATTGATCCAAGCTGCCCTTAAATCCTCATCTTGCTCCTCTTGCTCCAAGAGACCTGCAAAACAAACTTAACCTTCCTCAAACCAAATAGACTATATGAAAGGAGATTATGTTCAATGAAACATGAAACCATAATATGATAAACAACATCATATAATCATAACCATATATTCAATATGCAATACACATTGATTGGAAGAGGAAGGGAATCACATATTTATTAATCATGGAAGAATTGCAGAGATTACCTTCTCCTCAAGCTAGGTGCCTCACGAAACCTTGATATGGTTCTTATGTTTCTCTTCTCCAAGGAACTCAGCCTTTAATATCTCCAACATAAGGACATGACATCTAAGGAAAAGGTAGGGGGGGATGAGAGTCCCAATTCCTCCGGCATAACAATGAAAAGGTTCTAGTCCCCTCTAATGTACCTCTCTCCCACTCTTTATACATTTCTAAAGAGATAAGGTCGAATAGGGGTCAATTACAACTTCCCAATTCAGTTCCAAAACCTCCCAAACCACCGCTATTTCAATATTTTTGATATTTTAATTATTTTTTACAATTACATGAGTTAACCATGGGTACCATGAAGGAAAATCCGCGAATACAAAGTGGAAAAATACAATCTTTCTTAAGCAAAGTCACGGTTTCATAAAACAAAATATCATTTTTAGGGTACTTATGGGAATTTTTAAGATTTGGATTCTTCAGCAACATTGTTCCTTACTCCGATACCTTTCCAACCATCCAAAGAAAATGTTAAGCAGATTTACATAAATCCATATATGGATCCTTTGATCTAGGTGTTTTTTCAGTAACTTTCATGAAGTGTCATCATGAAAGTGTCGACATGCGACAAAATCATGGGAAAGTGGTCATAGACAGAGATGTGTCATTTTAGTCTATAACAGATGCCCCCTAATTTATGAGGTTAGAGGGGAAGATGAAATCTAAAATACATTATTAAAATTAAATAGATGAGTCATGGAGAGAGTAGATAATCCAAGATCGAAAGTCTCGAACAGAGGTACCTGAAAGAGAGATAAATGTTAGAAAAAACTGATATCTGGGACATACAGGTCCATATATGAATCATCACCATAAAATATAGGTGGATCCAACATGTGTATATCTGATGTAACTATCATGGTCACGCAATACACAAAAGAGCATCATATAAAATCTAAATGATTCATGGCCACAAGTGAACAAGGTGGATCCATGGTTAATAATTGATCATAGCCACAAGAATACAAGGTGGATATATGTCTCATCAAATTTCATATGAAGTGTGATAAAATATTACGCAAATCAGACAGTATCAAAATATGATGATGCTATTTTCATCCCAAGGTCTTCAATCCAAACATCCCATAAGGTATGAATCCTAACTATGCAAATAAAGGAGCTGAATTCGAACATGGAGGAAAATGTTTGATTACCGACCATTAATTAGGATCAATAAAAAATGCAAAGGAAATCACCATGAATAAAATGGTCTACAAGGAACCTAATACATTCTAAAAATTGTGAATACAAGGTATTGAAGTCAAACACCTAAATAATCATTGAGTAGGAGACATTAAGGTATTCCCACTACCCAGTAGTGAGGGAAATTGCCACTGATGACTGCAACCCCCAAGGTACTGTCATAAAATATAATTTTCACTCCCATAGTAATATGTCTTGAGGTCGATAGGAAGAGATCTGTTGGAAGGAAGGAATTAAGGCATCCTTCATGATCCAACACAAGGTAAGTCAGAGACTAATTGGATTTGGGAATTGAACAAAGTTTTGGAGCAAGGACCATCAAAGACATGGATGTAAAGAATTGATGTCAAGGGATGGCCGACACAAAATGTCAAGGCAACTACAAAATGGCTGACAAAGGTTTATCCTTGAACATTGAGCATGAAACAAAAGTGGATTAGGAATCTTTTGACACAAAAGGACCAACGATGCAAATATGTAATGTAGGAAACATTGACAGATTCCCCATATAATTGGAAACGAAACCAATTGGAGGAGTGGAAACTATGAATTGGGATAAGGTAAAAAACTAAGACCCAATTGTTGATAGACTCAAAACTAGTGCTTTGTTCAAGGAGACAAGACTTGTTTCCATGATGTAAAAAACATGTAAATGAACTTCCCTTTCTCTCTTTTCTCGTAAAGGTTTAATGAGTCCAAGAAACAAAACTCGGGACCTTCTTCATTGTTAGAAAGATAGAATAAGGAACAGAAGAATGCTTGATAAAGCATTGATTCATGGATTTTACTAGATTGAATTAGTGAATGCTCAATGATGTTTTCATAGTTTTGATATTTTGAAAACTCCAAAGAAGACTCTATGGGGGTGCTCTTTCTTAAAGTTAGTCTCCTGAGTCCAAAAAAGTATAAAACAAACCAAAGGAGAACTCTCTTATCTCAAGCGAACTAAGGTATGCATTTTTCATAGTTAGTCGACAAGGTCCAAAAAAGGGGTAAACTATCACCAGACCGACGCTCCTTCAAAAACAAGAAGAACGCTCTATTTTTTACGAGTATGAAGGAAAGCAATATCACTCAGAAAGTTCCATTTATTTATGAGAATGGTATGGACAAATGTAAACTCGATGGTTTGTTCTAGTGTATAGAGAGCATGACAAAGACATAAAGAACGCTAAAAAAAAATTCCAGGTTTAGGTCCAAAGCAAGAAAAAGAGAAAACTAAGATCGACCAGGGTCCTTTTCTGTAAATTTAGTCCTTCAGGCCCGAGAAAGAGATAAATATATACCTAAAGATACTCTTCTAGATTCTGAAGAAAATAGAGTATTCCTTTTTCTTAAGTATTCTACATGTCCATAAAAAGGGTAAAATTATATGTATGCATATTTTCCTTCATGTCAATTAACGAGTTTGAAGGGACCAACGAACTCGGTGATCTAGTCATATTTAAGAAGTGAGACCATGGCTTGAAGATAAATCCCTATATTTCCTCTGAAGTTTTAATGAGTCCAAAAAATTCAACTCGCGGCATGCTTACTATTTTTAACTAGCTCGAAGGAGAGTAGAAAGAATGCTCTAAATGTGAGGAGACGAGTGTCAGAGGCAGGAGAAACTAGTTCCAAGCATGCAAAGAAGACCAAAGCATGATGCAAATAACATAAGCAAGTTAAAGACACTTCGGGAACGTATCCTCGAGTTAAAAGTTGTCAAGTTTCAAAGACAAAATGGTACAAGGTTAGGCAATGATGAGAGACGCGATGAAGGATTATACAATGAGCTAAGCGCGTGGAAGCCAGAATCAAGCTCATAATCACATGCAGGGTACATCAAAATGAAGTTACAACTTGAAAAATAAGGAGAAGCTAGTAAACAGCTGTGAATCCAACTAAAATTCATGTCTCCAAGAAACAACAATCTCAGGATCATATTGAGAAAAAAGGATCCAATGCAGGTCACTTTGGCAGAAACATGTGTAACTTTGCTATCTTATACAGAAAGTGTAGTCAAGGAAGAATAAACCGAAGAAGATCCTATAGTGCCAAGTATCGAGGGTTTATAATTAGTAACATCAACATTAGAAGGAATTCAAAAATAAATAAGGGAGATAGAGTCTATAGGAACAAACTCAGTATCATAGGAGTTGAAAAATATATCTCATCGAGATCACCGACTTACTGCTCGAAGGGAGAGTCAAAAGACTTAACAAGACCAACATAAGAAGATCGATCAATATAAATATCAGGATTATCAAACAAAACATGGTTAGACTTAGTCACAACTAAACCAACATCCATAAGAAGTTCAAACTAAATCAAAGACTCTAGGAAGACTTCATCAGAAGGAAGTAGACCATCCCAGATAGGACGCGTGTCTGAACTCTCAAATGGATCAACAGAGTGGAGAGAAGGATCCATAGTATGTATAGGATGGATGACATATTAAACTACTAGGACCGAGTCCCGAGAAGGTAAACATGAATACATAGTCTTGTTCTTAGTAGTGATTGAACGTGAGGGATATGAGGCCACATAGCTCACCCATAGTGAGGTGTTGTCTACCGAGACACTAGGAATCAATAAAGGAAAGACCTGGTATCTAGTTGGTTCAAGAGATGGATCAAGAAAATCCAACTTATCAATAGTGAAAATGTCCCCGTCATGATTAAAGTACATCATATTAAAGAAGATTGACACCACAACCTGCATGGCATAAACATATTCATGCTTGAGGAGCATATTGAAGTCCAAGGGGTCCTATATCACCATGAAATCAACTAATATGGTATTCACACCCAAATAAATAGGTGTTTGAGAAAGAATCCTGAAAGCTATACTATTTATTCTATTTAAAGACAATAAATGACTATTAGTCGACATATGGCTAGGAGATCCCATGCCTCACCAAGCACATGCATATAAAATACTAATTGAGGCTCCTTCATCAAGAATACAATGATAAATCATGTAATGTCTAACTTTGAAATTTATCTGGAAAGGTGCAACATAAGGAAGGTGTAGCTCAACTACGCTATCCCAATTAAAGGAAGCAATTTGAGAGCTTGGTGGGGGTTCATCCGAAGCAAAGTAAGTACCCCCTTGTCCAGAAGTTTCTGAACTGGTAGTGAAGAAAATATGAATAGAATAAGATTCACTCTCCAAAGGAATAGTGGGATTGATCGAAACTTGCATCGACTCAATCACTTGATGGAAATCACTATCTAAAGGGAGAGTGGGATTGACCGAATATTGCATCGATTCAATCACTTGGTAAATGTCACTCTCTAAAGGGAGAGTGGGATCGACCAAATATAATATTGGTTCAACCACTTAATCAATTGAAGGTTGAATAAGTTGTTGAGAAACTTTAGTCTGTTCAAGAATGGGATGTCCTTGGAACCAAACTTTTTGAACCTCTATGATAGTAGGGCACTAATGGGTAATGTGGTCACCCTCACAAAGTATACAATGAAATTTTGGCTTATAGTTTGAATGAGTGGTTTTATCAGCGGTATCAGCATGAATTGCATTGGAAAATTGCTTTCCCCCAGCATGACCTCCATAGGCTGGGTGGTTCGGTCCAACATGACTAGAAAATGTTGGTTGTTTTCCCCCACAATGACCCATAGAGGCTGGGTGTTTAAGGTCAACTTGAATAATGAAGGTTGAGTGTGTTCCCCCAGCATGACCTCTAGAAGCTAGGTGGTGAGGATCAACTTCACTTGCATAGGTTGAGTTCCAGGTTCCAACATGACTTGCATAGGTTGGAGGGGTGTCCCCAACATGAAGTATAGAGGCTGAGTGAATGGGTCCAACATGACTTGCAGAGGTTGGAAGGGTGCCCCCAACATGACCTCCATAGGATGGGTGGTTAGGTTCAACTTGACATGGAGAGGTTGAATGATTGTCCCCTTCCTTTTGAGTGTTCTTCATATTCTTCCTTCTTCTATTCCTTTTATACTGTCAGTTACTAGTATTAGAAATTTCACCGCATGAGGTAGAAGGAGGAGGAGAGGCTTCTACAATTGAAGGGGAAGCAATGTTTCCTTCCAAAGGAGAGTCTAGGATTAATAGGGCCCAGAACAAACTAGTGAAGGTCAGAGAGCTATTACTTGGCATCTCATAATGATTTTCATGGGTGCAAGCGCTGGAATCACCCAAATTCCCTCCCAAATTGTAAACCAAGGTTACCTTCCAATTATACCATGGGAGCAATGGAAATAACCTTCCACTTCCACCCATGTAATATTCCTAAATTTCAAGATGCTAAGGCTACCAAAATCTCAAAGAAATGCCGGTGGAATAGTCGTTGTTCTAGCTGATGCACATGGGCAGGGTATATAAGCCAAAAAATCAAGTAGTACCAGGAATCACATAGGTCTGAGAGGAGGTATAAGGTGAGTCCCCAAATGTGCAACAACTTTGGTGTATGCTCCACTGAGTAGAGGAGGGGTATCTCCAAATGCTCAGTATCACATGACCTCGTGCTCGAATCCTATGTGAGAGGAGCTTTCCAGTATCTTTCTCTGTGATGTTGGATTTAAGAAAGATAGGTCACTATGTTTGAGTTTGTATTTTTGGGAAGTTAATATATCGCCAACCCAAAACACTAGCCTAGACTGGTGTGTTTTGTCCTTAGAAAAAAATAGTTATTAATATGTTTTAGATATTAAACATTCATTTTAAAGGTTTGTTGATTACTCAAAGGGGTGGCGAAGGTGAAACCAATGGTGTTTTACTAAATAGTAGAAACAAGATGAATAAGAAAAATAAAACATGAAATGAAAAAAAAAACCTACTTCTCTTTCTTTTTCAACTAAAAATTGAAAGCCACGGAAGAAAAATTTTCTTTTTATTTTTTTAAGAACAAAGACATGCAATGCAATTTAGACTAAAACCCTAATATATGTGCATAGAAAGAAACTATATGTTCTTTTTTACTTTTATTTTATGAATGAAAAAGAAAAACAACCTATCAACTAATGCAAACAAGTAGTGTAAGCAAATCAAATAGACAACTACTCTATACTCCACTAACAAAACCTAGGTTCCCCTAAGGATGGATATAACCTCTCTTGGAAGAAAGGATTACAAAGGTAAACAAGCCAAAGACTTTGGCATGAAGAGGCCAGAAATAAAATAAACACAAAAGAGGGTCAAAAATTCCCAAGAATCAATCTAAACCTACAAGCAGAGGCTGCTCAGCACCTTGTCCAACAAGATCAAGCCAAAGAAGGAGGTGGGGGGGAAGGAAGCATAACAAGTTCAAAGAATTGAAAGAGACTTACAAAATAGATAAAAGTAACTCTAGTATATGACAGTAACTCCATAGAGTCATGCACATGTAGAGGACTCTTGAAGACCCCACAGAAAACCCTGAAACAACCCAAAAACCCCAAAACTTTGTGAAAAAACACACTTTTAGGGGAATTCGTGAGTTCCCTTAAAGAAACTTGCGATTTTCAGGAGGGAATTCGAATGTTGTAGGAAGGGAAGGTCATGAATTCATCCCATTGAGTGTCACAACTATCCAATCTATTTCCTGCAAATGGGTGGCAAAAAGCTCTAAAGGGGCCAAAAATTGACCTAGAAAGGAAGTGGAGGTATTTTAACAAGTCTAAGAGTTGCTCCTAAATTGTAATAAGGACCTAAAACCTTAAACAACACTAGAAAAAAGTCAAATAAACCACAAATAGAAAAGGCTCTCCCCAGCAGAGTCGCTAGTTCTGCTGTAGAGGAAAATTTTCCTATGGATGGGGGTTAAGAGGCAATCAACATACTAGGGTTGAAAGATAAATGCATATAGTTTTGAAAGTAAATGTAAACAAGATTCAAATATCATATAGGTTCATACCTTATTTGATGAAGGTTGGGGAATGAAGGTTGATCCAAACTGTCCTTCAATCCTCCTCTTGCTCCTCTTGCTCAAAGAGACCTGAAAAGCAAACATAAACTTCCACAAACCAAATAGACTATATGAAAGGAGATTATGTTCAATGAAAATGAAACCCTAATATGATAAACAACATCATATAATTATAATCATAGATTCAATGTGCAAGATGAATTGATTAGAAGAGGAAGAGCATCACATATTTATTAATCATGGAATAAGTGCAAATATTACCTTCTCCTCAAGCTAAGCACCTCATGAAACCTTGATTTGGTTCTTATGCTTCTCTTCTCCAAGTAACTTAGCCTCCAAGCTCTGAAACACAAGGAGATTATATATATGGAAAAGGTAGGGGGGATGACAGTCCAAATTCCTCCGGCATACCAATGCAAAGTTTCCATTCCCCCATTATGGACCTATCTCCCTCTGTTTATACATTTCTAAAGAGATAGGGTGGAATAGGGGTCAGTTACAACTTCCCAATTCAGTTCCAAAACCTTCCAAACCACCCCTAATTCGATATTTTTGATATTTTTATTATTTTTTACCATTACAGGAGTTAACTGTGGGTACCATGAAGAAAATTCATGAATGCATAGTGGAAAAACATAGGTTTGCTTAAGAAAATCTGTGCTTACATCCAAAAAGATCATTTTTAGGGTGCTTCTGGGCATTCCCAGGCTTTGGAGTATTCTGTAAAGTTTTTCCTGACTCAAATATGTTTCCAAAGGTCTAGAGAAGAGGTTAAGTGGATTTACAAAACTCCAAATATGGCTCCTCCAATATAGTTGTTTTTTCAGTGACTTTCATGAAGTGTCATCATGGAAGTGTCGACATGCAACAAAATCATGGAAAAGTGGTTACAAATAGAGATGTGTTATTTTAGGATATAATAGGCTAGGTTTAAGAACAAGGGTGAAACTTTAATGGTATCTAGGACTAATCCTTAGTGTTAGGATTAGGTCCTAAACAAACTAAACATTAATAATAAACTTAAAAGATTAAAAACATCACCTTGGCGAGACTAAGCCCCAATCGTTACTAATTGAAGGAAACGCCAATGGAGGGCCTAACCTATTGTACAAACTTCAAACAAATAAACTTAAACTCATATGCATAAAATATATGTGAACGAAAAATATAAAAGTTCTACAACTAATAGTTACATGCTACGACAAAGATAAAATAACAGTAAAGCAATTTTTATTATTATTATGGATTTTACAAGATTGGGACAGAATGGTATCAGATCATGGCTACAACAGTTGGCCTAAACGAGCCCAAAATCAAAATTTATAAAACAAAAAACAGACTTTATTTATTCTTTTGACTCTCTGGAGAACACGAGGAGAAGAATAACCTTATTTTTTGTAGGAATTATGGCAGATGTGGGAATGCATCCTGAAGAGGAATCACATCCTCGGAATCCATTAAAAAATGAATAAGGTAACATAAGAGATGGTGAAATATGGGTAAATTGAAATGAAAGTAGGAACAATAACCAATATGAATTACAACAAATAGTAAAAGAATTAAAGGAAGAACTAAAACAAGTTAAAAAAGATAATGAACGTATCTTGAAAGCATAGGAAGAGTTAAATGACATTCTCTTGTCTAAACTGCACAATAATGAAAAACAGAAAAATAAAGAACCTGAAATTAACATGGAAAGAACTACACCTTACAAACATAAGGTAAGAAAACTAGAATTTTCTAAACATGAGACTGAATCTTCAAGAAAATAATATCAAAACATAAAGATTCTAGCGAAAGTAGTGATAGCATCTAGAAGAAAAATAAATACAAACCATATGAAGAAATTTCTCATGAATTCAAAAAGATCAAACCTCCTATGTTTAATGGCGGGATAAAAAAAGGGAGAATAAGAAGAATCTTGGTTATCTTGAATGAAAAAGTATTTATAGATTTATAACTATTTTGACGAATTAAAATAAGAAATAACAATCTATAACTTAAAAGGAAAATCCGATATTTGGTGGAAAGACATAAACAAAGTAAAAGGCATAAAAGAACGTTGTGTAACATGGAAAACCCTTAAGAAGTATTTCAAATGAAAATATTTATTAGAACAATATTATGAATAAAAAGCTAAAGAATTTTACGAATTCAGATTAGGTCCATGACCATGAAAGAACTTTGAAATAAATTATTAAGTTTACTTCGTTATGTTCCTTATATCATTGACAAGAAACCAAAAATATAGTGTTTCCTCAGTTGTTTACCTCTTATGTTCAAAGAGAAAATAAAATACGATAATCTAAAAACTATGGAAGAGGCAATGAGAAAAGAAAACTTCTGATATAATCATAATAAGAACAAACGGGAAAACATACCTAAATGGAAAACTAAAATATGTGAAAACTTTGAATAGAAAAAAGAAATGAACTAAGTTTTATAAGAATACTAGGAATAACTATCGGGGATATCAATGGAATAATTATAAAAAAATTAACCCACTGAATCCTGCAACAAAATAAAGGGAACTACTCATTGCCTTTAATAAAAATACTTCACAGAGGGAACCAATAAAATGGTGGGAATGTGGTGAACCACATTAGTTTAAATATTTCCCCATAAGAAATACAAATTTTAATAATGTCCACTCAATTCAATAAGCTACCACAATTGGGGGATATAGCAAGAAGCATGCCCATAATCAGTGCAACATTGGATAACTCAAAAGTAAACCGTGAAACATTTATCGTCAAAATCAAAGGTATGATAAAATAAACTCATTTCTATACAGATTGATCCAGGTGCAAATATAAGTTATGTATCACCTAGAATTGTAGAATTATATAAATTGCAACAAGATAAATTTGAAAAATCTTGGCTAGTACAACTGGCTACAGGCACAAAACAAAATTTTACTAGTTAAGTGAAAAGATGTGAATTTATTATGAATGAATTAAAAACACATGATGATTTAAATATCTTACCCTTAGGGTCTTATGATTTGTTGATAGGAATGGACTTGTTAGAGAAACATAGACTTATGTTAAACTACTATGATAAAACATTCTCATGCTTAAATTATGAAGGGAATACCATTATTGTAAAATGAATTCCTAGAAAGGTTACTATAAGAGAAATGTTTTCCGTACAGATGAAAAGGTCTGTATGTAAGAGATGCAATTTTTTTACAGTCTGCGTAATGGATGAAAAAAAAAATATAACCCTCTTAAAATAGAATATATACAAATTTTTAAGAAGATTTTAAAAACATATTTCATGAATAAGTTCCCAGAATACCTCCAAAGAGGGATATAGAATTTACGATTGATTTGATACTGGGGGAGGTACCAACATCAAAGGATCCTTATCAGATGAATATAGTAGATATTACTGAACTAAAATCACAAATACAGGAACTAATTGATAAAAAGTACGTTCGACCTAGTGTTTCCCTTTAGGGAGCACAGATTTTATTTTTAAAGAAAAAGGATGGCACTCTAAGATTGTGTATAGATTATCGACAGTTAAATAAAATGACTATTAAAAATCGATATCCTTTTCCCTGACTTGAGGATCTATTCAATCAGTTTTGAGGGGAAACCATCTTCTCAAAAATACGTTTAAGATCTGGATACCATTAGGTACGAATCAAGGATGAAGGCATATTTAAACTTTTCTTTTAGAACTAGATATGGTCATTACGAGTTTGTCATAATGCCCTTTGGGTTAATAAACACCCCGACATATTTTATGTGTTTACAGAATAATATATTAAGCAAATAATTAGATAAGTTCGTAGTCATCTTTATCGATGGTATATTTATCTACAGTAAAAATAAACAAGAGCATGAAAAACACTTAAAAATAATTTTACAAGTGTTAAGGGAACAACAAGTTTTTTCTAAGTTTAGAAAGTGCGACTTCTTTAAAGAGAAAATTCAATATCTAGGAAACATGGTTTCTAAGGACTGGATATTAGTCGATCCCGATAAGATTAAAGCTATCACTGAATGACCTGTTCCAAAGAATGTAACTGATATAAGATCCTTTATGGGGATTAGTAGCTATTGCCAAAATTTCATCGAAGTATTTTCTAAGATAGCATACCCTATCACTTAATCACAAAATAAAGTTAAGAAATTTGATTTGAACAAAAAATGTACTGAAATTTTTAATAAATTAAAACATTTGTTAACCACAACTCATATTTTAAAAATTGTGGATCCTTTTAAACATTTTGTGGTATGCACCGATGCATGTAAAGAAGGTTAAGGAATATTATTAATTCAAGAAAAATATGTCATAGCCTACGAGTATAGGAAGTTAAAGAAAACAAGAATAATTATGCTACTCATGAACTAGAACTAGTTTCCATCATACATGCGGTAAAAATGTGGTGACACTATCTCATCGGAAGAAGATTCTTATTAATTCTAGATAATATAAGTTTAAAATACTTGTTTGATCAACATAATATAATGTTAGAAAATCTAGGTGGTTATAATTTCAAAGTGAATATGATTTTGAAATAAAATGTACAAAAGGAAAGGAGAATAAAGTTTCAGATTATTTAAGTTGTCACACAAACTTGCTGTATGCAAGCAGCAACTATGAATTTGATTTAAAAAATAAAATTTTGATAAAGAGTATCAAAAGATACAATAAAATACCATAGAAAATGAGAGGAATAAAATAAAAACACAGCTTAGTCTGAATGGAAAAGGGTTATTACTAGAAAAAAGTAGATTATATATACCAAATTTAGTAGATATTAAATTAACTGTTGTGGACAAATTACATAAACGACCTTATTAAGGACACCCTGGATACCTAAAAAATGATTACTATGACAAGAAAAGACTTATTTTGGCCTAATATGAAGAAAGAAGTAGCAGAATATTTAACACACTGCATTGAATGTCAACATATAAAGGATGAACACCAACATCTAGCAGGATTATTGCAGCCCTTACCCAATCTAGAACAGAAATGGGAAGTTATCAGCATGGACTTCATAGCAGGCTTACGTGAGAATGTTGAACAACATGAACTAATCATGGCCATAGTGGATAAGTTAAGTAAAGAAGCTCACTTTATTCCAGTAAAATATGCTTATAAGAATGTCAACATTGTTAATATATTTATGAAAGAAATTTTCAGGTTGCACGGTGTACCTAAAGTAGTAATCTCATATAGAGATGTAAAATTAATAGGAAATTTTTGGAAATCCTTGTTTAAAGGACTAGGAACACAATTAAATTTTAGCACTACATATCATATTCAAACTAATGGACAAACTAAAAGAGTAAATCAGATTCTAGAAGACATGCTTAGAATGTACGTAATGGATAAAACTGGTAAGTGGGAAGATTAATTGCACTTAGTATAATTTGTGTATAATAATAACTTCCAAGTTCCAGTTGGAATAAATCCCTTTGAAATTATGTATGGACGAAAGTGTAACACTCAAATTTCTTGGAGCAGTCTCGTCGATAGATTAATATTAGCTCCTGAATTATTGAAATATATGTAACTAACAGTGAAACATGTACAAACAAAATTTGAAGGTTTCCCGAGACAACTAAAAGAGTTATGTAGACTTGGAAATAACTCCTCGAGAGTTCTAGGTAGTATAACATGTTTATATAAATGTAAAACCCAAGAAAATATCCCTAATATTGGGAAAATACTCAAAATTGGCACCAGGTATTATGGGCCATTTGAAATATTGGAAAAATTTGGATCAGTGGCATACCAACTATCATTACCTCCTACAATAAAAATACATAATGTTTTTCATGTTTTAATTTTAAAGAAATATGTTCATGATGCTACTCATGTGATTGACTGGAATTTTATATAGGTGGAACCTGAAGGAGATTTTCAAGTGGAAATAGAACATATTCTCAATAGGAGATAAATTTTACTCTAGAATTGTACCATTAGACAAATCAAAGTGCAATGGAAACACCTTAGTCTAGAGGAATCCACTTGGGAAGTGGAAAGTAATATGCAAGTTGGATATCCAGCTTTATTTTAGGATGAAATAATGAAGGAATGAGACAAAGAACTAATAACACCGAGGACGGTGTTATCGTTTAAGGGGAGGTGTACGTAATACACCAAAAAAAATTGTTAATTATTTATTATTTCAAATGTTTTTTTTCAAAGTTTGACAATAAATTCAAAATAAATGTAAATGGATTATTATTTGTATTGAATAATTAAAAGACTAAAAGGAAACAAAACTGAAGTAGCTGTTAAAATAGTGTTTGCTGACCCACAAGGTGAAAAGACAAATGGTGAAATCTATTGAGTGAGAACTCAAGTGACGCAGGAGGCATCTTCTCCAAAATCAGGTCAAGACTCCTTGTGGACTACTAAAGAGTAGGAGGCTCATAAATGACCAAGTCCTAGGAAAAATGCTATAAAATAGTATGTCCATCAAGCAAGCAGGAGGATGGCGATGGATGGGGAATTGATCTATTGATTGAAAGAGATGGTGCAATGATCAGATTTTGTCATGGTGGTTCAACAAACATGATCGAGGGTTCTGGAGCAAGTAAGACTTGGCTTCTCTAGGAGTTAATTGGGAGGAACGACAACTTCAGTTATGTTTTCTCGATAGTGGTGAGAGGTTCCTCAGTGAATTATTAATTGTTTATATTGATAATTATAGTATGTGTGTAGATTTGAATTTTAAATGCATTTTGTTAACTGAGGATTATACTATGCATATGTTACTATCCTTTTTTTACCTATTTCCATATTATGTTTTAGTACAAAATGTTATTTATTTACGGAATGTAAAAGAATCGTAGATCTTATTATCTCAATTTAAAATTCATTATATAAATATAGTATACATATTTCAAGCTAGTCTCGGTTTGGGCTTCCATACCCATATTAGAGTGGATTTAAATTTAGTAAATCTAAAAATATCTGAATGAATGTATTACAATCTACCTACCAAGTACTCAGTCAACCAGAGCAATGCCCAAATATTAGATCTTGTCTATACTTTAAATATATCTACATATCTTTTCAATGTATTTTAAATGTATATCAAAGTAATCAATATATCTAAGTCATATTAAACTAATCGCATACCCCTAGGATTCCAAGTTATACACACAACATTTATCTATGTTAGATGATTTTAGAGTTTATATCTTCTTTCAAATTAATCTATGTTCTGAGTGTTCATACTAGTTACGGACAGATTTCAATATCTTAGATAATAAAAGATTTAAAGTAGGAATAACAAGTAAGCCAATTATTTATTTAAGAAAAGATAAGGAATCATCATCCAACTCATAAATCTGAACCTAAATGCACTATAAATATTATCAAGCTAGATAAACCAAATAAACCAACAAATTGACAATTCCCAACGAGAAGTTAAAGAATATAATAAATTACTACAAATTATGTTTCTTTTTGGGTATTCATACATGTTTCAATCAGATCTAATTATTTAAACAAAACCCAAATGAAACTAAATGAAATAGTCGCAGTCAATCAAACACAGTATTTATACATACATAGAGTAGAACTGATAGGTTTCTTTCATAGAAGAACAAACTAGTTATGAATATAGAAGATCTATAGAAGATCTATGATTTTAATCAACAGTAAACCAATTGTAAATATTTACAAATGTACAGATTCCATCAACAGGAAATAATAACATAGTGAATTATAAATGCATAGTGTCTATTCTTTGGTATCCATACCCAAGGATAGATCATTATGTTAAATATTTACATCCGCAACTTAATTGTAACATATAAGAGTAAATAACAATATTTAATGAGCTTTGATATTCCAAAGGACAATCACAACCAAAATAATAGACCAAATATTAACACAGATATTCAAATTTCAACATTATCATAGTTGTAAGCCATTAGATGGCATCCATAGTCTAGAAGTAAAAACACAATGTACATCCAAATACGATTGAGAATCAAACACATTCAAGTGTGAGAGGCTGCAAATCCCACACTGTTATTAATGCATCCAAGTACATAACGCTAAGGTTTTTTTAAAAGGAAACAAAAATTATCTTCATAGTGGCTATGAAAGCTATCCTTCCTTGGACTGCAAACCAATGGGAAACCAACTTAACCCTTATTAATATCAAAAAATGTTCACATAGCTCTGTATGGTCCAAACCATAATTATACATCAAAATCCAACCATTAATCCCTCCATTTTGACCTTCACAACAAAAATTCCAACAAATATGGTCCAAAACATTATTATTCCTTCCCCCATAAATGAAGGGAAGTTGATAAGTTATTGTGAATTATCCTCACTCTCTCTAAAAAGAACCAAAAAACCATAAAATGAGAATGGGTAAAAACCCATGGACAAATAGCACAAACATTACATTATTACATTGCAAAATTCATAGACTTTTTCATTACATTTGTTTCTTTGTCCATCACATCCTTTAGCAACACTATCCCACATTGCATGTTGACCTCTATCTGTGCAACCCTTAATCCCTTTCCTGGTGACAACCCTTTGTTGGAAAACACACCGAGACCGAAATCACAGGAATCCTATGGACCACTTCCTCAAATGGATCTAGCAACCCATTTTAAAGGTGTCTTTTATTTTGTTGCATTAGTTAAATAAATATTAGTGTTGTTGTTATTACTTGTTATTGCAAGTTGAGTTTGAGAAATCCCTTGCACCATGAACTCTACCCTATGATCTGGTTGATCTAGGGTAGGTTCTTTTGCATGTAGTAGGGGAAAAATCTCCACTACCATTTTGGGGACTCCACTATCTAGATCCCCTTGGATCTCTATTTTTGTGCGTGTTTCTATTATTTTGTTCTACTTATGCACCTTCATCCATCACATATATAACCCCTATTTGGCATATCCGAACCACTCTTATCCTAGTTCCTTCTCCCCTTTCCCAAGATGACAATTTTTCCTTAAAAAACCGTCAGTTAGGGTCAGATCTCACCTATCGAGCATAAAGTTATGACCCTGATCGCATATTTTTTCCATATAAGCATGACCTAGGTCATGTATTCTACCTTGATAAGTGCAACCTGGACCAATATTTCATATCACAGTTGTCCAGGGTTCTAGATCAATCCTAGTCACTATTGTGACCCATTTTTGTGCGACATGAGGCGTAGAAACCACTGTTTTGTGTGACCTAATTCTTTCTGCTGATTTTTTTGTCCCAAACGTGATTTTTTTATAGTTATATGTGACTAGAATCATGCTTGTTCTATCGATAGGTGCGACCTGCATTTTTTTATAGCTTTTCAATGTTTGAGACCCTTTTGTAGACCCCTTGTCTATGTTCTACCCCTTCCCCAATCGTTTCCTTCCATATCTCGTCGCTTACATCCCCCTGCTATGGTTGGTGGCCCTATTTCCCTTGTATGTGAACCCCATTAGTCGATCTTGGTATTCAATACCCTCTGTGTGGTTCCTACCACCTGCTAAGTTTCTTATGCAGTCATTTACTTGTGTACATTTTATTTTATAGAAGAAATAGTTGTTTTGAAAAAATATTTATTTTCAATTACTGTTATTTATTTTTTGGCCATTGTGTCTCATTCATGAGATCACTTAGGTTTAGACATTACACATAACTTCTACATTCATCTCACACCCTAAAGTAAAACACTTATTTCTTGACCCCGAGATGAACCTAAAAAATAACTTAACTCAACCAACATTGTAACCTCATTTGAGGACCAAAACAATATTGTAGTTAAGTTAGGACACTGAGGATAGTAATCCAAATAACACCCCTTTATCACCTACATCTAAGACATTTATTTTCCATTAGGGTACCAAAATCCTCTAGTACTTGTTGAAATGGTCACACCTGGTCTATCGGAGGGCCCCTCACTCTATGGTAGTAAACCACAAGGAAGGGGTTCCAGAAGTTAAGGTGGAATACCACACTCCATTCTACACCAAAGGCTAACCCTTCATATTCCTCCTTGTGCATGTCAAGGAACTCATCGAGTGTTGAGGACCAAAGGGATGAAGTTCTGGGAAACCAGTGTAGACGTGTCATGAATGAGGTAGCATAGTTTCTTGTCTATGTGTGGATCTTGTACCTGATTTCCCACTCGATAGTGGGATTCTATTAGCATATTTTTCTTCCATTTCATATTTTTTGAGTGGGATTTCATCACCTAGTAGAGGATACAATTTGTGAGGGGATTCCATATTGTAGCTAGGAGTTTTCATGCACTTATACCCCATAGGTTAGTGATTCGATCTCGTTATAGGTAGTTATGCTTGTTGGCTTTTTGGCCACTTTGTTGTATATTGACTTGTTGTAACACTCTTGTAGTTCGATTTTAGAGCTTGCGTTTGAGCCTCTGAGGCAATATTTTTTTTCTCTCCATTTACACACTCGACTGTAGTTGGATTTTTGAGCCTGTGATTGACACTCTTGATCCTCCATTAATTACACAACACACCATCATGTCATCATTTCTCCATGAGGATACTCGCATAGACTTAGGAGGCATATGGGCCTTAGTTCAATTCCTTGAACTGTCACAATCGGATCCATATTCGACGTCATTCACGACCTTCAGAGTGATACACTACATCTGATTCTAATTCATATTCCTATCAATCCAAACCAACCTTATTCACAGCCCCATCTAGCCCCATGGTTGGTGCACCTCCGAACCCCTTTTCAGGGGGGGTTGTTCATAGTTGACTCATGAATGCTTCACCCGTCATATCAGGTATCCCTTCTACTGAAACCATAGGTCATGGTCCTAGTGGGCCCCTCTCCATCGCACACACTACTACTGGTATGCTACCCACTAGTGGTGGCCCCATTCCAGCCACCATGGTTCATACTGTACCTTCCTTTATACATGGGGGCATTGGACCTTCTACCACCATTTTGAATATTCACACCATTCTAGTGACTACTCATATTATCGAAAGTTATCCATATAGACCCTCATTTGCACATGGAAACTACATGTCTGCTAGTCCCAACACCATTGCCATCCCTCCTTGATATAATCATGTTCCTAGTCTACCATTTATGGCTAGTCTCAACCTTCTTGATTTGTAAGGGTTGAAGAATGACCCCATCTGTCATGACCCATTGTGGCCTACCATGCTTACCAAACTCCCATAATGCATCCCTAAGTTTGAGGGAAAGGAGGTTCAGGAAGACACCAAAAACTACATTATGTCATTCCACTTATGGTGTTCCTCTAACAAAATAGTGGATGATTCTATCTGCTTGTAGCTATTCGAGTGCACACTCACAAGTGTTGCATCCAAATGGTATATCAAACTACATCATGCCACTTATCATGACTTTTCCTCGTTAGCCTCGATGTTCCTTCAGTACTTCCATTTACTTGTTCGTTCTGATGAGGGCATGAAAATCCTAATATCTCGTCGACAGAACAATGCTACCCATATCACAAAATATATCCATGAGTGGCGTCATCACCATAGCTTGTGTAACATTGAGTTAATTTATAGGGTTTTCCTATATTGTTTTTCAAAACCTTACTCCCCCCAATCGCTAACAACATTTCATCTGAGCATCCACAAATTAAGGAGAAATCCATCCTCAAAGCACAACAATTCAATCACATCTATTCCCATTTGTTTTATTTGTATACCATCATAGCTTATTCTCCTCGTGTTGGTTCCTCATGTTGAGATACGACTAGGGAATCCCATGCTTCTGATGGATTCATTGGTGTTAGCACTCATATTTTCCTTGGGTTGTTTCAAGGAAGCCCTGAGGTAACAACAGAACCAATTTAGACTGTATTTCTGACCTAATACTATCAGAGAGGGATCTCTCACTATCTACAAGGTTTTCACACTCAAGATATTCAATTAAAACACTCAGAAGGTCATAGTTTGGTAGGACATGTTTTTTTTAAGTGATTTGATAGGAAATTCATGGATGAGGCCATTGGGAAATGGAGTCAACAATCAGATCTGAGTTATGTTGCAAGAGGTGGGGTTTTAAAGGATTATGGAAAGAGACAATATAGACACCATTTCCTCATTATTGAGCCTTTTAGAGGTTAATTAGAAGACGAGGACAAACCATCAAGTAGAGCACCAACCTTGGGTGAGTTCTACAAGACTTTAGCAGAAAATGGTTTGAAAATGCTTGAACAAATGAAACTACAACATGCAACATGAATTCTAGTTCATAAAACTAATTCTCAAGCATGAAAAGAAACACAAAATGGAGTGTTAAACTGGAATAATAGTCACAAGGAGATCACTTACAGAAGAAAAAGATGGCAGAAGAAATCTCAACCATGGAAACTTCAACCTTTCTATTTCTGCAATTTTTATTCATCTATGGAAAATTGAAACCTATTACAATGAAGAGCCTCTCTACTCTTGAAAATCCAATCCTAGATCTATCAGAAAAAAACAGCCTCTACCTAGCCTTGAATTTGAAATCTAATTGAACTCTAAAAATAGAAACAATTACAACTGATTTACTTCATTTCAGGAAGCAGACTACTGAAAAATAGGCGTCAATATCCCACCTTCATATCTCAAATGGTGATATCTATGTGACATCTGAGATAGGTTTTTGTAATTGACCATGTTATCGAAAGAAACCATGTCTTCATTTGCTCAAATTCACCTCCATCTCCCGAGAATCTGGTTTTGAAGTTGATGACTCAAAAATTAATTTCAATTTTTAGGAAAATACCCTGTGAAGATTACTTAAATTCTCCCAAACTCTAACACTTGTGTAAAAACTGAGAGATTTTATTGTACATTGGCCCGTGATGAAGAAAAACCTGTCTCGATTTTAAAAATCTAGTTCCATTTGGGGGAAAAAACTATTTGAATTTAATGACCAAAACAACCATTTCCATAGATACTCTTTTGTAAAGCATAAACCTTAATATTTCTATTGTCATAATAAGAACAAAAAACCTCCATCTACAAGCTCAAAAGCATTCTCAACAATAAATTTCATACCATGATTGATAACTACTTTGTACCTAAGGACTATTTTTTTATATTTACCAACAATGGATTCAACAATAATCTCTGTAATTTTCATAAGATATGTTGGTGAAACTAATCATCTTACCAAGTCCATTATTCTACCTTTCCCATTTGAATATATTCACGGTGAGTAACATTGCTATGTTTTAAGGTTGAGTTGGAACCAGTGCTCACTGACCAATTTGTGACAAAACTTGTTTCTTGATTTGACATAAACCATACCAATGAGGATACACTATCAAAAAATGTGTTCTTGAACTCCTAAAATTTGTTGACGGACATATACCATGATCTTCTTGAAACTCCTCAAGTAAGTATTGTTCTTTTTAAAGCTTCTTTTAAATTGTGGTGAACTAAGATCATTTCGAAACTTATTTTTCTTGTAGTAATTGTATTCTTTCTGAAAAATTTCTCCATAAGGGATATGCAATGTCTACATATCTAAAACAACACCAAAGAAGAAAGTATTTTTCCAAATCCGTTGGTTCCAAATTAAAACCACCATTTAAAAATGCCTCAAATATCTCATGCAACTCTCTTGATTCCAATACAAAGAAGAAACTCAGTATTTCACACAATTCAACGAAATGGGATTCTGCTCAACTCCTTGAATGTTAAATTGCTTTCACATCCACCAAGTGGAAAATTTATGAACTGTTGATCTCGTTGATGAAACCATGCTGCCTCAACATGTGTACCAATTTACCCACATGCATATAATTTTGCAATGCCTCTCAAATACTAAACCTAGTTCTTTTCTATCAGTGAAATTTTATTTGGCCGTTGATTTAATTTTCAAAGTAATGAAGGCTTGACACATGTTTCAACCTACACATGGTGTAAAAATTCCACATATTTTGAAATTAAATTACTCCTCGCTTGTTCTACTTGCATAATCCACCTGAGCCACCGTTGTCTTCCACTTGCTAATGTGACTATTCATTCCATCCACCATTTAACATCATTTCACAAAGCCATATTTTTAATTACCTTGTCCATATTCATAATGAAAAATTCACCTCCGTCATTGGATGTTGGGTATCTCTCACCTGCGACATTGATCCATTTTTCTTCTGCATGAATTTTAACGAGAAAATTATTTTATCTAATACCCAGGCATATGAAAGGAACAATATCTAATGGATTGTATCCTTTTTAATTTCAACTTGAGAATATATATGGTGCCTGCAACCGAAAATATTTCTATAACAGAAAAATGAATATTGTTATAAATAGTCCCATGGAAAGACCCTCACTACTACATTTCGATCCAAAATCTGACGGAAAAATCCGACGGTGCGTGGATTTCTCTTTTTAAACTTACCAAAAATCATAAGGATACATTTTTTTTTGTTGTAAATGTGGCCACAAGCGTCGGTGAAACGATGGCTATTCTCATAACCGTCGGTTAAGCGACGAAGCATTAGTAAGCGTCGCTTAAGCGACGACGCCTTTAATTGGTCAACTATTTAACATGGAATGCGTCGTCGCATATCCGACACTTAGGTTCATTTACTACACACACTCATATAAATAGATGTAGGCCTAGGTTCATTATCTCACACACTCACTCTCGCACTTATCTCTTGGACAAGAAATGCAAAATTCCTAAGGGTTTGTTTTTTGGCCTTGTGCTTTTGTGGGGATCTTGCCACTTGGTCTTGGATTTTGGTGACTTCTCTCTTGAAGTATCTCTTGGTTAATAATTTCTTGGTTTAGGGTTTGGTTTTTGGCCTTGTGCCTTTGTGGGGATCTTCCCACTTGGTCTTGGATTTTCATCTTGCTCTTTAGTGACTTCTCTCTTGAAGTATCTCTTGGTTAATAATTTCTTGGTTTAGGGTTTGGTTTTTGGCCTTGTGCCTTTGTGGGGATCTTCCCACTTGGTCTTGGATTTTCATCTTGCTCTTTAGTGACTTCTCTCTTGAAGTATCTCTTGGTTAATTTCTTGGTTTAGGGTTTGGTTTTTGGCCTTGTGCTTTTGTGGGGATCTTCCCACTTGGTCTTGGATTTTGGTGACTTCTCTCTTGAAGTATCTCTTGGTTAATTTCTTGGTTTAGGGTTTGGTTTTTGGCCTTGTGCTTTTGTGGGGATCTTCCCACTTGGTCTTGGATTTTGGTCTTTCTCTTTGGTGACTTATCTCTTGAAGTATCTCTTGGCTAATTTCTAATTGGTTTATTCTTGGTAAATCTTTCTTGGAGAAACTTTGTTCTCTTGTGTTAGGGTTTTATACCCTCACTTAGGGTTTTCTCTTGTGGATTTGGCTTTGACTCTTGTGGAAAAGAAGATTCATAATGTACTTGGTTTTGTCTTGAGTTAGGGTTTACCCTCACTTAGGGTTTGCTCTTGTGGATTTGGCTTTGACTCTTGTGGAAAAGAAGATTCATCATATACTTGGTTTTGTCTTGAGTTAGGGTTTGCTCTTGTGGATTTGGCTTTGACTCTTGTGGAAAAGAAAATTTATTATATACTTGTTTTTGTCTTAACTAGTTAGGGTTTACCCTCAGTTAGGGTTTTCTATTGTGGATTTGGATTTGACTCTTGTGGAAAAGAAGATTCATCATGATATACTTGGTTTTGTCTTGAGTTAGGCTGGTTTACCCTCACTAATTAGGGTTTTCTAGGGATTTGGCTTTGACTGTTGTGGAAAAGAAGATTCATCATATACTTGGTTTTGTCTTGAGTTAGGGTTTACCCTCACTTACGGTTTTCACTTGTGGATTTGGATTTAACTCTTGTGGAAAATAAGATTCATCATATACTTGGTCTTGTCTTGAGTACTTAGGGTTTGCTCATGTGGATTTGGTTTTAACAATTGTGGAAAAAAAGACTCATCATATACTTGGTCTTGTCTTGAGTTAGGGTTTACTCGTGTGGATTTGGTTTTAACCATTGTGGAAAAGAAGACTCATTATATACTTGGTCTTGTACTCTTGAGTTAGGGTTGACTCATGTGGATTTGGTTCTAGCCCTTATGGAAAAGAAGACTCATCATATACTTGGGTTTGCTTGTACTTTGTTCTTAGGGTTTGAGTAATAAAATGCCACGTAACAATAATGTTACAGGTCATCAAGATCCAGAACAAAATCGACAATTGCTTGCTAGGTTGTGGGATGGAGTGGAAAGAAGGGGTGATGGAAAATGTTATTGTCCTTGTAGTCGATGTAGGGGCTTTAATAAGAGAAGGTTACTGATCGTAATAGCTAAAAAACATTGTAGGGAACATGGACATGTTGAGGGGGGGGCATGAATATCATCCATTGGTAAGTCAATATAATTCATGATTATATATCATGCGGTCTTTATATTGAGAGTTTTTGTAATTGTATATTGTATCATTTTTATTTTTGTTACTTAATCGACATGACTAACATTCTTTGTTTGATGTTTTAATTGTAATTATAAAGCAAGGGCCTCCTAGGGCTGTTCTGAACATGGAGAATGTGGTAATTGTGGAACAACTAGTGCAGGAGGAACGTTAATATGAAGGTCCTGCGAATACTGATCATGATCAAGTTAATGATGATATGGAATTAGACGATGACCATGACGATAACATAATTGAGGATGATGGTGCAAATACATTAATCAATGATGCATTTAATGTTAGAATGGACGATGATCAACATCATGCACCGCCAATTGATGACTTTGAAGATCTTCATGATTTACCTACACTTGAGAAGGCAGACGAACCAATTTTTGAAGGCTCCAGCATAAGTGTTCTCTCTGCTGTGTTGCTGATAATGAACTTGAAGGTTATGAATCATTTTTTCAAACACAACCATCACACTGGTGTTAAGGTACGTATGTGATTATATGTTTCATCGATCGCATATATATGATTTGATTTATGTTGCTATAATATTTGTATTGGTATACGTACTTCATCATAAAAATAATAAGGATGTATTTGTTGTCGTTAATATTATGCTTTTCAAATATTTATATTAACCATTTTTTTTAAATTTGTTGTAACAGCTTGATAGGTGAATATTTGTTACCACCATCAAATAAATTACCTCGCACATACCGAAATTTAACTTCCATCATGAAATATGTTGGAATGGAGTATCAAGCAATTGATGCATGTCCTAATGATCATATTTTATATTATAATCAGTATGATTTTGCAACAGAATGCCCTATATGTCATAGCAGTAGATACTGAACATATCAAGTAACCAAAAAGGTGTCTCGTAAGGTTCTTCGTTATATTCCCATTATTCCACGCTTGCAACGACTGTCTAGGTGCAAAAACATAGCACAATTTATGGATTACCATGCATGGAATAGAAGTGGAGATGATATTCTTCGAATGCCCGCAGATGGTTCTGCATTTACAGACATGGAGGAAAAATGGCCACACTTTAAAGAAGAACCTCATAATGCTAGACTTTCTTTGGAAGTGGATGGTGTCAATCTATTTGCAGAGATGAGATCTACTTACTCGGTCTGGCCTGTTTTTGTTATCAACAATAACATTCCTCCATGGATGTCAATAAAGAGGGAGCATATAATGTTGGCAATGATTGTTCCAGGTATAATTTGTAATTTAGAACAATGTTTTTTTAATGCATTAGTATTTAATTTGTCATGAAGATCAATATTGTTGCATATTCATGTCATATATGTATTTCATTTACTTATATGTATTGTATTTGTTGTTTTCTTTTAGGTAAGTACCTAGTTAAAGATATGAATGTATATATCGAGCCTCTTGTTGATGAACTACTTAAGCTATGGAATGGTGTCACTATGTATGATGTCTCTAGACCAGTAGGGAAAAGGGAATTTCAATTCCATGCAATGCTTTCCTGGACAATTCACGATGCTCCAGGGCTAACACATTTTTGTGGTCTTCAAACAAAGGGAAAATTTGCATGTCCAGTTTGTGGTCCCAAGATGAAATCTTGTCATTCAAAGAGTTTATAAAAGGAAGTGTTTGATGAGTATAGGCACTTCCTCTCTAAGAATCATAGGTATCGAACTATCGAAAAACATCTTTTTAATGGGAAAGAGGAGACCGCATTGAAACCACAAAGAATGACACCTCACATATGGAAGCTGCAATATAATAGAAATCGTCAAGGTATGATTCAATTTGTCTATCTTATATATTCATATTGATCATCTCTTATATGTACTTTTTAATGTTTTATTTTGGATTATATTAATTTTTTTTACTGTAATATATGACATTTTAATCTCTTTAACTTATATATTGATTACTGATGGTCTGCATGAACATCATGAAGGTGTAAATGGGCTTCCATGAGGAATGAAAAGTTATCCCAAACAATTTAGTAGGTTTCCTTACTATGAGCACTTACCATTTGTTCATTTGTTTGATACAATGCATATCGGAAAGAATGTAGCTGAAACACTATGGCGAATATTAGACGGAAGGAGTGACAAAAAAAAATTGTCAAAATTTGCAATGACATTCATGAATCCAATCATGCAATGAAAGATATCATTGAACATTTAAACAACGATGGAGACCAAATTAATATAAGGTCACTTCCATGGTTATTGACTGAGAAACAAAGCAATGCGATAAAAGAAGTGATACAAAAAATGAAATTTCCCACTGGATTTTGTTCGAACATAAAGAATATCTTAACAAGGAAAGGTGATTTTGGCTGGGTAAAAATGCATGATTGGCATATCTTCATTAAGGTAATTATATTTCTGGTATATATATTGGTATATTACAATACTGCATATTTTTGGTTTACTTTTTTGCTTAATTTTGAAAAATATATTGATGAGACGTGTTCATTGTTACAGTATGTTCTACCTATATCTCTCCTAGACAACTTTGACAATAATGTCAAACAGGTCATATATGATCTTGGAAAATACATGAGGTAATTAGAAACAATATTTTTCACGCATCATCATGTAATTTGTTTAATTCGTTGTATAACTTATATGAATTGACATTTTTTTTAGTCAATCATGTAGATTTGTACTACAATGTTAAATTTTTGTTGTTAAATGATATCATTCTTTTCTTGCTTTACATGTAGATGGTTGTCATCTAAATAAATCCACAAAGAAGATATAAAGTATTGGAAGAGAGAAATTCCTCGTTTAATGTGTCAAATGCAGATATTTCTACCTTCATCATTTTTTAATGCACAAGAACACTACCTCATACACCAAGTTGAGGAGATTGAATTGTGTGGACCTATACACGCAAGTTCCATGTGGATGGTTGAGAGGCACTTGAAATTTATGAAGGCTTTAGTTAGACAAAGAGCACATCCAGAGGGTTCTATGATGGAGGGATATATGGTATTTCAGGCCATGGTGTATATTGTTGAATATCTTCCAGGGTTGACGTTTATTAAGACGGAACTAGATCGATGCATTGGTGATCCAAACTCCACTAAGAAATTAGAAGGAGAGTACCTGATGGGGAAAGGTAAATCGAGGAAGGTCAAAGGTAATTATTAAATGGTGTTATAGATTAATATTAATGTTAATACATTTTAATAATATTGTACATACTTATTTAATTTTTAATATTCATTAATGATATGCATCATTAATATTTATAATGTTACACTGCGTTAAGTAATTATAAATTTTTGAGTTGATTTATGTAATTTTATTTTCATGCCGTTGGTCACGAGTGGGACGCACTATTTTTGTACGTCGCAAACAATATTGATTGGATGAAGGTATGGATTGAACGATGTAATCAATCTGGTCTAGAACTATCATGGGAAGGTGTGGCTTCATTGGTTAAAGAAGCACATCGCAATGGAGATGGAAATCTAACAGAAAGGGAAATCGATTTAGCATATGGTTTAAAATATAAATAGGTAAGCATGATATTATAAATATAAGCCATAATATTTCCAATTACGTCGATATTCATGTTCATCTTGATGAATTTCATTTTATTTGCATACTTTAAGAACATAAAATACTTACTATCAATTGCGGGTAAAACATGACAAGGCTATGTGGTGCAACGGTCGTAAATATCGCGTCAAAAAGTTGGATGAAACAAAGAAAACATGTGATTCTGGGATAAGTGTAGTCTTTGAGGTCACTAATGTTTCATCTAGAAGCGATAGACGTCTATAATTGTCAGAAAATCGATATTATGGATATTTGGAAGATATCATTGACTGTGAATTTAAATCATTCAAAATAATTCTTTTTGTTGTGAAATGGTACAAGCTACGATTGAATTGATTTGATATCGATAGAACTGTTATTGAACATGGTAATGGATTTACCATAGTCAATACAAGGTCGTTTGAGTCACGAACATCGGAGCCCTATGTTCTTCCAAGTCAATGTGAACAGGTTTTTTACTCAGAAGTTCCTGGTAGACAGGGTTGGTCATTTGTTATTAGACATGATCCAAGAGGAAGGCCGATAAAGTATAATATTGTAGAGGAAGCTGAAGACGGTGTTGAAGAAGAAGGTGATCATGTAGAGGATCAACATGAGTAGGATGTTGATGATCATAATGTTACATAGGAAGATGTTGAAGAGTTAGTTGAAGCAGATGATGTTAGAGACAATGTTCATGATGAAGATGATATTGATGATTATCACTTTATTGAAACTAAAAATGATGACGATGATGATATAGCCTTTAATCCTTATAATGTTGAATCCGGATCAGATGATATAGATGTAGACTTGGATACAGATGAAGACGATCATGTAGTGCATTGAACATCATTCCAAGTGATATATTATGAGGGGTTGGGGGGGGGGGGCAGATGGGCTTCCACCTTCATGTGGTTGTCCCTGTTGAGTAGAGAATATTAAAATATTCTCAAAACAAAGAGAAGCTCATTAAGGTATTTTACTCATGTTGGTCAAAAACTTATGAGAAGAGGTGAGGGATTTGGTAGTGCTCATGAATAGCATGCAGCATGCAATGTTGTAGTTAATATAATTCCTTACCATGTTGTAGTTGTAGTTGTTGTCATCACTCATCACACTATAGTATTTGTTCATGCCTTCCCATAACATTTGGTTGGGCTAGATTACACGGTATGTCATGGAATATCTACTCATTTATTCCTTGCCAAATATTTTTCCTTTTACATGATTTAGGATTTGGTTTTCCGATCACCTTGAACCGATAGCACTCCATCCTAATATTTCTTCCCTTCACAAGGTGTTTTGTTGACTAATGTGTGCTAGTGTTGGAAGGAATATATAGAAAGAGCCTACTCCCTTCACATTCATAGGACTGAATCATGAACTGAAACACATGGTGATGGGTTGGGAATGACCGTCGACACTTCTTGAAATCCAAATACACTATCACTCCATCTATGGATATAATAAGTGTTGATAGGATTCCAAGATAATCCGAGAGACGTATCCTCCATAAGATTTTTTTCCTTGGGACAGAGGTAAATGAAATCTTCATGTAGGACATGGATTATACCATGATTTTCAATGTTTAATTCTTGAATACCCTAGTAATCTCGTTAGGTGTTATTTCATGTTTTTCAATTGTTATATTCCTTTCCCCTTTAATAATAGAAAATAAAGCATTATCCTACTCCTTTTTTATTGGTGATATAATATAATTTCATATAATTATCTTCATGGACACCTCCATGCATACAAATTTGTGCAAACCTAGCAAGACAAGTCAATCTCTCAAGTACCTCAAGATGTAGCTGATTTGGAGCAAGGAGATAACGCAATATATTCAATGATCCTCGTCTAGCTATCAATGTGAAATGAAAGAGAGGAATGCTATGAATTATTAAAGAAATGCACTTGAATTTGAAAAATGAAAGGTTTTCTTACAATGGAGATTCTACCTACATTTATATTGTTGAAAATTCCTTTTGGCACTAACAAGGTATTTGGGTTTCAATTATTATATGGACACATAATTTGAAGTCTAGACGGAAAAGGAAAATGATCATTAACATAAAAAATGCTTCAAAATAGTTTAACAATATGTAGGCATACTATTTAAATTACAATTATTTTATGCTGAAAGTATTTGAATGTTGATCAATAAATTCACTTCAACATTCCAGGTTCTTAATACGAAAACACCAATTCTATTACATGGTGCCATGCATGCCTCATGGAAAAGGGTTGGCAATGATAACGATGATGATAATGAATATGATGACGAATATGACAATGAAAGTGAGAATGATATGAATGACAATGTACACAGTAAAAAAGAGAATTTTCAATGTAAATAATACACAAAGAGAAACAACCCATTTTTCAATGTATACAATATACAAATGACAGATTAATTTTATTTTAGATGGATAGATTTTTTATTGTCACATATTTCTATAGACATGGATATATAAGCCTTGTATTGATACATAATGTCAATACATTACCATGAATTAACAAAATATCTATGAGTTGAGTTGAAGTGACCATCAACGATATTCCTTTGTACCCTCCATTGTTCAAAATTTGAGTTGAAGATCTCACCACTCAAAATATTGTGATACTTTGTGTACAAATCATGACCTCTAAGGAAGTTTTTCTTTAACACATACTCGATTTTCCCAAAATTGTAGGACATAACCTAGTCAAGGTTGTTTCACCATGGATCCTTGAACATGAATGTCCCTCCACTTTCTATTAATAAATCCAATACTTAATCTTATAAATAATGGGGTTTTAATATTAAATATGACAATATACCCACCAAAGACCACTTAAGAATTTGTAGAGGAGGAAGTGCAGAGCCAAAGGATCGCACATACAAACTGGAATGGTATGAAACCAATTCAATTAACAAATGAGAAATGATTACAATATATAGGTAACAATCATCAACAAACCAAATCTTAGATCCTACACTCATGGATCTCAAACCTATCTCCTGATATTAGGAGACACACACAATCCAATCCCAAGCAACATGCCTAGCATTTCTACATTATCTCTAACATACCCCCTTAATGTAGAAATGGATTTTATATCTAACATAACAGAACATGCCTGCTGGTCTCAGTCTTAGCTAGGCTTACAAATTAACAATTTCATCTTGACCTTTCTTGATGTTAGATAGTGATGCATATGTATCTTATTCCTTGACTTGCTACTCCATATATGTTTCATCTTGACTCTGTTCTGCTTCATAGCCCTTTTTACTTTGTTCTTCAACATTTTGGAATTTGACTTCTGATTGTGGTTCTTTGTCCTCAAAGCTTCTGCATATTCCTGAGAACATTTGTCTTTAATGTTTACAAATGCTTCCAACTCCACATAAATGTGTTTCTCCCATTTCTAGATGCAGTCATCAATGTCCTGCTCAATGGACTCTTGCAACTTTAGTTCATAGTAAAACTTGATTTCTTCTGGGCTCCACTTCATAAAAATTTCTTCAACTTCAGAATCTTCATCTTCAATATCCATTGACTCAAATTTTGTATCTCTAATGTAATCTTCTTCTTCATCAAACTTATCTGGCACTTCACCTAAGTGCTCAACATCACATTGTTCCTTAGTAAACCCTGCACACTTAAAAACATTCATTAGAATATCAAAACAATTTTTTCTATTTTCATTTTTCCTTTCTAAGAGAGCTTTCTGATTTTTCTCCTCTTCACCTTCCTTCTCTGCAACAATAAAATTGTCTTCCACTTGATTTGTGCATGTAAGTGGATCATTCTTCTCACCAAACAACAACTCATCAATAAAATGTTTCTCATGCATCAAGTTTGATCACTCTTCATGAGATAAATTGTCTTTATCAAATCTGACTTCATATGTATCTCCTTCAAAGAGACCTTCCTCCACAAGGTTTTCATTCTCATTATCACAATAAGCTACATACACACTTTCATCATCAATCATTGCGATTTCAATGCAATCATTTCGAGTATTTATTTTAGTTATAAGACTGACAATACACACTATTTTCAACAGCAGTGATGTTATTAATTTTGGCTTCAGCTATCTTGCTCCCCCTCACACTGAAATTCATCTCTAGAATATCCCAAAACATTTTTGCCTTCTCTATTTCACCAAATTCATATAACACATCAGACAATATGTCATTATCCAATGCTGAGATAACAAGATATAATGTTATTTTATCTTTTCTCTTCTGAGCGGGATCTTCATAACCATTTTGAACAAATTTCCATAAATCTACTGAACCAAGTAAACCTTCCATTTTCATTGCCCAAATTTCAAAATCTTTACCTAAAAAATATGGTAGAACTGGCATTAACCTTTTCAATATTTCATCTATTTCTTCATTTTCATCAATCTACTCCAGATTTGCAATCTGATCCTGGTCTCCATCAGGTATGTGTTCCTCGGCTACAATCTGAATCTTTCTTCCCATCTGTTTGAGTTCCATTTTGAAATGTTTAATTCTACTTTTCTGGCCCATGACAGCTTCCTTGATTTCACTTAGGAACAAATCATTTGCGAGCTCCTTATATAGCTGATGCCACTCTACCAGCGAGATTCTCCTTTTTACACGACGTCCACAATGTATTCAACAAGTGGATGTATGCAACAATTTCTGCAAATTCTTCTGAAGCAGCTGTAATGCATGATACAACAGTGCTCTCTCTCATGGTGGCACTACAATAAGAGACTTCTCTACTCTTTTCATGCAACAGACCAAAGGCAGAAGAATTTAATCCCAGGAACTGCAAATGCAAAGTTTTCGATTCAGAGAACTATTCTACCAAAAAAAAATAACAAAGAGAGAACCTTCATACAGCCACAACGATCACACTGGATCAGTGACTCTTTTTAGGCAGCAGGTCAGGATTTCACAGCATCTAATTCTCCAATTATGTGCACACTGAATTGGTGGCTGGAGGACCCTTCACACTGTCTCCTCCACGTTGGCTCCTTCACATGCAGAACCAATATTCATGCCTTTCACACAACAGTTCTTCATGTAACTGATGGCTCACTCAGCAGGCCACTAAGGCCTCTCACAATCAGCAGGCCAATAAGGCTCTCAACAGGCCACCAATAGGGCTCTCACATAGCAGGATGCCAATCTGGCTATCTCATAACAACAGGTTCAGCAGCAGGTTCAGATCAGCTATGATTGGGCAACAATCCAAGAAAGTAGTGATCTGATAAACTCTCACTGTCTCTCAATAGTGGATGGATACAACAATCCCTTCTTCACACCACAACAGAGCCTCAAAGAGGCTTCACTCTGCATCAGGAGCATCAGGAGGATACAACTCAACTCCAGGCCACCAAGCGCTTCTCAACCGTCCACACAAGGCTTCTCAACAGGATGTCAATTAGGCACTCTCACAACAGCAGGACACAAAGGGCTCTCCACAACAATAGGCCACAAAGGGCTCTGCAACAATTTAATAACATGAAATTGGTTGCATATCTACTACAATCGGCTCTCTTTCAATCAATGCAGACTCCTCCGGTGATTGGTTCACTTCGGGTTCACAGGAGCAACACTTTCAATCAACGCAGGCTCCTCTAGCAATTGCGTCTAATTTAGCATCCAGGTAGGTTCCTCTAGTCTTTCCAGGTAGGTTCATCGTCTAATTCCTCCAGTGATGAATTGGCGGTGTCTTCTCACACCTGATGCCTTCTCCTTGACGTCTCAGCGACCTACTCTTCTAGGTAATGCACAGCAGGCTTACAGCACACATCTCAATCTTAATTAATAGCAACAAGGAATATTCCACTCTTTCTCTTTCCCACCAACCAATAGCTCGACCCCTCAAGATCCTAGGCACTCCCGCTAGGGAGTTAAACCCAGATTGGCTCTGATACCAACTTAAGAATTTGGAGAGGAGGAAGTGCAGAGCCAAAGGCTTGCACATACAAACTGGAATGGTATGAAACCAATTAAATTAACAAATGAGAAATGATTACAATATATAGGTAACAATCATCAACAAACCAAATCTTAGATCCTACACTCATGGATCTCAAACCTATCTCCTGATCTTAGGAGACACACACAATCCAATCCCAAGCAACATGCCTAGCATTTCTACATTATCTCTAACAAGTCCAGGTTACAAATCCTTTTGAGTACCTTTATAACTAAATATTTAAATACACTAGAGAGAAAACTACCACAATACCCATCTTCAACCCATGTAAAATCTATCCCAACAAAAGTATAAGCATCCACAACTCAATTACAAATCTAATTCTTGTCATTCTCCTTGGTTTGAAAAGTTGAAAAATTGAATGTACCATGGATACTTTTTATATTTGATGATATAAAGGACATTTTTTCGCGGTTAAAATAAAAAAATTATGCTCATATCAATCTCGGAATACCACTCTTGTATCCTTCGAAGCATCCATCAAAAGGAGGCGCACCCTCCCAACGGAGTGAAATGATATGGCTTTGGGAACATGGCCTGCAGATTCGGGTCGGTAGATCTCGATGGGGACTGAGGTAGCATAGGTTGGTCGATAGCCAATTGGTTCGAGCATTAAACCCCCACAGCGACAAAATGAATATTGAGAGGCCTTGGTAGGAATTGTCTTGGATCTAAAACCATCCCCTGTACCCCTTCCCTCACCACCAGTACCTCATCAAAAATACATATCACCGCAAAACCTGATTCAGGATTCCGCAAAATGTATTGCTTATTTCGAGGAAATACCCCCTCCCCTATCCTCACCCCGCTCTGGGGGTTCGGATCGGTATCCACATAGTTGGTTTCAAGATGCCTTCCCATGATGGTGTCCTTGGATGATTGTTCATCCTTTATGTCAGTTCCTACCTTCGATCAGCTGTGTGCAGTTTATCAGGGTTGCTCATAGATATAGAGAAGTGAGTTCTATGGTAAAGAAGTGGGTGGAGCTGGCTGTGTCTGCTTCAGAAAATGCATCAGAATGCCATTATTTCTCCCATAAAGTTCCGGTGATCTCAGGTAAGGATCCATTGTAATAATTGATGGGTGAAAGTCGGTTTGGTTAGAATCAGTATTGGCTTCCACAGAGTCTTCTGCTGGTTGGTTAGTATTTGGTTTTGATAAAACGGAGCATAGTAAGGCTACGGAGTCACTTCTCGACTCCTTCGCTAAAGCTATGAGAGGGTATCGTTCCCAATTTTTTTAAAATTATGCTCATATCACTTATTCTCTTCCCTCCGATTGTGTATTCCTCAAAAATGAATGAGAATAAGTCCACTGTCAAGAGTCAAGATAGTTTCTCTAGAAGTAGATCAACTAAGTGAATTGAGGGCCAATGGAATAGATTCTAAATCCTCTCCCATTTCTCTTGAGTCTTTCAAGTAGTAAAATTTTTACCATACCTCAGAAATTAATAAATTATCCATAATTTACAGTGTTCCTCTTTCAAGTGATATGGTTGAGAAATACTAGCATTTCTTTCATTACCCTGTTTGCTTCTTGCAGCTTATCATTTGTGTCAAGTAACCTAATGAGAACACTAAAAGTCTTAAAGTTTGACACTAGCCCCTTTTTAATCATTTCATCATAAAACATCAATGCATCTTGCATTCTACCTTCCTTACAAAGCCTGATGATAGATTCCATATCCTGTGAACTGACATGAGTGGCCAAAACCTCCTTCGGAATTTTTTCATCTATATTAGCTGTCAGCATGGAATTTGTATCAATGTCATCATCATTGACTGACCTATCAAGTTGCACAGTACAACTTGAAATACCAAAAGTTGGATTCTTTAATTCCAATCCCCTTAATATAGTTGCTACTTCCTGTATCTTTCCTTCATGGTAAATCCTTTTGATGAAATCAACAAACGAGATATCAAGCTCTGGCCCAACAAACAAATTATCAGTTCCCACATAATTCAATCTTCTAAAATATTCAGAGTATAATCTACTATCAGTATTGATGCCAAGAAGTAAATCCCTCTCAAGCAAGTTCTCCTACAAGTTTACTTGCTTCCTCCATCCTGCCTTTACTGCAAAGCCCATTAATAAGGTTGGTGTAGCAAAAGAGATTTGCTGCAATTCCTCTCCTTTCCATTTCATGAAACAGTGTCAGAGCTGCCTCCGTATTGCATATTTTGCAATACCCTTTAATCAGTGACTCAAACATAAAACCATCTGGCAGAATACTCCACTTCTCCATTTCAAAGAGAAGAGTTGATGCCTCCTCAATTTTTCCTTGCTTGCAGTATCCAGAAATCAGGAGATTGTAGATTTTGATGTTTGGGACAAGGCCCATGGCTATGTTTGGTTAGGGTTTCTCTACAAGGGGACCTTCTTTTGGTATTAGGGTTTTGGCATGGTTTGGGGGTAAAGTGCCAAAGCTTTGGATTAGTTATTGCGCTATGGGATGAGGATAATGCTTTTGCAAAAACATTCTTAAGAAGACCTACATGCTTTATGTTGAGATGAAAAATCAATCCTCTTATTGAGCTAGGGTCTCCCTATAAGGAAACCTCTTTTGTATCAGGGTTTTTTGCATTATCTCTTGGGTAAAGTTCAAACATTTTTGCATGATAGAATGAGCCATAAGGAGAGGATCACAATGATTCCAAAAGGTTTAATAAAGGATCTATATTTTATCTGCTAGCTGATTTTTCTATGCGCTTGTTGAATTAGGGTTTTCCCCTATAAGTGAGGTTGTTTTGCATGAAGTTTTTGGGCATGGTTTCAGGGGAAGAGTTGCTGATCAGTTACAATTTGAATCGGATAGATACATATGCAGATACTTCGGGAGTGGTACATATAACATTTCACAAGACCTGTAATCTTTATGTTATCAATTTTGCAATATGTTTTCCATTAATTTTTTTAAAAATATGTTTTTAAATAAGATTTTCCCCGTGTATTGGTTTTAGTTCGAAATTAATGTTTTTAATTACTTTTGTTGCAGTCAACTGATTAGGACAAGTCCCTAATGGAGCCTGAGAGGCTGACACACCCCTACAGGCGACAGGTATATATACCACATTTTTACTTACCCGCTTCTTTAGAAAGTACATTTGTTTAATTATGATATCAACGTGGTCAATATTTAAATATGTTTTTAAATAAGATTTTCCCCGTGTATTGGTTTCAGTTCGAAATTAATGTTTTTAATTACTTTGTTGCAGTCAGCTGATCGGGGCAAGTCCCCAATGGAGCCTGGGAGGCCGACACCCCCCTACAGGCAACAGGTATATATACCACATTTTTACTTACTTGCTTCTTTAGAAAGTACATTTGTTTAATTATGATATCAACGTGGTCAATATTTTGTTTGTAGGTTGAGGGTCGAGGCAAGAGCTCCATGATAGATGATATGTCGACAGATGTTAGCACGTCATGCTCATCGGGTCATGAGAAGGTATATAGCACGTTGTGAATTTCAGAAACTGTATTTATACATATTTATGTTATCGAATTATATTAATGATTTCAAATTGATATTAATGTTTTCTATTTTTATGTCGGATGATACTTATCTATAGACGGATCCAAAATATATGGATTTGGGGCACATTCTTGACGATGTTGACCTCAAGAATTCAAAGAATATCCAGGATGCAGTTCAAAAATCAAAAACAAAATTAAATCAGGAGGTCGTCAATCTGCTTATATCGAATCCGTAAATGACGCAGGATGAGACTCAAGCAAAGATAGATCGTGTGTTGCTTAAAGTAAAGCGCTTGGATGTAAGCTGCAAACTCTTTAATTATAAGTCTATTCCAAATGCAATTTTTTTTCCTATTCGTATACGAGTAACTAAAATATTATTTGTTTCTACGGGAATATTTTTTCCCTGGTGAGAGGCATGCTGATACCATTGAGCATGACACCCCCTTTGCCACTGATCATGTATCGTTGCCATCTGGCCAGTCAGAAACACAAAATGAGACACCCCAGACGGAACATGAGAGTGCCGACGAGGATCAGGGGCATGAAAGTGCTGGCGAGGATTAGGGGCCGATACATGGAGAAGAGCATGACTTTGATGCTACCCTCCCAGCATTTCCTGGATCTTTCCATGTCACTAGCACGGGAACATTTGAGACTACTTTTTTGGTGGACGAAGATCTCATTCCCTACAAGATGGAGAAGATTGCAAGTACTGTTTACAAATTTTTTTAACTATATATTATAATTTTATTGGAATGTAATTATGCATCATTCTTTTTACACTAATTAACACATACTTGTTTTTGTAGGAAATGATGTCTTTTATAAACATATTAATGATTGGTATTTAGAGATGTTTGGGCCCACTATACACACATGGTGGAACTGGCAGAGTAAATTTTTTAAAGATGAGCTTATTGCTCGCTTGGTTGGGTCTTTTGGTGCCGAAACCTTTGACTGAAAAGAGGTTCTCGAAAAAGCTGGCCAACATTTACATTATCTACGGGAGGGATATCGGAACAACTTAGAAATTAATACAAAGTATGAGCACCCTCCGATGATTCCAACAAGGGAGTGGAAAGGCTTGCTGGATGATGCAAGGGAGAAAGCTGCGAAAATAGCGGGCAAGCCAGTACCCGAGTCAGCTAGAAGGTATGTAATACTTTCGGCAATGCAATTATATGTTTATTACACTTTATTTTTCATTTTTTTGCAATGTTTAATGTATTTAAAATTACTTTTTTAGGCTACCAGATACGTCGAAGGCCACCCAAGCAAGAATAGATAAACATGGGAAACACAAGCTTGGCCCTGGTGGATATTCCAACCTACAAGCACGAATTGTAAGTATGATCAATAATTATTTTATTGTATAGAAATTATAGATTGCATTTAAAATTGTTTTCATGATTATATAACAACAACAATGATGTTCTAATTGAAAATTACAGGCTCAAAGATTCCACGATTTGCCAATGGAGGAAGACATGAGGATCGGCTACCAACGCGGGTTTTTAGGTGTTGTTGAACATTGAACAAGCAGTTGTGGTAGCCAAGCAAAGTCTTCCAGTGATCCATCCTGCGAACAGGTAACTACAATAAACAAATTCTATTTAAGATTGATTCATTGTGTTTTATATTCATTAATAAACTAGTACATAAAATATTGAGTCTCTTTGTGTTAAGCCGCACAACGAAAGTAGAGAAAATGCGGAGGATGGAGGAGAAAGAGATATTGGAGTTCATGTTGATCGAAATCCAGGTAATAAATATTCCTGTGTTTTAAAAAAACTAGTATGCATTAAAGTCTCAAATATTAAATTGCAAATACTATATTGTTGTAAGTGTTGATGTTTTAATGCAGAGGGTCTTCATGTGCAACTTGAGGCAGCATCAGAAGATGAAACGCATGAAATTCATGTCACCCATGAGTTTCCAGGTACAAAGCACCACTCTAATGTTTTTTTATTAATGAAGGACTTACAATGATAATAATAAAAACACGTCAAGTAATTAATATTTCTTCATTTTTCCAGTACATCCTGGTACCTTACAGTAGCCACATACACGTCATGAGCACATGACCCATCGACAAACATGATCACAGGTAGCTACAGAGGGCATAGGAAACAAAAAACAATTGGTAGAAGAGGATGTCACACTTAGAGAATATGTGGAGAGAAAAAAGCGCTAAAAAAAGTAGTGATTGTAATAAGTACACTATTACATTATTTTTTTATGCATTGTCCTCGGATATTATTTTTGATATTATGGAGTAATGTCTTCAACTATTTATTTTTTTCTATGTATGAATGAATGAATGAGTTAATTAATGAATGCTAGAAACTAATTAATGATCGAATGCATGTAATTCCTTTAAGACAAGAAACTCACGATGTTCGCACAAAATATAATTTATTTCCAAGCACGTGCATTGGGTATGGGGAATTGAGAGTGATGTGAGGGGGGGGGGGGGGGCCATATGAGCTTCCACCTTCACGTGGTTGGCACTGTTTAGTATACAATATTAAACTATTCTCAAAATAGAGAGGAGCTCAATAAGGTAAAATGCATGCATTATTACAATGTTTCTTTCTTATGACTAGATATGTTGTTTCTTTCTTCCAGCTAACTATAGACATGCATTTTCTTTATACTGCAGAGTGAGAATCTTGATGGGCTGGAGATTTCTGGTTTGGAAGATCTTCAAAGTCTACATGTTGAGGCATTGACCAAGATTTTCCAAGCTAAGGTATTTGTATCCAGTTAATATTAAGTGGGAAAGGTACGTAGCTATCCCTTCCATTATAGAGGCTATATTCTTGGAGTTACATCTTATCTTGTAAGTTTTTATATGAGTTAATTAGGTGTTTTTGTTAGCTTCAATTTTTCTCACCTATTATGAATTGCTTGTTTAATATCATGGAACCAGTAAGTATGTTAATCCATGTGTGTTATTTTAATTGTCTTCTTTGTATTGCCTCCTTATGTTAATCCATTTTATTTGTAATCTAATAGCAACCTACCGTTCTATAGCATTTCAGTCCCTAGATTTTAAGAAGCTAAAACTTTCCTGGAATTTTTAATTTAGGGATTTGGGTCATCAAACTTCCAATAATTTCCCTTTCTAGTTTTCAAAATTTTGAAGCAATTTTATATTGTTTGATCCATGGTTTTAGGTATTGAAAATCAAAATTTCCAGTCTACAATGTCAACTGATCAGTATACAGAAATCTGTAATTTCTTAGTAATAATTTTTTACAACTGTGCCTCTTTAACCGATCAAAGGATACTGTATAATTTAAAACTAAAAGGCCGTCATGGTGCAAAACACATTCAAAAAAATTAGAATGGTTTAAACAAACTGCAGGCTTGATTTGGTTTCCGGCTGATCGATGGCCACTTTTCTGTTTTGGAAATTTTGGATTGAGGAAGTTTTGGATAACATGATGGTCTTACAAATACAGTAGTTGAAAGTTGAAAGAAAATTAATTTTGACGGTAAATCTATTTGCCTCATCAAATGTAGGCTAAAATATGCCACCATTCCCAATCTATCTCCTTACTATGTAATATAGAGCAGTTAATAAACGAAGCAATGCTTCTTTTTTTAAACAGTAACTCCCCATTTTTTTGGCAACCTCCTTGGATGTGTTGCTCTGGGTATTCCCTCAAATCCCAAGTAGATGAGAGAGGATGTGTAATAATAATTTATCTCAAAAGAAGGAAGGGAGTTGATTTCCTTAAGAAGATTCACTATCCAAAGATAGGTTCTTCACAATGAGCCATTACATGTCAGTGTGGTAGCATACTTCTCAAACATTCATAATCATCCTCTGTCCTCAATAGATAGATCCATGATCTTCCCTTTCATAGACATACATCTACCATGAACCATATTTTTAAATTTCAGTCAGAATTTGGATTCTATTTAGTATTTATTATAACCAATATAAGATTTCTGCATGATATTTTGTTTTTAAATTTGTTTATGGTATTCCAACACACATTATGCATATAATCCATTCATTTCTATATTCATAACAACATAAGAATCCATAGAGCAATTCACAGGGGTCTTGTCAATTGGGCAGTGACGTAGTACTTGAAGGAATACTATTAAACCTTCCAGGTGACCTAATGCATATTGTCCTCAGTGTTCAACAATATAGGTTCAAAGTCTTTGTATAAGATATATTTGAAGTATTTTGCAATTACACCATGGCTATCATCAACCACCATCATTAGTGACCTTTGGATCTACTTCCAATCTTGGTTAAATTGTATTTCTCAGATAAAATACAACAAATGCCCTGAAAATAACTACATGTTTTCCTTCGAGGGTGAAAACAACTATTGTGTTGAAAGGTCAGTTAGTACATGGAATTATTTGTTGCTTGAATTCGATTTGCAAGAATTTCAAGAGAAAAATTCTCTGAAGCTTTAGCAATTGCAACAATCCCTGTATCCCTGTGATTATTGGTGGCTATGAAGTTTAAACTCATGAACACTTGCCATCAACCATGTTATCCACATTTTGTGGTATAGCAGTGAACTCACTCAAAGCCTTATTGAACTGAGCAAGACCCGAGGATGGCTGTCAGTAAGTTCAAGACAGGGATCGGGTCAAGGGTGCATAAGCTTTAAACAAGGAGTTGTGCCAGAAGGTGCAAAGGCATGTTTATAGGATGGGTATTAGAAGAATTCTTCATCAAGTTGTAATATTTTGTCCAAATTGCTGTGTATGTTTAACAGATTCATATTTTTACCATGCAATGTGGCCAAACGGTTAGTGGTATAAATGCATTGATGTTTAAAATGTGTATTGTTCTTCACAAAACATAAAGGAATCTGTCTTCACATGAGGAGGTTCCACCTTGAATGCATGTTTTGCATTTCATATGTTTAACAGAAGATTTTGGAAAGTGACTTGAGAAGCATTGCTACCTTGTTGAAAAATAGCCTCCAACGTGACGATACTGTCAAATATTCATGGGTGACAAAGTTCGTCAACCTAGTTGTGTGATCATATCTGCTAGGACATTTGTAGATTTGTTCTAGAAAGATCTTGTTCCACAGAGATCCGAGTCAAAGTGCATAAGTTACTCTGCAAGTTTATTTTAAAGGAAGTGTTGAAGGCAGTGATGGGTCTGCAACAGTGGTATATAAGTAATTTGCAATTTTTTTTTCACAAAGTTAGTAGTCGTTGTCAAGCTGCAATGGTGCATCACAAGGTTAGAATATATAGCAGAATACAGGAAGCAATGATGAATATTAGTGGATGATACTTTGAATCCTGTTAGAGGTATGATATGTTCAATAGGAAAAGCATGGATCACAGTTGGCTTAAGGTGGACATCCTTGTTGCATCATGTGCTGAATTCTACTTTAATGCTGTCATAACATGGGGTCTACTAATAGAGCATTCATAAGGTTTATTTTGAGAACTGTGCCTTCTCACAATGAAGATGTCCAAGTCCATGATTTGGTGGGGTAGGTAGGTTTGTGGGACATTGATAATATGGTTGTTATTTAATATTACCCGACCTAAAGAGGTTTTTCAAAACAGCCGGTTTTTGGAAGACCCACTGTCAATATTGTTTAGCATAATCAATATTACTCAACAGTTCATATCTAAAAATTAGCAAAGTTTTGGTTGCACTGTTCATGCCAATAGATTGGGTTTATAATAATTGTTCTAGAAATGAGTATCATCTGACAATAGGGTCTTGGTGTGATAGTAAAATCTATTATGGATGGGTTTGATAGTTAAAGAGAGGTGATATTCGACATAATTTTTGTTGTTTGATGATGATTTGCCTTAATTGGATGCTTTGACCCCAAGTGCACCCTCTCCTACAACAATTTGGGTAAATTGCATTATTGCATATGGTGGAGTTTTTCCCTAGTTCTCAAACCAA
>LPNX010039597.1:35932-64597 GCA_001517045.1 Pseudotsuga menziesii | reverse complement strand
CCAGAGTTAGACAATCTACATGACATTTCTTACAATGATGTTAGGACAGATAAGAAACTATATGCATCATCACATAGCTTTCGCTATCGTCCCATCCAATTTCTCACCCAGCAATTTATTGTCATCTCATACAATGAATTTTCCATTTTAGGTCAATACATCAGCAAAATCTTCTGTTGCCAAAACCTAGATCCATAAATAGTATAGCTTGTTAAAACAGAAAATTTAAATAGCACCTTAACCTGGATGTCAATAGAATGCATGAAATATGCATAGATTTGAACTTAAATTAAGCCATATTAAAATTACCAGTAATCCCTACAAGAACACAATCCATCCTTGAAATGATGGAAATGGTTCACATCCCTCACAATGATTTCCCTCCTAACAATCCTAGAGATGAACTTGGAGGCAGTGTGGCAGTCACCACACACATGAAGGTTTTTCGTGATCTTGATAGTGGTCCCAGGGCTTGTGTTAATAAGGCCAAAAGCAATAGCCATTTTCTCACTGTGCATGCCAAGCATATGCTCCTTCACCTCCTCCTCTACATCATAAAGTGCAAAGTCTATATTAGGCACATATCCTGCTTCCTTCATCTGTCCTACCAAGGTCTCCAACATTGCATAAATTTTCTCAGAAAGAGGGTGTGACCTGTCACCCACAACAAATGCATGAACCTTTCTTTTATCCTCAATGAAGCTGCATCCTGGTGTCTTATTCACTCATCTACCCTTCATTAATGCTCTCACATTTTCCACATTATCCCACCTACCAGCTGCAACATAGATGTTTGACAAGAGGACATAATATCCAGAATATTCAGGCTCTAAGCCAAAGAGGTGCCCTGCCACACGTTCTCATAGCTCAATCTTGCGGTGGATTCTACAAGCTCCAAGCAAGGCCCCCCACACATTATCATCAGGCTCTATTGGCATCCTTTTAATAAAAGCTTCTGCATCTTCTAGATGCCTAGCACAACCAAGAAGATCAACCATGCATGCATAATGCTCCACGTTGGGTGTGATGAAATATTTTGAGTCATACTATTGAAGCATTGCCAACCCTCATCCACAAGGCCAGCATGACTACATGCAGACAAAACACAAATGAATGTAATGTGGCTTGGGTTCATGGCCATTTGTTGCATTTGAAAAAAGAGAGCAAGGGCATCCTCACCATGCCCATGCATTCCATAACCCACAATCATTGCATTCCATGAGACCACATTTCTGTCAGGCATTTTGTCAAAAAAATGGCGTGCAAATTGTACACTTCCACATTTTGCATACATATCTATAAGGGCAGTTCCCACGAAAACATCTATATCAAATCCCCTTTTAACTATGTAACCATGCATTCTCTTACCTTGCTGTAGAGCTACCAAATATGCATATGCCAGGAGCACACTTGCCATGGTGAACGAGTCTGGTGTCACATCAGCTAGTTGCATTCATTGATAGAGTGCCAAAGCCTCAGTTGCATGGCCATCTTGAGCATACCCAGAAATTATTGAATTCCATGTCACCACATTTATTTCTAACATGTTATCAAATATTTGACGTGCAGTTTCCATGCAAGAAAAATGAGCATACATAGCTATAAGGGCATTTCCCACAAAAACATCTAAATCAAATCCATTGTGAATTATATAATCATGGATCACCTTGCCTTGTTGCAGAGATCCTAAATGCGCACATGCCTGGAGCACACTCACAATAGTAACAGAGTCAGGTATTACTTTTGCCAGTTGCATTTCATGAAAGAGTGACAAGGCCTCATTGGCATGTCCTTTCTAAGAATAACTGATAATCATTGAGTTTCATGAGACCACATCCCTGTTGTACATTTTTCTAAAGATATGGCTTTCAACTTCAATACTGTCACACTTGGCATACAAAGCTACAAGTGAATTGCTCACATAAACATCTATTTCAAATCCACTTCTAACTACGTAATTATGGATCGACTTGCCCTATTGCAGAGCTCCTAAATGGGTACATGCTGCAAGTACACCTACTACAGTTTCTGCATTTGCTTTTATGCATTCTGATTGCATTTCATAAAATAGTGTCAAGGCCTTGCTAGCATACCCATTTTGGACATACCCAGCAATCATAGCATTCCACAAGACTACACCTCTCTCAGACATCTTGTCAAAAACTTGGCGTGCAGTGCCTATGCTTCCACACTTGGCATACATGGCCACAAGTGAATTACCTACTGATTATATGACTCAAAACCACTTTGAATTACATAATCATGAATCCAGATGGCATTTTGCATAGTTCCTAAATGTGTACATGCTTGAATAACACTCACAATAGTTATTGTATCAGGCTTCACGTTTTCCAGCTGCATGTGTTTAAAGAGTTCCCTAGTTGCATTGGAATTTTCATTCTGTACATAGCCATAAATCATCACATTCCATGAGATCAAATATTTTATAGGCATACTATAAAACAATCGGTGTGAAACTTCTAAATTCCCACACTTGGCATACATGGCTATCCTGGAGTTTCCCACAAAAACATCCGACTCAAATCCCATCTTAAGAACATAGGCATGTATTATCCTTCCCTGCTGCAAATCTCCCAAATGAGAAAATGTAGAGAATATGCTCACTATGGTGATCGACGTGGGTGTAATTCCTTCAAGCTTCATTTGATTAAAAAACTTCAGAGCCTTATCAAAATCCATACTCTGTACATACCCACGTATCATCGTATTCCATGATACTACACTTGATTTACATATTTTGTCAAACACATTGCGAGCAATATCTAGTTCCCCACATTTACAATACATGTTTATGAGGGTGATCCCCACAAAAGCGTCTGACTCAAACCCACTAGCAATTATATGATGATGAATCTCCTTGCCTTCTCGCAAAGTTGACAGGCCAGCACATGCCTTGAGCACCGCAGGAAATGTGTAATTGTCTGGCCATGCGCCTAACCCTCGCATTTGGTAATAAAAATCAATGGCTTCCTCAAAATGCCCATTCTTCGAACATCCTTTGATCATCACATTCCATAGGTAAATTTTCGTTTAAACATTTTTTCAAACACTTGGCGTGCATTCTCCATACTTCCTAACATTCCATACATGTCAACAAGTTTGGTGTTGAAAACTATGTTTTGGTGAACCTCGGTTGTGAAAATGAGGGCATGAGCTTGTTTAAGTGATTGGATATTGTTGCAGGACTACAAGAGCAAATCAAAGGTGTTACAGTGCATGGTTTCATTGAATATAATAGTGGAATTACCAGGTTGTGGTTTATAACAAGGTATCATTTTCTATGTGTGTACTCCATTGACAGTAGTTGAATTTTTTTTGTCGAAGGGAACCTGAACAATAAAAGCAAATCCCTGGTTTTTGAACCTATGCTTCCAGGCATGGTAATATATTTTATGAAGAGACGGGGAAAATCCCATACCTTTTGTTCTATGACACATGACATTTTAAAGTTCTTGTGGCTAAAAAGATAAAAGACTTGGAGGATGCTGAGCTCACAACCACGGAATTGTTTGCGAACAAGAAAAATTCAAACGAAGATGTACTATGCAAGGAGACATGTAATTTCAAACCATACATGTGTCTCTAGTAATCTTGCATTTGTATTTTTTTTTTTAAATGCTTATAGCCATCAGTTAAGCGACGAACTGTAGGTGATTTTTTTTTTAATTTCAATACCGTCGCTTAACCGGCGTTTCAGTTTTCATAATCCGTCGGTTAATAGACGGGTTTCTTTGGTGAACTGTCGCTTAATCGTCTCTAGGCCGTCACTAGACCGTCGCTTAACCATCGCTATATCGTAGCTTAACCGTCGCTTAACCATCGCTAGATCGTAGCTTAACCATCGCTTAACCATCACTTAACTGTCACTTAAGCAACGCTAGACCATAGCTTAACCGTCGCTAGACCGTCGCTTAACCGATGCTTATGTGTAAAGTTTAATATCAATTAGATGTCGGATAACCGACGATTTACATTTAACCAATGGTAAACTGAGTTGTTGCTTAACTGACGGATTGAAAATATGTCAGATAACCAATGACAATCCACCGATGCTTAAAAAAAATCACAGTGTCGTACATGCGACAGGGAGGTGTCGAAAATCCGACAATACAGCCGTCAGATTTTTGGTCGAAATGTAGTTGTGCCTCTTTGAATTCAATAGGTAACTTTGGAATGTATTCACTTGTATATGTCATATATTGTATTTCATTGGTCCCCAATGTTCCTATCAGGATATTCATTTATGTAATCAAATCATGTAAATTCATAGATATTAACCCTCCTTTGTGAGTTGGGGATAAAGTCCCCATAGTTCTGGGGAACTAGGGTTATTAGAATCTCCTAGAGAATTCGGCCATGGTAAGTTATTGTCAAGTCAAAAACTAGTATAAATAGAGAGTGAGCCTCTCTGTTTATCACACACACACACACTCACCCAGCTATAGCGCATAGGTGAGAGAGAAGAATCTCGCTCAAGTGAGAGACAGAACAATTGTTGGAGATCATCTTTTTGTCATTGGTTTTTACTGCTACCATTGGTGCTCATTCTATCTCTAAGGAAGTTGCAAGGTTTTTCCTTTATGGTTTCCTCGAGGATAAATCTTTGTGTCTATTGTCTCTTGTGATTTATTGATGTACATGTTGTTATCTCAGATAAGATCCTAATATCATATTGCTAATTGATAAAAATCTAACATGGTATGAGAGCTAACCTAAGAAGAAGACACTGTGCAGCTACAGAAGCTAGGGCTTCTTACTTTTTGGGTCTCTCTCAACAATCCATCATCAAAAGGAGGCTATGCTGACTCTCCATTGAAGAACGCATATTTCTGTCGAAGTAGAATCTGATTCTAAGCACTTTCAATTTTTGACCTACCACTACATCGGGAAATTAGGGATTTTCACTAAAGAGGAATTTTTGAGTGATCCCAGGCTACGATTTCTCTCCTCCTCAAAATATAAGCTTAGAGACAAAATTTTAGGTTTTTGTTTGGGTAGAAATCCAAGAAAGTCAAAACCTAATTTTCCCTAGAACCATAAAACCAGTGCAGAAGATCAGCTCCAAATCCATTTTTCAACTTCTCAAATTGGTAAGATCTAAATATTTTGTATTTCCATTTGAGGTTCTCAGTTAAGATGTCTCATCACACCAATATTGATGAAAATCTTGAGGAATTTGATTACTTCTGAGCCCAAAATTATAGGATCTCCCTGGTCCTAGAAGAAAAGGAGTTGGGCTCTTACATCAGTGAATAGGTTCCAGTTCCATAGGAAGATGAGGCTAAGGCCTTACATAAAAATAAATTGGTCATGGCTAAGAGGATTATTGCTCATTCAATCAAGGATCACCTCATACCACAGGTGTCCTCCCTAAAGACACCTAAAGAAATGTTTGATTCCCTTACCAAGATATTTGAAGGGAAGAACATAGAACAGAAGATGAATTTGAGGAACGAATTGAAGAATGTGAAGATCTAGAATGCAGAGACCATACATTCATACTTTAAAAGGGTCTCCTAGATCAAAGAACAACTTGAAGTAGTGGATTAAGAAGTGGAGAATGCAAAAATTGTGATGACCACCTTGAATGGTCTCCCTAGGTCATTGGACTCCTTCATTCAAGGAATTTGTGCTAGAGGAAATCTAGTCACCTTCAGTAGGATATGGGAGGAATGATCACAAGAAGAATCTTGAATAGTAGCTCGAGAAGAAAAGATGGGAAATTAAGATCAAGCTCTCACAATACACTCCAAGGAGAGAAGAATGGACTATCATCATCACAAAGGTAAGCACCCTCACCAGAAATATAACCCCAGAAGATATAACAGATACCTTTCTAGTATCAGATGCTTTACATGCGATGAGAAAGGACACATATCCATATTCTATCCCAGAAACAAAGCTGGCTCTCACAAGAAGAAGGCAAACAAGAGAAGACATCATGCTCATGCTGCAAAGGATGATGAAACTTCCAAGAAGAGAGACAAACAAGAAAGTGAATATTCTTCAAGTGATGAAGAGTATTTTTTGATTTCTTCCCTCATGGGAACTGTCACACATGGGAGAAAGGATTGTCTTATCGACAGTGGGGCTTCCAAGCATATGATGGGATTCAAAGAATCATTTGTGAAATTATCAAAACATGAATCACCCCACAAGGTGAAACCTAGGGATGACTACCAATATCCAATAAAAGGTAGTGGTGAATCCTCCTACAAGTTAGACTCTGGAAAGTCTATGAAAATGAAGGATGTCTTGTTTGTACCAGGACTAAAGAAGAACCTACCCTCCATCTTTTCATTGGATGAAAAAGGCATGAGGGTTTCATTTGTAGATGACCAATTTCTTATGTGGCCAAAGGGAAAGACTATAGATGATACAGTTGTGATTGGAGAGCAAGAGCTAGGATTATACAAGCTAAAGGGCCAACCAGAACAAGCCTTGGTCCATGACTTAGTAGATCCAAATGAACTTTGGCACAGAAAGCTTGCACATGTAAACTATAGAGCACTACCACTTGCAAGAAAAGTTGTTGAAGGTCTTCCAGAAATACAAGAAAAACATGACAGTTTTTGCAGAGAATGTGTGGAAGGAAAGAACAAAAAGAAGACATTTCTAAGTAGCAAAGGCAAGGAAAAAGGAATCTTGGAAATCATCCACTCCGATGTTTGTGGTCTAATGTCATGTAGTTCATTGAGTGGGTATGTATATTATGTTTATTTAATTGATGGTTTTTCTAGGAAGACATGGATATACTTCTTGAAAAACAAAGATGAAGTATTCAACAAATTCAAATAGTTCAAAGCCTTGATCGAGAACCACACAGATAAGAAAATCAAGTCTTTTCGATCAAACATTGGCGGAAAATTCACATCAAATGAATTCAAAGAATTATGCATGGATTCAGGGATTAAGAGGGATGAAAGGAAGAATAGAATGATTATGGAAGCTGCAAAGGAAATGCTTCATGATCAAGATCTTCCCATGCATCTATGGGTAGAAGTTTCTAGAATAGCTCTGTATGTACAAAACCATACTCCACATAGAGTACTTGAGAACAAGACACCTGAAGAAGTATTCTTTGGCAAGGAACCATAAGTTAGTCATATTAGAATATTTGGTTGTCCAGTGTACACACACATTCTAAAAGAAAAGAGGACAAAGTTAGATCCTTCAGGGAAGAAGGGTATATTTATGGGATATAGTGAAATCTCGAAGTCTTACATAATATAATTCCCAAGATTCAAGAAGATTGACATCAATAAGGACGTAACATTTGACAAAGACTCAGCTTACAAAAAATCCAGTAAAAGACCTGTTGAAGAATCTGAAAAAACAAAAGTACCCAGAATTCAAGATACAACTATGAATGATGCAACTGAAGAAGAAGATCAAGAAATAGAAGAACCCCAGGAACCTATAGATCCACCCCAGGAGAAGAACCCTCACAAGAGGAAACACACATGGGTACAAGAGGCTATCTAAGGTGTAGAAAGATATGGGTCTCCAGAAAAAATGCACAGAGAAAGGAAGAGAACTAGGTCCTACTTCGGATATGTATCCCTATTATGTAACATCATTGATAAAGAACCTTCCAACTATGAAGAGGTGGCAGAGAAGAAATAATGGAAGGATGCTATGATCGAGGAGTTCCAGTCGATCATGAAGAATGATGTCTGGGATGTTGTCCCAAGACCATAGGGGAAGTCTATCTATTTTGACTTCCAATTGGATCTACAATATCAAGCATGCTGTAGATGGCAGCATAGAGAAATATAAAGAAATATGTGTGGCTCGTGGCTTCTCCCAGAAAGAAGGAATAGATTATGAAGAAACTTTTGCACCTATAGCCAGATACACTTCCATCAGATCAGTACTTTCCCTGGCTACAATGATGAAATAGAAGATACACTAGATGGATGTCAATACTGCTTTCTTGAATGGTGTAGTGGAAGAGGAAGTGTATGTGGAGCAGTCACTCGGTTTTGAGACACATGACATGGAAACTCATGTGTGTAAATTCAAGAAAGCCTTGTACAGTTTGAAATAGGCACCCAGGACATGGTACGGCAGGATTGACAGCTTCATGACTAGTTTGGGATTTACCAAGAGTAAAGCGAATTCCAACCTTTACTACAAGGTTGAAGAAGGAAACCCAGTGATACTGCTACTGTATGTAGATGACCTATTTGTAACAGGTGAGGATGGGTTGATTTCTTATATGAAGAGGAATCTTACTGTCAAGTTCGAGATAAGGGCTTGGGTATGATGCACTACTTTCTAGTTATGGAGGTGTGGTATAATGTAGATGGAATATCCCTAGGACGAGGAAAATATGCAATAGATATCTTGAAGAGGTTTGGGATGATGGTCTTCAAGGCCATGACCACACCCATGGCATCAAACCTAAAGCTATTAAGTGATGCTTCATCAAATTCGTTTGATGCTATGATGTATTGTTAGATGATTGGGTCCTTGATGTACCTAAAGAACACGGGACTAGATATTTGCTTTGTTGTGAAAACATCAAGCCAATTCCTGACAGATCCGATACATGTTCACCTGATTGCTGCAAAGCATATTCTGAGGTACATAAAGGGTACAGTTGATTATGGGCTCAAGTATGAGACAAATTGGAAGATTAACCTAGAGGTTTATGTGGATTCATATTGGGCAGGAAGATCCATCGATAGGAGGATCACTTCTGGGTGTTGCTTCAGTATGGGATCATGAGTGATCTCTTGGTTTAGCAGGAAGCAATATTGCATGGCATTGAGTACAACCAAAGAAGATTATGTCGCAGCGTGTTCAACTAGTTGTGAGGAAATATGGATGAGGAAGTTACTATCTAATTTGTTTTATCTCTAGTTGGATGCTACTTATATATACTGCGACAACCAGATCTGTGTGAAGTTGTCAAAGAACCCAGTGTTCCATGACAAGTCGAATAATATCGAGATCAAATACCACTATATCAGGGATATGGTGCAGAGGGGAGTAGTGAAGCTCTAGTATGTTGTGATAGACAAACATATAGCTGATGTGTTGACTAGTCTATTAGCTAGAGTGAAGTTTTAGTACTTCCAAGAGAAGCGTGGTGTTCTCTAGATAGAGGTTCCTTCCAAGGGGAAGTGATGAGTTTGTGAGCCCTTATGACATGGTGGAAGGATTGGTTCCTCCCATGGTCAAATGTAAGTATTGTGCCTTTCTAACATGGTGGCAGGATTGGTTCCTCCCATGGTCAGATGTAAGTGGTGTGCCCTTTTGACATGGTGGTAGGATTAGTTCCTCCCATTGTCATATGTAAGTGTTGTTCCCTTCTGACATGGTGGTAGGATTGGTTCCTCCCATGGTATAATGTAAGTGATGTCTCATTTTGACATTGTGGTAGAATTGGTTCCTCCCATGGTCAGATGTAATAGTTGTGCCTTTCTGACATGGTGGTAGGTGGGGGTTCCCATGGTAAGACATAAGTTCAGTGGCCTACATCTAGTATGAAAAAGGACTAGCTCTGTAGAGACCCACATCCAGTATGAAAAAGGACTAGCTCTGTGGAAGCACATCTAGCATGAAAAAGGGTTGGCTCTATAGTGGCCTATGTCCAGTATGAAAAAGGACTAGCTATGTAGAGACCCGCATCTAGTATGAAAAAGGACTAGCTCTGTGGAAGTACATCCATCATGAAAAAGGGCTGGCTCTATAGTGGCCTACATCTAGTATGAAAAAGGACTGGCTCTGTAGAGACCCACATCCAGTATGAAAAAGGACTGGCTCTGTGGAAGTACATCCAGCATGAAAAAGGGTTGGCTTTGTAGTGTCCTACATCTAGTATGAAAAAGGATAGGCTCTGTAGAGACCCACATCCAGTATGAAAAGGGAATGGCTCTGTGAAAGTACATCCAGCATGAAAAAGGGTTGTCTCTATAGTGGCCTACATCCATTATGAAAAAGGACTAGCTCTATAGAGACCCACATCCAGTATGAAAAAGGACTGGCTCTGTGGAGGTACATCCAATATGAAAAAGGAATGGCTCTGTAGAGGCCTACACCCAGTATGAAAAAGGACTGGCTCTCTAGAGGAAGACCTACATTGAGGCTAGGCCAACAACCATCATGAAAAAGGGTTGGCTCTGTAGAACTTCCTATGAAGATAAGAATTGAGAGATAGCACCATTTGATCGAGATAGCGGAATAAATGATGATGATGAACCATCTTTGATGATGATCCAGTGATGATCCAGAAAAGAAGACTTGTGCTGATGAATTATGTTAAGAGAATGCTTTCCTAGTTAAGAGGGAGTGTTGATGTATTTGTAACTTCAGAATGTATTCACTTGTATATTTCATATATTCTATTCGTTGGTCCCCAATGTTCCTATCGGGAGATTCATTAATGTAATCAAGTCATGTAAATTCATGGATATTAACCCTCCTTTGTGAGTCAGGGTTAAAGTACCCACAGTTGTGGGGAAATAGGGTTATTAGACTCTCATAGAGAAGTCACCCTTGGTAAGTTATTGTCAAGTAAGAAACTAGTATAAATAGAGAGTGAGCCTCTCTATTTATCACACACACTCACCCAGCTATAGTGCATACGTGAGAGAGAGAACAACTGTTGGAGATCATCTTTCTGTCTTTTGGTTTTACTGCTGCCATTGGTGCTCATTCTATCTCTGAGGAAGTTGCACGGTTTTTCCTTTATGGTTTCCCCGAGGATAAATCTTTGCGTCTATTGTCTCTTGTGATTGATTGTTGTGCATGTTATTCTCTCAGATAATATCCTAAGATCATATTGTCTAATTGATAAAAATCTAACAGAGGGTCCATCGCTATAGTGATGAAATGACCTTTCATGTTTCGACAGACTTGCTACACTAATGATAGAAATTTATGTTGCTAATGTAGCAAGTCCGTCGGAACTTGAAAGTCCTTTCCATTGAGAGAAGAGTTTCCATCACTATAGCAAAAAAAAAGGCCTTTCAAGTTCTGAAGGACTTGCTAGAATGGAAACAGAAATTTCTGTCGCCATTGTAGCAAGTCCGTCAGAAATTGAAAGAGCTATTCATCGCTATAGTGATGGAGATTTCAAGTTTTAAAAAAAATTAATTTTATACCAACCCATGCAATAGCTTTGGATAAGCGCTTCATTCAATAAGTGGTTGCTAAGGTAAGGTAGGGGCACTCTCCAAGGTAATGCTCCACATGTCAAGCACTCTTCATCTCAAGGTTGCACACTGTCCAAATCCCTAAGCTCCAATTTTCATCCACATGTGTGTTCCAAATCTATAGTATTTTCCAAGCGATGCACCCTCCAAACAATACTCCTCACAAGCTCAGGTAAACTCCTAGAGTGGTTTTGATGCTCCTAGCACCAAGCAATCATCCTCCTAGTTATTAGCACTCCTTCATAAAATAGCCCCACATAGATATTGTGCAAAGGGCCCATCCTTCCTAAGAGTTGAACCTCTAGCACATATCCGAAGGACAAGCATCCACCTATAGTAAGCTCCCAAATTCCAATCAACCAAAACAATATAAGATAAAATATGGGTCTAGGGTTTCACAATGCACCCCAAATAAAATGAATCACACCCCTATCATGTTGTAAAAACTTTTTGAGCAACCCAAAATCTATCCCATTAACCTCAAAAATCTCTTAGCTAATTAATGTATATTTATTCTTTAATTGTTATATTTAGAAAAATAGTATTTACATCCATCTAGTATAAGGGCCGACCAAAAATTGATGCAATAGACATGGCTACTCAAATATATGTCACACCTTTCAACTAAAGCAAATATACCCAATAGTCAAGTCCGTGTTTCTAATATAATCCTTAGGGTGAGTTGCACTATCATATTTTGCATGATCTTATCATGGTTTTGAATACCCTTTGAGGAGATATGTACAAGTTGATTTTTTAGAGGTTGTTACTTCAAAAAGTTCTATTTTAACAATTTTCGGAGAGTGGTCCAATCAATGATCTAATTTCACATTTGAGTACCCAGTTGGAAGTGTTATCCTCCATTTTTTATGGGTGTCCATGGGTGATTCTAATCACACTCTTCGGGGGTGACGTTGTCATGATTGTAATATTGAAATCAAATCTAGGAATTTCTGAGTTAGTTTTGAAATTTGGATAGTTTATGGAGTGTAACAGAAGTGATCCCTTTCATTTTCAGTTATGAGCACACTAGGAACAATCTTTGGCATTCCTATGGGAATAAACAACCCTAGAATCAAGTATGACATCAAATGGACAAATATGAGCACTTTGGGAGCATTCTGAAGGTCACAACAAACAGTAAAGTATCCCAAATCAGTTATAATTAAGCCAAATTTCATATCTAGGCATGTTGCAACCCTAAAAGATGATGTTCAATGTAAGTATGAGGTAGTGTTTGCAATTATGGCTATGAAAATGAGAAATATGTGGGTGAAAGCAACCTTGAAATCTCCTTCATATGTCTTATAGCAACATCCACATGAATTTTGGGAACAAACAAACTTGTCTGACAATCAAAAAGGGTATGAAGCATCCCTATTTCAGCATGTTGGGCACCCTTATGCACTTATTCACCACCAAACGTGTATACCTCTAAATATGCTCCAAATTTGAGTGTTAAAAGGCAATTCTGGGCATGAATAGCCCTATGAAAAGTGATGAACATCAACAAAAACATGCTTTGAGAAATGTTGGGTTGAATTTGAGGGTTGAGATGACATTAAGAAACAATTATGGGAATGAATATGTACATAAAGAGAAGACCTAGTCACTCCAACAACCTCAAACCTTCATTTTTGACATAAATAAGGGTTGTTTCAACCTCCTTATCAGCAATTTATAGCAGTATCATGAATTATGTGTGTTGTTTCTCCACAAAATGGGTCTAAGAAAACCTAAATAAAACAAATCTCATTTAATTTCAGACCCTATAAATCAATTCTGAGTGCGCTTTAGGTGATTCTCGAAAGTCTCTTGAAGGAGATCAATAGAAAATAACCTCGCATGTAGCCAAATCTGCCACAGAATAGTCACCCATATACAATGAAGAGAGCATATTTTGTGGAAATTATAAGTGGTTGTTTGGAGGGATAACGGGTCTAAAAATAGGTAATGTAGATAAAGAAAAAAACACCTTGATTTTATGAGAAAATACTTCTAGAGAAGAATAGAGTTAAGGTTTGGTTAAAAACATTTTCCTAAACAAGTTGAAGGTACCCAGTTGAAGGAATATTATGGAGGTTGTGTGGAAAAATTAGAAGGAAAGGTTGACCTCCCCTTATATTGAGGTTATATCAATCTAAGGACAATTATATGCATAAAAATCTTGCATATGGGAGAAATAGTATTAAGGTGATTATTCGTGACTCCATGCCATAACCATTATGCTTGTATATGAAAACACGATTGCATTTTTTTGTTTTATAGGTTGAAGGTCATCAAAACCAACATAATCACTATGCTTCAAACTTGCAAATGATAAATAATACTAACATTTTCATTACTTTCAAGTGTGGATTTACTATTTTATATTTATGCCATGAATAAAAAGTATTGAAGCATACTTCTCTAACAATGCTAAAACGATCTATAAAATAATGGTATTACAACCAATTTGAAATTTCATCCATTTCCATATGCATATATAACTTAAGAATAAACACATACAAACTTTCTAAAGATATACTAATAAAAATAGTTATGAGAGGCACACACAATTAACTATGCAATCCTTATATATATATAGAAACCCAACTTCAATATGTATTAAAGGTGCTTGTATAGAGAGAAACATAGTCCTCATACATTTTCCAAGCATAGTAGAATACCATCTATACCAATACAGTTGTCAATTTGATTTGCATTCCCAACACCCAAATTCCAACACATAATGACTCAAGCTAGTGTTTGATCCATCGAATAAAACAACAGTAAAAGGCCAACATCTAATATCTAATTTAGACTCTACAAACTGTCATAGATAATATGTGTATAATGTTGTAAAAAACCTCATCATGGTTTGCACTTGATGCCACCAAGGGAAATTTTTTCCATGATATCACCTTAAAAACAAGCAATGTCAATGCCAAACAAGTGCTACATTTAAAAAAAAAAACTTCCTTAAAACCACCAAAACCATGCTAAAATAGATTAATATACCAATGTCAAAATTTGCGATCAAAGTTGGTAAAATTGAGGTAAAAATCCATGAAGAAGATGTCAAAATAGAGGGTTTGGACTCCACATTTACTTACTTTTTAAAATCTAACATTAAAGGGATGATTGACGTCACAAGCCAACATAATAGGTCATAGATCATCGTTTTCTACAAACCATCAAAGAAAGGAGGGCCATAATATATAAATAGAAATACTTCAAATGCATGAAAATGTAGATCCTTGGCATGCTAAGTCTAGTTTAATACGAGGTAAATCAAGAATGGGCCAAAATAAACGAGTATATATGCTATGATTTGGAGAATAAAGTGTCTAAAGAGAAACATCCAAAGGAGATTTATGTCTTTTCCCCAAGTGAAGGATTAGCTTATTCACCTCACAATCTAAATTTGTAGGTTGTGTTTCATCCATAGATTCTAAATTCCAAAATGGTGTGTGCTTAGACCTCCAATATCTATCCAAAATTGAGCTTCTTCAAACCCAAAAAAACTATAAATAGAAAATCAAGATGGATGTTAGAGCATAGGTCTCCTTCAACTCAAGAGAAACAGGTGCGAAGCTTAAGTGTATAGCTTGAGTCCTCACTCTCAATAGGTATCCTCTGATGCATCTTATCTCAACAGATGGGTATGGTGAGATTCCATAGGATGGGCATGTTTTATCTATATGGTAAATTGAAATAATAGATTGAACAAGGAAAGAAAATATAATCATCACAGCACCAAACCCCTTGTAACAAAATAATGGCATTGAGTCAATTTATCAACATATTTTCCAACTAATTGCTCCACACATCATTTCCAACAATATGAACCATGTCATAATATACAAAAGAAGAAGCAACAATTATTAGTATCATAATGAAATAACCATGAAGTGATGATATAACATTGAAATATGAAGAAAACAAATGGACTATCCACCATAAAATGCTCATAATATCAACCACATAACACACTAGGGTGAAACCCGATAACTATCTATTGGGGAACTTAGTGAAGGAAAGGCTTGTTCATAAATAAGGTGACTTGGAAAAGAAACTATGTCATGAACAATTAGGCGTCATTGCAAAATTTTGTAGCGTATTGATGTTTTCCAACTTTAGGTTCAACACCATATTCAATATTGGATTTGATACCATATTTTATGTACACAAAAGGCCTACAGCCCATCCATTTCACCAACATGGATACTAAAAAATGCATAACTAATTTAATTGTAAAACTCTACTTACGACTTACGACTTCATTATGCATTAAATATGATTGTAGTACAACCTAAAAACTATAATTTAATTGTAAAAACTAAAATTGAAGTAAATAATCACAAACATAACAATAACACATAGATTTCCTTGGAAACCTAATTTTGCGAAAACTGCAAAATACAATGTTCTACACTCTTCATTAATTTGGGGATTACAATGCATGGGGATATGGGGATACTCTCATTTATAAGTCCTCTTACGCTCCTTTCGTTAGCTTTGAGACAATTTGCAACACTTTGGATTTGTCTTCATGACCATGGGCAAGCAGTGACAACCTCTCACCCATTTTGTCTTGTCAAACAAACCTTTGTCATTATTGCTACTTTCTTCCATCCTTTTGAACCAAAACCATTCATTTAATCAGTATAACATGTTGCTATAGATGTGGACAACCTTTGGTGTTTGATCCTTCTCCCATATTTGGAATGGTCCTTTGTTTGTGTTTATATTCAAACTATTTCCCCCCCTATTGCTATTAACTACAAATCTAATTAGAATTTCTTATTCTAGACATGGAAATTCCTCTATGATTGGGCCTTTATCCTCTCATCTTTAGAAAAAAATTTTAACCTATTTAAAAATAATGGAAGGGATTATTTAATAAACATTCTTAATCATCTTCAAAATTAGATGGAGTTCTTCAATAAAGCTTCTTGAACAAATTTAGTAGAAAATTATTCTTGGTTTAATTTCTTCTACATTTTGCATTATGCATCTCCTCATCTATCCTCTTTAAAAATAAAGCTTCAACATGAAAAATTCCAAGAGAACAATGCCCTAAGACTTATTTTTCCTCTGCTTCATCTTGGGATGGTCTAGCTCCAGGATGGTGGAAATATTTTTCTATCCATTTAGTGTTTGGAGTAGTTCCTTTGTTTGCTTCATTATTGTGCATGTATTAATTTCAACTTCAACTTTCAACTTCCTTTGACTTCATGTTCCCTAGGTATGAAAAAAATATGAAATTGATTTTTTAATGTTTTTTCTCTTTTGTAACAATCTAGGTGCTTCTATAGCAACTATGTTTTGGGGATTTTATGCATATTTATTGTAATATAGGATTTGTGTCAACTTTTATCATGGTTACTTCGTTATTCTACAATAATCATGACGATCTTGCATTTGATACAAATGGAAAAATAAGAATGGAAAACAATATGCCTTCACTCTACAACAACTTCCTATGCACTTTTTGGTGACTTCTACATGTATAATGTCTCAACGCAATGTTTTGGAATTAAAACTTTATCTAAGCACTGAATCTATTTCAGATCACACTCAAAAACCCTATCTCAGATCGCAAGGTTTTGGAGTTAAAACTATATCTAAGCACTTAGGTATGAAATTCGAAACCCTAGTTCATGCAATGCATTTCCAAACCCCTAAACACTCATAAAAAAATAGATCATTTTGCTCTGCAGAGAAGGAATTAATTAAGATTAAGTATTTTGGTTGATGTTTGAACTTACTGAAGATATATCGGTCTCCTTTCCGGTGGTCTTGATATCCTCTGGGTGCAGAACTGGGTGTAGAAGTATGTGGGTCTCCTCTAGGTGAACAAGAACAAGGTCTCTCTCTCATTCAATCATATGTGGGTCTCCTCCTCTTCTGGCGTGTGGTCTCTTTTTTTGCATGATCTCAAACTCCTTTTATGGTTCAAACTTCCCTAAGATGTTGTCGTGGTTCTGGCTGGTAAGATTTATATGGACTTTAGTAAGTGGAAGCAGGTTCCCTCCAGTTGAACAACTAAGGAGGGGTTTATTATTTGGTTTATTAACCATTACTTCCTCCACTGTTCAAGGAATTCTAACTCTATTCTATTCGATCCCAAGAACCAAGCCCTTAACAAATAAGTGTGCACATTTTCATTGGACCTCGAAAAAACAGGTTTTGATTATGGTGCGGAGCCGCTTGACCATAAGGGAGAGGAAACAAAATATGAAATGAGGAGGATGGTTGACTACCAATGTACACTCTTTAACACACAAAAGCATAAAATCTTGGCGCTTCATGTAATATCAAAGGAATAAATTAGGCCTTCAACTTTATTTCTTTTTAAAGCGAACTAAATGTGGAAATGAGATCTAATAGGTCAAAAAATTAATATCTATATGCCCCCAAGATGTTGTATAATATATTAATGTTAAAAAAAAACCCTTATACAGTTCATTTGAGGTCTTCAATGGTATTTTTTGGGTCAAAAATCTGAGAATAGGTCTCATATCTCAACATTATTCTATTGACTATATGTGATCTACTGACTATATTTTTGTATCTTGAGGGCATCTTGAGGTCATATTGAGTAAATTATATGTTTTTAATATGCAAGAAGGATGTTACAACTCAACATGGAGACTAAAAAGAGGTTAGAGATCTCAAATTACAAATTTGATAAGTGCAAAATTCATAATAATGATATCATCCAATGTGGTAGTTAATAATCATAGTGATGATGATGAGGATGATGGTGATGATGATGGGCTCGATGATGATGGGATCGATGATGATGATGATGATGATGATAATTAATATGATGATGATGATGATGATGATGATGGCAATGCTGATGATGCTGACGATGATGATGTTGATGATGGTGGTGGTGGTGGTGGTGGTGATAATGATGATGATGCTAATGATGATGACGATGAGGATGATCATGATGATGAGGATGATGGTGATGATGATGATGGTGATGGTGGTGATGATGGAAACAATGATGATGATGATGATGATGATGTCGATGATGATGGAGATGATGATGATGATGATGGCGATGATGGGAATGATAATGATGCTAGCCATGAAGATGATGAGGATGAATATGATGATGATTATGATGAGGATGAGGATGAATATGTCAATGATGATGAGGGGGATGATCGCGATGATGATGGTGGTGATGATGAGAATGAGGAGGAGGATGATGGATATGATGATGATGATGCATGGGGGCTTCACTTGTTGACCAATATCCTATCACATTAGTTCATATTGTGGGTTTTAAAATTATTAAAAATTGAACCAATATATTGCAGGTATTGGGGGGATGAGGGGTTAAGGTGGGGGTGGGTAGGGTGGTTTATAAGGATTGAGGTATAAAAAGGGGTGGGGAGGAGGTTTTTTAAGTATTGGGAGGGGGTTTCAACAAAAAGAGTTTGGGTCAATATCTCTGGAAATTAAGGGTATTCTTTAATATCCCACGATCGCACATGTTATGTGAGATGTTCACTAAGTGAAGTCCCCGTGTGATTATGTTGATTATGAGGATGATGATGATGAGGATGAGGATGGTGATGATGATGATGCTAATAATGAATTTGAATATTATACTGATGATAACAATGAAGAAGATGATGATGATTATGATGATGATGATGATTACGATGACGATGACGATGATGGTGGTTGTCAGGATGAAGGATGGTGGCCATGATGAGGGTGGTCGTGATGATGAGGATGTCAATGATGATGATGATGATGATGATGACGATGATGATGAGGATGAGGATGAGGATGATGAATATGATGATGATTATGATGAGCATGAGGATGAATATGTCGATGATGATGATGAGGATGATGTTGATGACGATGATGGTGATGATGATGGTGATGATGATGATGATGATGACGATGATGAAGATGATGATGGGGATGATGATGATGATGACAATGATGATGGAAATGATGATGATGATGGAAATGATGGAAATGGTGATGATGCTATTCATGATGATGATGAGGATGAGGATGAATATGTCAATGGTGATGATGAAGGTGATGATGATGATGGGGATGATGATGATGATGAGGATGATGAGGATGGAGATGATGATGATAATGATGAGGATGGTGATGATGATGATGATGAGGATGGTGATGATGATGTTGTTAATAATGATTTTGATGATTATACTAATGATAACAATGAAAATGATGATGATGATGATAATGATGATGATGATGATGGTGATGACAATGATTACTATGATGATGATGATGATGATGGTGGTGGTGGTGGTTGTGATGATGAAGGATGGTGGCTGTGATGAGGGTGGTCATGATGATGGTGGTCGTGATGATGGTGGTTGTGATGATGAGGATGTTGATGATGATTATGATGATGATGATGATGATGATGATGAAGATGATGATGATGAAGATGAGGACGATGAATATGATGATGATGATGATGGTGGTGGTGAAGATGATGATCATGATGAAGATGATGATAATAATGATGGAGATTGTGATGATGGTGATGAAGATGATGGTGATAATGATGGTTTAAACATAACTAAATAGTCATAAAAATAATACATTATGCAGCAAGATGTTCTCATATACCTCCTAAAATCCAACATTGCTACAATTTCATTCAGATTCTTCATCCTTGTCATCATCCGATCATCATCCTAATCATCATCATCCTCATCATCACCATCATCATCCTCTTCATCCTCATCCTCATAATTGACATCATCATCATCATCATAACCATCATCATCATCATCATCATCATATTCATCATCATCATCATCGCCATCGTCAGCGTCAGTGTCATCATCATCATCATCATCATAACTATGCATTGCCTTACTAAGATTCACTTTGTTTCGAGAATAATTTAATATTATTTGCTAAACAGGGCCAACCACGTGAAGGTGGAAGCTCTTATGGACCCTCCCCCCCCTCACATTGCTCCCAATTCCCCATAACCCGACAAAATATATGTAAAACAAAAGTCATATTATAGCATATGACAACATACATGAAAATGTAAATAACAGTAAGAAACGGTTAATTTATGCGTACCAATAAAATTCATTAATTCTAATGCAATATTAAATCAAAATATATAGAGTAGATATCGGTTACAATCATCATCGTCATCAATGATGAGGATGATGATGATGATGAAGATGATGATGATGATGATGATGATTATGACGGTGATGATGATGATAATGATGGTGATGATGATGATGATGATGAGGATGATGATGAGGATGAGGATGAGGATGAATATGGTGATGACGATGACGATGATGATGGCGATGATGATGGTGGTGGTCATGATGATGAATATGATGATGGTGGTGATGATGATGTAGATTGTGATGACAACGATGATGATGACGATGAAGAAGATGATGCTGCTGCTGATGATGATGTTGATGAGGAAGATGGTGATGGTGATGGTGATGATGATGGTGATGATGATGATGATGAGGATTATGATGGTGATGATGATGATGATGACGAAGATTGATGATGAGGATGAGGATGATGAATATGAAGATGATGGTGGTGGTGGTGGTGAAAATGATGATGATGATGAAGATGATGATGATGATGATGGATATTGTGATGATGGTGATGACGATTATGATAATGATAATGATGGTTTAAACATAACTAAATAGTCGTAAACATAATATATTATGCATAAATATGTTCTCACATACCTCCTCGATTCCAACATTTCTACAATGTCATTCAGATTCTTCTTCATATAACTCAACATTTGTATTGTCATCTGGTTCTAATTCACTATTGTTGAAAATATCTCTAATATTAGGATAATGATCAATGTCATGTTCTGTTAGATATTCATCATCAATATCATCAATTTCAATTTCATTGTCTACTACATCTTTTGGATGATCAACTTCTTGATCATATGCTTCATCTTACACATCTACGTCGATGACCAACTGCTCCTGATTTGCATCACCTTCTTCTTCAACATTGTATTCTTCCTATAGTGCATTATACTTGACTGGTCTTCCTCTTGGATCATATCTAACAATGTATGACCAACCTGCTTTACCTAGAATATTTGAGTAAAAGACCTTCTCACATTGACTTGGAAGAACATAAGGATTTGTACCTGGTTTAAGTTCCCTTGTATTCACCATGGTAAATCCATTGGAATGCTCAATAATAGTTCTTTCGGGATCAAGTTCATTCATTTGTATCCTGTACCATTTGACCTCAAACAAAACTACTTTAAATGAATTAAAGTCACACTCAAGTATATCTTCCAAATAACCATAGTACCTATTTTTAGATACTTCTGAATATCTATCACTTCTAGAGGAAACATTAGTGACTTGAAAATTTCCATTTATCCCAAAATCAAATGTTTTCCTCTTGTCATCCAACTTTTTGATGCAAAATTTACGACCATTGCACCACATAGCATTGTGATGTATCAGCTGCATCATGCCTGACTCAGTAAATAAATATATAAGAAGACATAAATGAGATAAATCTTTTGATACAATGTGAAACACAGAAAAAATGAGTAGTGTAAATATAGTTTCCTTTTTATCTTTTAAACCACATGCTAAATCAATTTCCCTTTGTGTAAGTTTTTCGGGATATTCTTCTCGATGACGATGCATTGTTTTAATCATTTTACTAACCCCTTCCCATGATAAGGTACCATATTATTTTGTACATCGTTCAATCCATTCTTCCATCCAATCAATATTGTTTTTAATGTATAAATGTATTGCACCCCACATGTGAGCAACTATATGAAAAAATAACAATTAAGAATTGTAAATTAGCTATCATTAAAGGAAATTAAGTTTACCTTAAAATACTGATGGAATAATAAAAAATACATAAATTGGAAATTTAATTGTATAATAAATCAAATGTACACCATTCAATTACCTTTCACTTTCCTCTTTCTACCTTTCAGCAATAGGACCCCCCCTTCAAATTTGTTGATGGAGTCGGCATGCCAAATGTGAGGAAGATTGATATATTTTGCTAAATTTGGAAGATACTGACTAATACATACCATGGATTGATATAGCATATAGCCCTACACCATAGAACCCTCAAGGAGTTTTATTTGTCTAAAAAAAATCCTTAAATTACTTCAAATGCCTTTCCACCATCCACATTGACCTTGAGTTTACAGGTCCACACAATTCAATCTCCTCAAGTTGGTGTATGAGATAGTGTTCTTGTGCATTAAAAAATGATGCAGGTAAATACGTCTGCATTTTACACATTAGACGAGGAATTTCTCTCTTCCAATACCTAATATATTCTTTATGGATTTCTTTAGATGAAATCCACATACAAAAGATGCAAGAAAATAACAATGATCAACCAGATTGAGGCATATATAATAAACTTCCAAGCTGTAAAACACAATATGTCAATAAGAAATGCAACTAAAAGAACAAACTCTTTTCAAGCATATAAAATTGTTACTTGCCTCATGTATTTACCACGATCATATATAAATTCTTTTATGTTTTTGTCAAATCTATCTGGGAGAGCCAGAGGTACAACATACTATAGAAAAAAGAAAATAATTATCTAATATTTCCAAATAGGAGAGAACAATTACTAAAAATATTTACTTAATGGAAATTATATACGTAAATAATTACCTTAATGAATGTATGACGGTCACTAGTTTTAACAACACCAAAATCACCTTTTTTGGTTAAGACATTTTGTATGTTCGACGAAAACCCCATCGGATTCCTTATTTTCTAAATGAACTCTTTTATAGCATTTCTTTGTTGCTCCATCAATAACCATGGAAGAATAATATTTCGGTTCCATTTCCGGCATTGGAAATAATTACACTTTGCAATGAGTGATTGGCTTCTACAAGGTCACTACAAACTTTTCCAATTTTACCTTACTCAAAACTTCCATCTAATGTATGCTATATCATTTATGTTACATTCTTCCCGATATGATTTGTATCAAAAAAATGATCTTTTTGTAGGTGCTCGTAGTAATCCAATCTACTGAATTATATGGGGTAACTCTTCATTCCTCATCGAAGGCCATTCATGTCTTAAATACATTCATTAAACATAAAGGAATACACATTAACAATAATTCATGACACTTATGCTAGACAAAATTAAGTAAAAATATAAAAATCATAATATTACATGAACATATTGTATGCTGCATATACAATTTGCATACCTCGACGATTTATATTACATTTCAACTTCCATCGGTGAGGTGTCATTCTTCGGAATTTCTTTGCATTCTCTTATTTACCATTGAATTTTATTTTTTTCGATAGTTTGGTACCTATGGTTCTTAGGGAGGAAGTTCATGTACTCATCGAACACCTCCTTTGCTAAACTTCTTGAACGGAGAGATTTTATCCTAGGACCACATACTAGACATGCAAATTTTCCATTTGTTTGAAGACGTGTGAGATATATGTATTATTGTTATAGCATAAAAATATTATTAATTTTAAAAAATGCATGTTTTTACCTTTAAAACATATAATTTTAACCTTAAAAACATATAATTTTAACAACATGCAACATAAAGTTACATACCACAAAAATGTGTTAACTCGGGAGCATCATGAATTGTCAATGCAAGTATTCCATGGGACTGAAATTGTTTCTGCTCTATTAGTCTAGATATTTCATACATAGTGATTCCAGCCCATAACTTCAATATCTCATCGATAAGAGGCTCAATATATACATTCATATCTTTAACTTGGTACTTACCTAACTCAGCAATAAACATACAATATTTCTATTTAGTTATCTGTCTAAATATATAAAAGATGTTTTCATGCAACAATTAAACAAATAACTTTATGAAATAATATAATTACTTTCAAAAAAATACCTAGAATAATCATTGCCAACATTGTGTGCTCTCTCTTAATCATCATCCAAGGAGGTAGGTTATTGTTTATGACGAAAATAGGCCACACTAAGTAAGTAGAACGAATCTCACCAAATGGATTGAAACCATCAGCTGCTAATGAAAGTCTAACATTACGAGGTTCATCTTTAAAAATTGGCCATTTTTCTTTGATGTTCTTCAATGCAGAACCATTTGCAGGAATTCAAAGAACACCATCTTCATTTCTGTTCTTTGCATGGTAATACATAAACTGTGCTATACTTTGGCACCTGAATAGTTGTTGGAAACGTGGAATTATGGGAATATAACGAAGAAATTTTTGAGGGAGCTATTTTGTTACTTGATCAGTTTGATATCTACTAATTTCACATTGTGGGAATTTGTTTTCTAATGCATACTATCCATAATATATAATATGATCATTAGGACATGCATCAATAGATTGATACTCCACTCCAATTTCTTTCATAATCAAGAATACCTCTCGACTTGTGCATGGTAAATTATTTGATGGTGGTAATAGAAATTCACCCAACAATTTGCAATATTGACAAAACGTGCAATGTAAACAATATACGTCATAAATTCATATCCCTAATTTACGAATTAATTAACACTAAAAATAGAGGAAAATAATCAACTTTACATACCTTAGGATCTGTGTGAAACAAGAGTTTGATAAACCATTCAAAACCTTTAGGTTCACTAACAACAATATAGCAGATAGAATATTGGTTGTTGAGCCTTCATAAAGAGGTTCTTCGGGCTTCTCAAGAAGAGGAACATCATGAATATCATGGAGGTTGTCCTCATCCAATGGAGAAAATGTGTATTGGATAAATATAGTTATCTCATCTTCGCCATTAGTATCAATAACATCATATTCATCCATAGGATCATTAAGAACTCGATCTCCAATAGCATGATCTCCATGCTCATCATCTTGTAAATTAGTATTTCTACTATTATGTGGCAAATAGCTCTCTAGCGGTCGACATATTGGGGTCATTGTCTTTATAGTTACAAACAATGCAATAACATTAGTGTATAATATACAACACATATATTTAAAATGATAAAAAAAAATTGTGAATACATTATCAGTACTATTACAAGAAGTACATTATCTAATGAATAACGTCTTACCAAGGGATGATATTCATACCCCCCTTTAGCATACCCCTCCTCCTTACAATGTTTTTCAGCTGATGTTCTTAAAATTATTCTAGTTCACAAACCTCTGCAATCATTGCAAGGGAAATAACACTTTTCATCACCCTTTTCCTCCAATGTTGCCTTAATCTTAGCATACCTCCTATTGTTTTCTTTCCATGTATATTTATTTGACATTATGATAGCCTATAAGAACAAAAAAAAACTCATTAATCAATATATAACGTACATCTAAATTGAAGAGAGTATATATATATTAAAGGAGACTAGAAATTAAAGGAGGTGATTAGAGGATTACCTAATCATGTGTAGAGGATTACCTAAGTTATAATTCCCTTGGATTACTACATGTTGTTCCAATAGGCATTGGTGTATGGTGGGAAATGGTTATTCACTCTACATAACATGAATTTATATATTGCCTTAAAAAAGGGGCTAAGGAATTGTGTTAATGATGTCACGAATTAGGAGTTTACATATTACTTCAATGGCGTGTGTTGGTATATTAAATTTAGATACGGTGTTTCCTTATAAAGTAATGAGTTGCTATGTAAATGTCTAAGCAGGTTAGTATGTTGGGTTAAGTGTATTTGTGAAAGGAGTTATTACACCATTTTGACAAGTGGTAATGCCCATAGGATAATGAGGGGTTAATTGGTTCCCTACATTGGTTTATAATTATTTATTGCAAGAAATTCTACATTATGGTGCCAATGGATCTAATGTAGAAGAAATTGAGGGGTTGGTAATATTGTTCATGTTCGTTATACTAGAGATTAAAAGGTTTCAATACATTGAAATGATATTGTTAAATGAGATTATGAATATGATGTAGACCCTCAAAAATTGAAATAATTTTTAAATGGGATTATGGATATAGATGATAGTGTCGATATTGTCAAATAACTATCAAAGTTTGAAATGATACACCATTGTGGTCTCATTGGTTAAGTATATTGAGGGGGATAGTTAAATCTAATTAGATTGTGTACTTGAAATCTACGATGATGGCCATGATATTAACATTTTAACACAAACCACCATATAAAAAATTACATTTTAACCCGATGTATTGTAACCCGATGTATTGCAACCCGATGTTTATTCCGAGATGTTTCTATTATGTATTTGAGTCATGTTTTCATGCCCTGATGTTGTGATCGGGAGGATTAATAATGTAAACAAGTCTTGTCAAGTCATTGTGTAAGTCCCCACAGTTTTCGGGCACTTGAGTTATTATACACTAATTAAGGTGTAGGCTCAACTAAGTAATTGTTGGTTGGGCCGACATGATTAAGTGCACTTCAAGTGAATGGAAGAATATAAATAGAGAGTGAGAGTCTCTCTCTTTATCACTTCTACAACACATCACTTACCCCTCTCAAGTGTGGCACACTAGTGAAGAAGGAAATATACTGGGACTAGAAGACTACTGCTGTCGGGAGTGCATCTTACTGTTTTGGGGTTTTACATCCTGTGGTGATTCTATCTTTGAGGAAGTTGCGGGGTTTTGTCCATTTATGGTTTCCCCGATAAAAAATCTTTGTGTCTCTTGTCTCTTGTGAAGTGCTTATGTTCTATTGATGTGCTTGTTATTCTCTCAGTGAAAATATCCTAACATAATGCTAGCTTAAATGTTGAAAAACTAACATGGTATTAGAGCTAACCTGAGAAGAAGACACTGTGTAGTTACAGGAAATAGGGATTCCTAGTTTGTGGACCTTCCTCCATATATTTTCAGCAAAAGTAAGGTGGAACAACTCCCCTCCTTAGGGCGCATCTTTCTGTCGAAGCGGAATTCGATTTCGAGCATTTTCAGTTTCGATGTGGAAATTAGGGCTTTCTACAGAAGAGGAATTTTTAAGTGAGACCAACACAGGATTGTTCTCCTCATCAAAACAAAAGTTTAGAGACCTGTATCAAGAAATTTGGTTGGGTGAAACTCTGGGAAAGTCAAACCCTAGTTTGACCATGAGCTAGGAAAAACCCTAAATACTAAAACTGCTAAGTTTTGGTACAGTCGCTATATGCCGAGTTTGATGAAGTATAAAAAGCTACAAATTGTTAGGGATGTAGCTGAAATCCTGATGACCACTGTGTCCCAAAATCATCCTCATATTCACTATATTATTCGAGATATGATCCCTCCAAGTTAGGGTTCTAGCCTTTTCCAGAATTCATCCTTAAACAGGACATTTGAGGAGAATTGCAATATCTTGGGATACATAGGTCCAAATGGAATTTATGAAGATTTTATAGAAAGGAAACAGACTTTAATTTCGGTGGTCCAAATATTAGACTCATAAGATGAACCAGTGACACGTGGCATGCCGTACAACTTCACTGTTCTGAACAGTCCTATAACAGGTCACCTTGGGAAAAGGCTCATAAGTCCCAAATGGTTAAACCAATTATGATGAAACCTGCGTTTTTGGATCAGGACATGTGAGTTTACCTTAGTGAGAAATTTCAGACACATAGGAGCAGTAATTTCAGAGATATCATAGAAACAGTAACAAACATTTCTGCAGAAGAAATTGGAAATCTAGGGCTTCCTGTTCTGGGAGTTTCCCTCCACTGTTTTCAGAAAAGGAGTACATTGGAAAGATCCATTTGAAGAGATCTATCTATCTATCCAATCAGATCTGAAATATTCCAAGTTTTGAAAATTAGGGTTTCTGTGACAAACCCTAGATCAGCTAGCTCCGGAACCAAGACGGACACCTCAAATCGGTAAGATCTAATCCTTTGTTATTTTCATTTGAGGTTTTCATTTCAAAGTGATCTATCACATCAGCATGACGATAAGCTTGGTGAAGTTGACAAATTCCAAGCCTAGAAGTACATGATCTCTCTAAATAAAATGGATTGGACACCTACATGAGTATAGAGGTTCCAGTTTTAGAGGGAGATGAGGTTAGAAGCCTTTCACAAGAAGAAATTGGTCAAGGCCAAAGAAGAAATCATGCTCATGCTGCAGAGGATGATGAACCATCCAGAAATAGATCCAGATATGAAAGTGAAGATTCTTCAAGTGAGGATGAATATGTTTTGATATTAGCTCTCACAAGTAACATTACTCATGGAAGTGATGATTGACTTATAGAGAATAGGGCTTCCAAACATATGACGGGACTCAAGGAATCCTTTGTAAGACTGTCAGAACATGAATCACCTCACAAGGTGAAACTAGGAGATGACTACCAATATCCAATAAAAGGTAGTGGGGAATCTTCATACAAGCTAGACTCTGGTAAGTCTCTAACAATGAAAGAAGTATTGTTTGTTACAGGACTCAAGAAGAACCTTCTCTCCATTTCAGCATTGGATGCAAAATGAATGTCGG
>LPNX010039597.1:6107-35863 GCA_001517045.1 Pseudotsuga menziesii | reverse complement strand
AAAGGAAAGACTATCGATGATGCGGTAGTGATTGGAGAACAAGAAGGAGGCTTGTACAAATTGAAGGACCATCCAGAACAAGCCTTGATCCATGACATAGTAGAGACAAATGAGCTTTGGCATAGAAGGCTTGCACATATGCATTACAGAGCACTACCTATTGCAAGCAAAGCTGTTGAAGGTCTTCCAGAATTTCAAGCTATTTGAAAGAAAGAACAAAAATCAGAATATGACCTAAAGAAACCAGTTGAAGAATGTGAAGATCTAGAATGCAGATACCATGCAGTCATAAGAGTCTCTCAAATCAAGAACAACTTGAAGCCGAAGTGAAGAATGAAGAAGTGGTGATGGCCACGTTGAATGGCCTCCCAGGATCATGGAATTCATTCATTCAAGGAATGTGTTCAAGAAGGAAGTGATTACTTTCAGCAAACTCTAGGAAGAAGAAGAAGCTCGACTCATAAGAAGAGAAGAGAAGATGGAAGCAAATGAAGATCAAGCTCTCAAAGAAGATACCTCAAGCAATGAGGAATATGAAGAAATCAACTCTTGAAGAACTTCTTATCCTCCTTATCATTTGGATAAGAAACGATTCTACCATGAATGAAGAAGACGATGAAGCTGAAGGCTCAAGAAGCAATCTACCCATGAAACAAATAAAGATAAGTATTCAATTTTCATTTCATGATATTTTTTTGTTATGCATTTGTTTATATTCAGTTGATGTATCATGCATGATAGGATGTTTGCATTAATGGAAGTATACTACTAATATGCATGTGATGGGTAAGTAGCTCATGGTGATATACAACTCTCCATTGCTACTTATCTAAAATGAAACCTCTTTGCTGACATATGGATTAGTGCACAATCTCAATGTTGTCATGGTAGAGATGGAAGGCATCTAGAAAGTTTCAATGAAATATGGATGAATGTTGTATTGGCGAAAGTAGTTGCATGATCATATATTTATGCATAAGTGTTTGCCAGTATAAATATTCCTTATGAAATGTTTCTAACCATACAATTGCATTTGACTTGTAGGAAAGACCGCATACATAATTGCCTACAAGCAAAGAAGAATGAAGACTTGTTCCGAAGAGCAAGTGACGACATTTCAAAATGAAGAATAATATGAAGAGTGTAGTGACATCATTGATGCAGAAGCTTCCAGCCACCAAGGGAAGACCAGTTCAAGAAGAATGAAGTAAGGGCGCAGTATCGAGACTTGAAGAGAAGTTCATAGTTCCATCATGCAGTAGATGGAAACATCATGGGATACAAAGCAAGATTCGTAGCATGAGGCTTCTCATGAAAGGAAGGCCTAGACTATGAAGAGACATTTGCAGTCAGTAAGAGTTGAAACACATACATGATGAGATTGATGAAGATCTTAACCTTTGCTACAAGGTTGAAGATGCAAGTCTATACAATAGATGGTCACATAGAATATTAGTAGCATAGGAAGCTACTTGTCACTTTGGTACAGAATGTTTTCAGTGCATAGAGCACAGAAGACAGAGGGAGTATGATGCTCCACTTCAGAGGGAGTGACTATAGAATATATTGAGGTTTGACATGATATGACAGGATGGGTAGATTACTGATGACTCTAGGCTTTACTGAGAGTAAAGCGGATTCCAACCTTTGCTTCAAGGTTGAAGACGAAAGACCAGTGATGTTCCTGTTATGTGTCGATGCACTATTGTTCTAGGTATGGATGTGTGGCAGAGTATAGATGGAATCTTCCTTGGACAAGGGAAGTATGCAGTAGAGATCCTAAAGAGATTTGGGATGATGGACTGCATGACCACACCTATGGCATCGAACATGAAGCTATTAAGTGATGCTTCATCAGAGACGGTTGATGCTACGATGTATCGTCAGATGATTGGGTCATTGATGTACCTGATGAACATGAGACCAGACATTTGCTTTGCTATGAAAAGCTTGAGCCAGTACTTGATAGATCCGAGGAGTGTTCACTTGACAGCTGCAAAGCATATTCTGAGGTACCTGAAGGGTACAATTGATTATGGACTTAAGTACAATATGAATCAGAAGATTAACCTGGAGGGTTATGTTGATTCAGATTGGGCAGGCAGTGCCATCGACAGGAAGAGTACTTCAGGATGTTGCTTCAGTATGGGATCAGGTGTGATCTCTTGTTTTAGTAGGAAGAAATCCTGTGTGGCACTGAGTACAGCTGAAGCAGAGTATGTCGTAGCTTGTTCTACTAGCTGTGAGGCAGTATGGCTGCGAAAGCTACTGTCTGATATATTTGATCTCCAGTTGGATGCTACTTGTATACATTGTGACAACCAGAGTTTTGTGAAGTTGTCAGAGAATCCAGTGTTCCATGACAAGTCAAAGCATATCGAGATCATGTATCACTATATCAGGAATATGGTGCAGAGAGGAGCAGTGAAGCTTCAGTATGTTGCGACGGAGGAACAGATAGCTGATGTATTGACGAAGCCATTGGCTAGGCTGAAGTTCGAGTACTTCAGAGAGAGACTTGGTGTTCTCCATATCAAGGTTCCTTCCAAGAGAAAGTGATGAGACCCATAGCCATTCTGACATGGTGAGAGGATTGGTTCCTTCCATGGTCAGATGTAAGGGCTGATCCATTCTGTCATGGTGAGAGGATTTGGTTGCTTCCATGTCAGATATGAGTGCTGACTGCCATTCTTGGAATGGAGGCACTTGGTCAGTTACCAGGAACACTCATTCAGGGACTGAGAGAGCCATTTTGATGAGCAGGTCATATGTAAGGGCTGAGCCATTCTGTTCATGGCTAAAGGATTAAGTTCCTTCCATGGAAGATGTGAGTGCTGGCCATTCTATCAAGAAGGACAGATGTAAGGGAAACTGCCACTCTCAGGGAGAGTGGAGGCACCTGATCCGTTACCAGGTAGCTCAGTCAGGGACCGGGGGTCATTCTGACAAGGGTGTAGGATTCAGTTCCTACCAGGTAAGATGTGAGTGCACAAATATTTCATCACTGTGGTAGGAAGGGTTCCGGCATGGGTGAGAGTTGTTCATCATTGTGGTAGGATGTGTTCCGGCCTGGGTGAATCTGTGGAAATATTTCATCACTGTGGTAGGAAGGGTTCTGGCCTGGGTGAGAGTCATTCATCACTATGGTAGGATGTGTTCCTTCCTGGATGAATGTGCCATTCTGACGAGTAGGTCAGATATAAGTGCAGAGCCATTTCACAGATGTTAGTGATGTGATGTCCTATCATGCTGGTGAATGTGAGTGATGGGCCTTTCTGATGTGATTGTAGTTTACTACATGATCAGATATGAGTGCTGGGCGTGCCTTTCTGACAAGCAGGTCAGATGTAAGTGCTGGGAGAAGACCTACCTGGTGGCTAGGCCTACAACCAGCATGAAAAAGGGCTGGCTCTGTAGAACTTCCTATGACGAGATAGTACACACATGATGATGACCAGAGGAGATCCAGATCAAGCTATGATCCAGATCCAGTTATGCTGACTCCGAGAGATCATGATCGATTGATGATCTAGATCCAGCAGTGATGATCCAGATTGAGAGATGATCCAGATCCAGATTCAGATCAATTGATGATCCAGATCCAGTCTAGTGATGATGTTCTTTGACAATCCAGATCGAGAGATGATCCAGATACAGTGATGAAGATGACTTGAATATTAATATGACTTGAAGACAAATATGACTTGAATCCGAAGATGATCCAGTGATATAGAGAAGAAAACCAGTGCTGAAAATCGTGTCGAAAGAATACCTTCCTAGTTAAGAGGGAGTGTTGATGTATATGTAACTTTGAAATGTATTCTTATGTATTGTAACCCAATGTTTATTCTGGGATGTTTCTATTATGTATTTGAGTCATGTTGTCATGCCCCGATGTTTCGATCGGGAGGATTAATAATGTAAACAAGTCTTGTCAAGTCATTGTGTAAGTCCCCACAGTTTCGGGGAACTTGAGTTATTATACACTAATTAAGGTGTAGGCTCGAATAAGTAATTGTTGGTTGGGCCGACATGATTAAGTGCACTTCAATTGAACGGAAGAATATAAATAGAGAGTGAGAGTCTCTCTATTTATCACTTCTACAACACATCACTTACCCCTCTCAAGTGTGGCGCACTAGTGAAGAAGGAAATATACTGGGACTAGAAGACTACTACTGTCGGGAGTGCATCTTACTATTTTGGGGTCTTACATCTTGTGGTGATTCTATCTTTGAGGAAGTTGCAGGGTTTTCTCCATTTATGGTTTCCCTGATCAAAACTCGTTGTGTCTCTTGTCTCTTGTGAAGTGCTTATGTTTTATTACTGTGCTTGTTATTCTCTCAGTGAAAATATCCTAACATAATGCTAGCTTAAATGTTGAAAAACTAACACAAAAAAATAAAAAGTCAATGATCATTAAAAAAGAAAAATAAAAACAAGTTTTATTTTCGGCATTCATCGCTCTAGTGACGTTATGGAAAATTCTTCACTCTAGAGATGTTATATACCATTCATCTCTATAGAGAAAAATGATCCATAACGTCTCTATAGCGACGATCCTCTGGGGCATTTTCATTTTTTTCAAAAAATTTAAACTATTTTTCCAAAAAAAAATGATTTTACCTTATTCGTGGAAAAATTTCGTGGGACTTTTGAGCCATATGTAGTAGTGTTTGCAAATTTCTTGTTTGATCTGTAGGATTCATGCGAGAAAAATATCCATTGTTTATCCGAATCAGAATTGCTACAAAAAATGTGTCACCATCAACTTCTTTTTTTCTACCAAATGGAAGGACAAATAAATTGCGATAAGATAGAGAAACAATGATTGTTAATACTAGTTCAAGACACTGAAAATAGCTCAAATAAGAAGCATTTTCCCAAATTTTGGATCCAATGGCAATGTAGAAATATGGCATCTTAATGAGGTTAATTATCCCATTTTATCAAGATATCCTATGGTCCTCAGTAGGTCTATTGCATTTTTCACAGCACGAGATTCAGTTGGCTAAAGGGATTTAGATAAAAAGGAATAAATACTTCAATACTGCAGAGTTTTGATTTGTAGGAAAAGTTATTGCAATGGTGTCTAAACAATTTCAGGAAATTGATATAGAGGCATGACATCATATATAATATTTGGATATAGGTGATAGAAAATTCCAGGTTTTACACGTCCATATTGTCCTCTCCTCTAATGTACTAATGCCTTTGAGAACCAAGATTGGGTGAGACATGCAAGCTTGTTTAAAGCATCATAGCTTGTTTCTTTTGCTTTCCCATAATCAACTACGAAAACTACATAGTATATTGTGATACTTTTCCCTGCAATATTGGTAGCAAGTATGATTTTTCTCATCCCATTAGGTAGTCGTTGAAATATGTCATGTAGATTTAAGATAGGAATCAACCCATGTAATGAAAACAACAAGCATTTGTTTCAACTTCCCAGGTATTGGTTTCCTTTAAGCTACTCATGTAGTTTTGAAATATCATCCCACATGCAAGGGACTCATTTGGATTTTCATTGTTTATATATGAAAATGGTTTCATTTCATATCAAGGAACAACATGATATAATATTCACTAGAATCTTGGCCCTTGCGGTTTGTTGGCGGGCTTTGGCTTGTTCGTTTGCTGACTAGGCTTATGTGTTGATGTGGCAGGCGCATAATAGGCATTGTTACAGCTGATTTTACCACACATGGTGGATCACACCTTTATGGCCTTCCCTATCCCTCTGCAAACTCTTTAAACCCCATGGACCGTTTTTGTACCTTTTATGTTTCAAGGATCATCCCTAAAAACATGCATTATTTGCTATATGCGACTTTTAAACCTATTCTCGCGTATATATGTGGATTTGACCCTTAAGCCCATGTACATCGGGATGTGTGCAAAAGGCCAAATAGCTTTGAAGTTTTCCTTGATGTGGATCCAAGTCACTTGTCTCTTGGCCTTCCATATGCCTTGAGATCGCTCTAATTTGACCTTCCATTACCCCATTGAAGCACTATATAAGGAACCCTTTGGATACATTGAAAGGGGAGGAATTGAAGAGCAAGAAAACTATAGTCCATTGTTGCTGGAGCTTATACTTGGGTCTGCATCCCTTTGTCCCTTGGAGCACTTTGTGTTCTTCCCAAGCTTGCCTTTTCTTATGAGCTTGCTATCGAGAGATGGAGGATTGAAGTGGTGGAGGCCCAGGTGGAGGCCTAGGTGGAGGACTCAGATTCTTCGACTCGCAGATGTGCCAACAGAGGTTGTCACTATTGTAATCTCTGATTTATATTAATAGAAATATATTTTCCTGTCCAATAATGTGTATTTAAATGAATTATTGAATCCATGGATGCTTTTAAATGCTTATATGTTATTGATTATATATGCTAGAGTAGGTCTAACACAATTATATAGCATGCTCGCACTAGTAGAAAATGAGAAATTAATGACTAAAATCAGGCTATAAACAACTATTTTTGAGTTGATGAGTAATAGTAGAAAATTACTACTATCTTATAGCTAGTCATATTTCACTAGTCATTAATAGCTTGACTTAGTAGTCACTGATTTAGTCATTGATTTGGTCATTGATAGACAATGATTTAGTCATTGATAGACAATGCTTTAGTCATTGATAGTCAATGATTTAGTCATTGATTGTTAATGATTTAGTCATAGATTTAGTCATTGATTTAGTCACTGAGTTAATCATTGATTTAGTCGTTGATTTAGTCACTGATTGCAACCATTAATGACCAAATATACGACTGAATAAACTACTAGATGTTAACATATTAATGACTAAGCTAAATATGACTAAGATATGATAAATTAGCTACTAATAGTCATATATATGTGAATTTAGTCATTTTTGTAGTCACAAATTTATGATAGGGCACGAAGGAATCGAACCACCAACCTCCTGCCTATAATTAGGCAGGAACTCTACCATTGAGCTAGCACCCTTTAATAAGTTGTTATTGCTTAACAATGATGATATTCAAACAAATTTATGATAGATATCAATCTACAAAATACACAATTATTACTATTACAACTTACCAGTAACTAGTATTTATGAAAGTAGTCATTTACGCAGTGGAGAATTGTAAATAAGAAGGAGCTGTGTTGGATGATTTCGCAAATCTCGACATTTCGATCCCTACTATGGGAAGGGTAAGGAATCTACTGTGTCCCCATTACACCAATCACAGCAGGCACGCCTCGCTCCAAAGAAAACTGCACTTGGGCTTCATGTGAATCCCTTGGTGCAAATGACATGGTCAAAACATTTCTCTTCAAAAGTTATGCACCCCGTCTTGCCACCTAAGCATGCCATAAGGATTTCAGATAAGGGCATATCCTCAAACTCCATAAATCATTGCAAAAACAAAATACAGGACTTATCACCAAAATTTGCCACTCGTGCATATATATAGTTGTCATTAATAATCTTAGCTAGCTCAGGGAGGTATTTCACAATTAATATTCACCATTATCCTTTGTAAACTTGCTAGAGAATCCAAGTTTGTTCACCTGCTATCTTGTTTCTCAAAGTCCATTTGTTTTAGCTCAAAACTTGAGGTAGAATTGATTTACGTTCATAACTCACCTATTGACATAATTATGTTTACAAGATTTAATATTTGTATTTTTGTTTTTTATTGTAGGATATTTATTATTTAAAATTTCAAAAGCACAAGGAATAGGGAAGCTACCTTAAAATGGGAAGTTGAAGAAAGTCCCAACCCTTGGAAAGATGCAGATCCAATGTTGCTCACAGATACAAATCATTTAATTGGATTCCAAGATGACCTTGAGTGCCCAAATACATGTATAGAATGTTCGTCAATGAAGACTTCCATAAGGACCATGATGACTTAGAGGTTTTTTGAAATATCGGAAAACACATCCTTTACTTGATTGCTGCCAAACCAATAATATTACCATATAACGATGTTGTCAAATCGATATTCAGACACATTAATATTGGAATGAGATCAGTCATAAGTGAAGGTAGTGTTTCCATAGTTTATTTACAACCCTATTCATTCAAAATAATGTTCAAGCTGAAGAAAATTCAAGTGCTATTGAACAAAACATTTTTGGATGAGTACAGAGCTAAGGAATTCAATCTAGTAAAAAAATTGAAAGATTGGTGGACTGAATATAAGGCCTTCTTAGAAAATAATAATTGGATGTATTCTACACAATACTTGAGATACCCATATCGGTTTATGAAAACCATGATTTTTATGTTATATGGTGAGAAGGGATCCTCTCATTTTAAAATAGAATGGAATCTATTGGCGCATCGTGTAGTAGACACATGGCATGATTTCAATTGGGTGAGCATCTTGTCTGTCAATCTACTGTGCTTCACTAGGGGCATTAAAAAGGTATAAGGATACAAAAAATAGAGTTTTTACATGTTATATTACATATTAGATGCAGTTTGTTCCTATAATCCTTTTCCCAAAATTGGATGAGAGTGGAAACCTAGTCTTCTATCTATGCATGTATATTGTTGTGAATTGTGGTCCTCCAACTATAGGTTATATTTCTATAACAGAAATTAAAGCCTTGCAAAAAGTAAAAGATAAATGAAGGGTAACCATACTAGTCATGATAAATTCCAATAAGGCCTCTTTCATATATCACACCAAGTGTATTCTTTTTTGCAATGGTTGGGACAACATTCACAACCCAAACTTTGTCGGATGTAAGTGATGCTGCAAAGCCACCAAGACCTGCATTCATGTCCATAACATTGCGATATCTACTCTCCCCAATATATTTGTTCATTATTTTGTAGCCTTTCACTTGCTTTCTCCACAACTCTGTATCAGCATTATATGTCTCAGCAGTAACACCTGATAATGAACCACTGAGAACTCTACGAGGAACATCATTCAGGCGCTTTGGGAACTTCTCCAAAATCCCTCCAGACACATCATTAGCATCATTGAATTTAGGCATTTACGTAGTGCATCTTTGCATTCTCTTGTGCTTGGGGGGTTAGCAGATTTTATAGACATTATCAGATAAGCATAAAATTTCAATCATCTGAGTATAACTGGGCCATCTGAGTAAAACTAGGGCACTGTCAAAGAAAACTCTTCTTTTAATGTAATGAAATATGAAGCCAATGATGCAAACATGCTTGAAATTTTTTAAGATTTAGACAGTTAAACTTAAACCTGTCTGCAGCACAAGATCAATTCATGCATGGCCATTAAAATGTAAAAGCAGATAGGAAAATTCAAAACTCACATAAAACTGATGAAATCAAAATGTATCTCTGACTTGTATTCAGGATATAAAGTTGATTCAAGATAAAAGTTGATAATACCTTGAATCTTGTAGCATTCACAATTAAAATCACAAATTATAATAGGTCAACGGCCATTCTATCAATTGTTACAAAGCAATTCTCCAGATTTCTACATGTTAGAAAATTATGACAAACAAACAAACCATGTACTTCAGCTTAATAGCAGTGCAAGTTTAAATTTTTCATAGTCAGCTACACTGACATTTTAGTTCAAAGGAATCCTACAACCACAATGCACTTTGTAACATATGCATTGCAACATTGATATCCAATTTAGAATTTGGCATGATATTAGTCTTCTAAAGGAAAAAAAGCCAATAGAAGAATACTTACAAGGACAGGTGTTAAATGCTCGCTTAATAGAATAACAAATGTAGCCAATACCTGGAATCTAAAAGCACATTTTACGAAGGACAAAAATAGGTTTTAACTGTCAAACCCCAGGAATGTATTGGAGCCTAGATTTAAACCTAAGAATACCTACATCAATGAGCCTATGGTCCTGCTTAAGCACAAAAGTTATTTTCCAGAGATAGCTAACTGGTAGCTGATGCACTCTTAGCTAATGCGTGGATAATGGGCAGTTTCTAAGAGACAAATCATTTAACTATAAGAAAGAAAAAACAAGTAACCGATAACTTATTCGTGACACTTAACTTGTGACCTATTGGTGTTCACCAGCCACAAGTTAAGTGGTTTTGCTAGTACACTAAGCAAATCAATGCAGTGATTTGTTTTTTATTAAATACAAAATTTCAATGCTTTGCCAATGCAAAGCATAAATGAATATCATGACCCTGATTATCATGATATCATCATTTAAAATTAATATAAAGATGCAATCCTTCACATCTACACACAGAGACAACTAACCAATCCAGATGAAGACACATTCTTGTAGAATCCCACAACTAGTGTCCCATCTCTTGTTTACCATCCTCCTTGATTGCTAGCTTCTTCTGCTTATTTACTCTCTCCTAGATTTGAATTTTTTCTACTATTTGATAAGGAGAGACCACCTTTAATATTATCTCCTCTTAAAAGTTACTAAAAAGAGACAGAGTGACCCTCATTTTTCTGGTAGTGTTCAGTATTCCAACATAATATCCTGAGAACAAAGAACATCACAGGCCATCACCAGTCATCGGTGGCTTTCTTCTAAAACTTTGTCAGTGAGTAAATTGTTCTTCTCCTGCTCTGGGAGGAAAGGCTCTGATATTCATTTTGAAAGAGTATAGTATGACTCCGTTACTGTTAGATTTTAGACCCTTTGCCCGCATATGGAAACTGAACCAATTGCTCTTTAACAAGTTAGTTACTGGGAGGAACTCTTCTTAGATTCCTAGTTTCTCTCTTTCTATCTAGACACAACTTGAAACCTCAGAGTAGTGCATTAAATTCAGCAAAGTTATTTGATGTTTTTCCAAGGGACATACAATAGGTTATTATAGAATAATTGGTCCTATAAATAGTTCCTCCTCCCAAATTCCCATCAGTTAATTTAGAAGTCCCATTTTACAAGAGAGATCATTTTTCTAGGAAGTTATCCTGTGATTTTTCCTTCTTCATTGATCTGGAGATCCACATTCCATATTTGGCAGAGAATATGAAGTCGATATGGTCTTAAAAAGAAAAGATTGAAATCCAGCTCACACAGTAAATGGCCATACTGGGGGAAGCTATAACTCCTAAAAATGTCGTGCATGACAACTGGCTTTCTCATTATCCAATGCCTTAATAGTACAAACTACATCTTGAACACCATTTATAATGCGATGTGCCTTTAGCATCTAAAATGTGCAACCAAGACACAAAAATTGCCTCCTAGTTTGTGAATGTTTCTACTTAAATTTGAAGCAAATACAATTTCTAGCATACCATGTTGGGCTCCAAGATTTGGACAAATGAAGCAATAATTGGCAATTGAAACTAATGCCTGCGTTTATTTAAGAAGAAAAATTCAGAGAAAATAATAGACTTATAGTAACAGTCACACTAATACCAAGTGAAACAACTTGCTTTATAGATGGAATACATTCTACAGTTGCCAGAATATTAATGTAGACATTGCAGCGATTGATTGTTTTGTGCAGCCACTTAGTAGCTTCAACAGTCCCTTCTGTATCAAGCACAAGTATGGGGGAGACTTGAACAAAAACACAACCATATGCTCCTCCAGTTGCATTATAAATGGGTTCAATTAATTCACATGCATCTTGGATATCTTTTATTACAAGCTCCCAGTAAGTTTCCTCAACTCCTTTTCCCTCGTTGATAAGTTGCCTGTGAAATAGCATAGTCAGTGATTTTCCGAGAGATGCACGATACAGATACATGAACTTTCAAGATGAAATTTCTTGAAAACACTCACACCAGTGACATGTTCCATCTTTATACTATATGACTATGCAGCTGCAAGTAGCCAACAGTACCAATTGTTGAAAAGATTCAATAGGAATCACAGTTCTATACTAAAATTGTGAATCCCACTATAGGAAATTAAAATTCTTACATAAGTCATTGTAATCTGCACAAGTTCAAGAGAATAATATCCCACAACTAGTGTCCCATCTGTTGTTTACCATCCTCCCTAATTGCTAGCTTCTTCTGCTTGTTTACTCTCTCCTAGATTTGAATTATTTCTATTGTTTGATAAGGAGAGACCCCCTTTAATCCTATCTCCTCTTAAAAGTTACTAAAAAGAGACAGAGTGACCCTCATTTTTCTGGTAGTGTTTAGTATTCCAACATAATATCCTGAGAACAAAGAACATCATAGGCCATCACCAGTCATCGGTGGATTTCTTCTAAAACTTTGTCAGTGAGTAAATTGTTCTTCTCCTGCTCTAGGAGGAAAGGCTCTGATAGTCATTTTGAAAGAGTATAGGATGACTCCGTTCCTATCATATTTTAGACCCTTTGCCCCCATTTGGAAACTGAACCAATTTCTCTTTAACAAGTTAGTTACTGGGAGGAACTGTTCTTAGATTCCTAGTTTCTCTCTTTCTATCTAGACACAACTTGAAACCTCAGAGTAGTGCACTAAATTCAGCAAAGTTATTTGATGTTTTTCCAAGGGACAGACAATAGGTTATTATAGAATAATTGGTCCTATAAATAGTTCTTCCTCCCAAATTCCCAGCAGTATATTTAGAAGCCCCATTGTACAAGAGAGATCATTTTTCTAGGAAGTTATCCTGTGGTTTTTCCTTCTTCATTGATCTGAAGATCTGCATTCCATATTTGGTAGAGAATATGAAGTTAGTGTGGTCTTAAAAAGAAAATATTGAAATCCAGCTCACACAGTAAATGGCCATACTGGGGGAAGCTATAACTCCTAAAAATGTCGTGCATGACAGCTGGCTTTCTCATTATCCAGTGCCTTAATAGTACAAACTACATCTTGAACACCATTTATAATGCGATGTGCCTTTAGCATCTAGAATGTGCAACTAAGACACAAAAATTGCCTCCTAGTTTGCGAATGTTTCAGCTTAAATTTGAAGCAAATACAATTTCTACCATACCATCTTGGGATCCAAGATTTGGACAAATGAAGCAATAATTGGCAATTGAAAATAATTCCTGTGTTTATTTAAGAAGAAAAATTCATAGAAAATAATAGACTTACAGTAACAGTCACACTGATACCAAGTGAAACAACTTGCTTTATAGATGGAATACATTCTACAGTTGTCGGAATCTTAACGTAGACATTGCAGTGATTGATTGTTTTGTGCAGCCACTTAGCAGCTTCAACAATCCCATCTGTATCAAGCACAACTTTGGAAGAGACTTGAATAGAAACACAACCATCTGCTCCTCCAGTTGCATTATAAATGGGTTCAAGTAATTCACATGTATCTTGGATATCTTTTATTACAAGCTCCCAGTAAGTGTCCTCAAATCCTTTTCTCTCGTTGATAAGTTGCCTGTGAAATAGCATAGTCAGTGATTTTCCAAGAGATGCACGATACAGATACATGAACTTTCAAGATAAAATTTCTTGAAAAAACTCACACCAGTGACATGTTCCAGCTTTATACTATATGACTATGCAGCTGCAAGTAGCCAGCAGTACCAATTGTTGAAAAGATTCAACAAGAATCACAGTTCTATACTAAAATTGTGAATCCCACTATAGGAAATTAAAATTCTTACATAAGTCATTGTAATCTGCACAAGTTCAAGAGAATAATATCCCACAACTAGTGTCCCATCTCTTATTTACCATCATCCCTGATTGCTAGCTTCTTCTGCTTGTTTACTCTCTCCTAGATTTGAATTATTTCTACTGTTTGATAAGGAGAGACCCCCTTTAATCCTATCTCCTCTTAAAAGTTACTAAAAAGAGATAGAGTGACCCTCATTTTTCTAGTAGTGTTCAGTATTCCAACATAATATCCTGAGAACAAAGAACATCATAGGCCATAACCAGTCATCGGTGGCTTTCTTCTAAAACTTTATCAGTGAGTAAATTGTTCTTCTCCTGCTCTGGGAGGAAAGGATCTAATAGTCATTTTGAAAGAGTACAGGATGAATCCGTTCTTGTCATATTTTAGACCCTTTGTCCCCATATGGAAACTGAACTAATTTCTCTTTAACAAGTTAGTTACTGGGAGGAACTCTTATTAGATTCCTAGTTTCTCTCTTTCTATCTACACACAACTTGAAACCTCAGAGTAGTGCACTAAATTCAGCAAAGTTATTTGATGTTTTTCCAAGGGACAGACAATAGTTTATTATAGAATAATTGGTCCTATAAATAGTTCCTCCTCCCAAATTCCCAGCAGTATATTTCTCTGAGCAACATGGAGATAGAAAGGATGAGCACTGGCAACTTTTTGGAGTCCTGGGATAGAAGAGAAGGGAAAAGAGGCAAGCATCAAAGCACGGTGATAATGCCCCCTGAAAGGAGAGATTTTGATCCTTTTGTTCAATCTCAGCATGAAGCAAGCATTGCTTTTGGTCAAGTAGACACTCAAATGTCAGATTCTGTATCAGACAAAGGTGATGGTGGTAGCCAGGAGAAGCAGCTGGACAAAGTTTCACATGAAGATATTCTTTCTCTAGAAATGCAAGGACTGACTGTTAGAGTTAATATTCAAATAATTACAAAAATTATTTTTGAATATTTTGTTTTAGCTATAAATCTCCAGTTTATAACCTCTTCCTGTTGCAACCATGCAACATATGCAAATTTTCCATCTAACAGTTTAGTCTTCTTGATGATGGCTCTCATGTCATAAAGACTGGTTACACATGCTTCTTCTTCTTCACATTTTGCTCACTCACTGCACATCCTCGAATATGACCCTAATAATGATGAGAGGACATGGATGATATCAGAAAGAAATGCAATCCTTGATTTATATTTTTATTAATAATTAATCTCATATGTATGGCAATGTCTCATACCCAACCACTTATTGCTATGATTTTCATAACTATTGACCTATTCATCAATACTTAACAGCACTTTATTAGACTAAAACACAAGATTAATATCACCACATCAATACTGCATGTTGTAACTTTAGAGCATAACTCCTGTCCCTGACAATAAATGGACATTAAATCCAACATGCTGATCAAAACAGAAACCTATAATAAATAATCCAACTTGACTAGAATTATTCCTATGGGAGAACAAGAATATTACTTTCCCTGCACCAGTGACTAAGGATCATGTCTATCATGTCCTTCCACTTAATACTAATTTATAGATAATTAAATCATATCATAGACTATTCTTGTTAGCAAATATTATTTATCCTTAATAATAGTAATTGTAAAATCAACTTGGACACAAAGCAATCATTTTGTAGTTCATTTTATTGATCTAAGGACACAATAGGCATTTTCATCTAGATACATTTCAGACATTGACATGATATGAAAAGATTTTAACTTCGATAAAAATGACATGACATCAATGTATACAACAAAGAAACCTTACATCTGTTACGAGGTGAGGAAAATTTCCGACTTAAACTGAAAAAAATCATAGGGCCAGCCTAGAAATTTACAACAACAAAAAATAAACTACCTCTGACAAATCAATATCTGCTAGTGCTAATCCCTTTCTATAGAGTGCATCTGCTAACTGGTCACGGAGATCTTCCATTTTCTTCTTGGTTTCCTGGATACAGATTAGCAAATGCTGTAAGCATGTCTATAGTTCAATAGTTTAAAGTGATCTGCAGTCCAAGATTGAAAAAAAGGATGAAATCTGTATGAAATGAAATATATACATACAGCTGCATCCTCGTCCTCAGATTCACTCTTCATTGGGAAATATTTTGCTAATTCATCTTTATCAATATTGTCAATAACCTAATTTGCAGCATCTATTACCTGGCATGAATACAAAATTATAAATAGAAAAGACTGAATCAACAGAAGGTATTACATATATAGATAAGTTATGGTGATGACAATCTTCCTACAAATCCTTCAAAGGTTTATAAACATGATAGAAAATACCTCTTTTTCATGCCTTTTCTTATCTTCATTGCTACTCATTGCGACAAGTCCCTCAAGAATTTGTGCTAATAAAGGTATGTGTTTTGGATATTCTGACTGCAACAAAACATCAAACATTGTTATGGAAAAATAGAAAACTATGTTTCAGGTTTCTAGAACATAAACTCAGTTTTTTCTTTTAAGATTTGAAACTATTTGGGACCTATTTCATTTGCTTTCAATCATAATTAAGGGAATTCATACAAAATCGTCCAGAAATAAATCATGTTGCCCATCAATTGTGGACAGACAGGGATAGTAAGTCTAGTGATTGTTAGTTATGTACCTAGGGAGGTGTTCCCCTAGATATTCTTTCATCCATAGGCTTGGCTTCCTGCAGGGTGATTCTTGGAATTGCCTTCTTTGGTTTATTTTGACGTTCTTCTCCTGGTCCTTCCTTACTTCATCCTATATACACATCTGCTGCCTCATGTTGCCATCCAGATTCCAGATTGGAGGTGCTGTGGAGGACATTTCTTAATTAGTCATATTGGAGGCATCCTCTTCCAAGAGAAACAACACTATATTCATTTAATTTCTAATGCAGGTCAGGGTACTAAAAACTCAGCTGAGCTTCTTGCACCCCGAGCTCTGTTTAGACTAGCCCATCATCTGAAAATTACAGATCTTCAGGTATTCAGAGATTATTTAGTCATCAAGTGGATGACCAATGATCAAAACATCAATGACATCTCTCACCTGACACTTGTAGAACATGTCAAAGTTATATCTCTGCAGTTCGCAAAAATATCTTAACTTCACATATGTAGGGAAATTGACCACAATTGTAGACAAACTCTCTGGTGAGGGGCTGGATAGGGATCCTGGAATAATTCACATTCAAGAAGTTGTGGAGCATGCCAAAGGGATGATAATATGTTGTACTGGAGGCATCCTCTTCCTATAGAAACAACACTCTTTTCATTTAATTGCTAATGCAGGTCAGGGTACTAAAAACTGAGCTGAGCTTCTTGCACCCCGAGCTCTGTTTACAGATCTTCAGGTATTCAGGGATTCTTTATTCATTAGAAAACATTAGAAATATTTTTTTGATTTTCTTTGGAGAGACGAATCTGACAATATTAGTTTTCATTAGCAATATGGGAACTAATCTCAAAACCAAAGAATGAGGGTGGTTGGGATCAGAAGCAGTTATTCACTTTTGGTCACATGCACTGACAGCTAAAAAAATTTAGAACTTGATGTCCAAGGAGGGCCTATGGAAGAGAATTTAGGTTTAGAAGTACTTGGAACCTAAAATTACTATATTGGATAGACAAATCTGTGGATATTCACAAACATGCTTCAAATAATTGGAAAGCCTTGAGCACAGGCCTTTCCAATCATTGGCACTCACCTGCTTTGGCAGGTCTAGGATGGGTCACATGTGAAGGCAGGTTTGGATGCAATAATGGGATGGAACAACAATATATGTTCTTTTCTTACTCATGCTTCAAAAATTTCAAGGTATATCATTAGATGGATGTGAAATCCACTTTCTTGAAAGGAGATTTACATGAAGAAGTATGCACTAAACAACCTGATGGTTTCAAGTTGCATGGAAAGGAGGACAATGTTTGGAGTCTAAAAAATGATCTTTATGGGTTAAAACAAGCCCCAAGGGATTGGTATGAACTTTTAGACAAGTATCTCTTTCAACAAGGTTTCGAAAGATGCATTGCAAATAGAAATATCTTTTTGAAAATAGAGAAGTGTGGGATTCTAGTTACCATTGTCTGTGTAGACGATATCATTTTTTGTTGTAATGATGATACGTTAAGTCGTGAGTTTTCTAACTTAATGGCACTAGAATTCGAGATGTCTATATATGGTGATGAAAAATGTCATCTACAGAAACCCTAGGGATAGAAGCAGAGGATGATATATATATATATGGTGATGAAAATTGTCATCTACAAAAACGCTAGAGATAGAAGCAGAGGATGTTCAACTAGTGGACTATAGCGAGGGTCCCTTGGAGAAACAAAAGGTGTTTGAATATAGGGTGTCTAATTGCTCTAGGAAGGTCCCTGTTCATGAGCCAAGGGTTTATTCCCCTCTTCGTCAGAGGGTTATTTTAATATTTTGCACAAAACAAAATTTTGGATAACAGATACAAAGTGACTCCCCATGTCAGATCTGCATAGAAACCATGAGAATTTTGGAGTGGGAGTCACTCTAGAGGTAGATTTTTGCATTGAATCAATTCAAATGCTGAATCCTGATTGACATAGCCATGACCAGCACTGAAGACTGTAATGGGGAAATAACAATTCCATGACAAATGATGGTCTACTATTTGTTAATGGCAGACTTAAGGGACTCAAAACTCTAGTTAGGCCAGAAAGAGTTTTTTATCCGCTATAATTCACTCCTACATTAAGTATGCTCAGACTCTTTTAGGGATATACTCACTGAGGAGAGCTTCGCCTTGCCATACCCTCCATTAAGCCTACCCATCCCTTTAATATTGAGATTCCAGGAGAAGAGTGACTCGCTAGTATATTTACTTTGACGAGCTTGGGGGAAACCTATACTTTCTCCTTACAACCCGTGCAAAGTCACAGTAGTATTCACCCTATTTTTTAGGTTGTGGACTATCCAAACCCTTTACCTTCCACTAGCGACAAGAGGCAAAGATGTTTTGCAAAATTTTACAATACTAAAAATTTACTCACTAAAAATAATTTACTCCTAAAATTTACTCACTAAAAATTTAATTCTCCAAAATCATGATGGATGGAAACTCTCTGGTGAGGGGGCGGATAGTGTTTTTATCCAACATTCACTAAAAAATTATCAATTCACAGTACTTACCAGGGATTTTGTAAGCAAATAAGGTGGTGTTGACGCTAGAGGTGCAGAATTCACGGTCAGCCTCTTCAAAAGTCTCCAGGTTCTCTCCAATGCTGCTTTATCCATGGAAGCTATGGCAATTAAATAGAGAAATTGTGAAATAAACCATGGTTAATATCTATCCCAAACTCCTCAATGGGTATGACCAATATCCATATCCAAAACCCACCAAACCCTCCAATGTTTGGTACGAACGGTTAGGCTATTTGACAAGAAGTAGCAGGTTGAGCAGCAATCTAAATTGTTGAAATTGAAGGATGGTAAGGAAAATTGGAATGTCATTGTTGCTGTAGAGTTTGGGTCAAGACCGTTCGACTAACCCATGAAAATAAAAATTTTGTGTGTTTTCATATATATATATATATATAATTTAATTTGGATAATGGTTTTTTTTCCCTTTTTTAGGTATATATATATATATATATATATATATACGTATATTTTTTTTATTATTTTTTTCATAAATTATGTTTATAGTGGTTTGGTTTGTTTTATTTTTTAATTTGTTTATATAATTGATATAGATTTGGTTTTTTTTTTAATATATAAAAAAAAAATTGTTTTTTTTATATTTTTTGTTTTACTGTGTGGACTAGGTTAAACGAACAATGAATCAGGTAAGTAGTAATCTCTGGTAGAGAAGTGGGATGTAAGACTAGGTAAAGAATACGGGGCAGGTAGCAATCCTATGTGTATTGTAGGCTTGTTGTAATGGTTGGTCTTCTAGTAGTATGGTATACTGGGTAAAGGCATTTGGTATGGGGTAGACTGCCCAACCAATTATTATAATCTACTAGCCCATTCCTAGTTGGGTGTAAGCCACAAATATCAAATCTATATTCTAATTCTATTTAATTGGAGGTTTCTTTCACTCCTGCCATGTAATATTGTACCATACTACCCCAATGAGTTCCCTCAACATCTGTACTCCCCGGCCTCTAGTTGTACTCCCCAATTCCTCTAGTTTAATGGTTCACTCCGAGCAATCAATCTACTAGCACTATCTTGGTAAAGATACTGGCTATTCCTTGTAGCATAAATTCCTTTCTACCATGAACCAATTGGCGCTTGGCTTCACTACTTTCTGAATCTACCTGTCAAGGAATGTCATTTGAAGCGAAACCAGGAAACAAGGCAAAATGGGACCTATATTAACTAACTAGTTATCTCCTTCTCAAAGAAAAGAGGTTGAACAATAAAAAATGGTAAAGAAAGTTACCAATATAAATAATATGTATAAAGGAAAGTTCCCCATTTGAAATAGGCACCCAGAGATAAAACTGATCATGGCACCAAGGTTTGTAAGAATCGCCCTCAATAAAAATATTCTAACAAATATTTCCTTTCATAAGATAGCATCGACTCCTATATCAACTCTGTGATCAACTGCATGGAGTAGCATAATGAGAATCGGCATCGACTGATCTTTACACATACTTGGATTGATTAACATCATTGCCACCTGATCACATCGACTTATACATGAAGTACAAACATCGAGTGTATCAACTCTTGGGATCGACAAACACTTGTGAGCACTGTTGAAAAATGGATGTAGGTTTCTGGATATAACACAAATCATAAATGACACCCTCTGACATTATGCAATATACACCCACCATATCCATATTACTTGCAATTAAAATTTGGGTTTAGAAACAACTTTTATTAAAGTTCAAATTCTAGAAAAATTAAGAAAAAATTAACAGCGACTTAAAGGAAATAGATACCCCTAGGATTCCAAGTTATACACACAACATTTATCTATCTTAGATGATTTTAGAGTTTATATCTTCTTTCAACTTAATCTATGTTCTGAGCGTTCATACTAGTTACGGCCAGATTTCAATATCTTAGCTAATAAAAGATTTAAAGTAGGAATAACAAGTAAGCCAATTATTTATTTAAGAAAAGATAAGGAATCATCATCCAACTCATAAATTTGAACCTAAACGCCCTATAAATATTATCATGCTAGATAAAGCAAATAAACCAACAAATTGAAAATTCCCAATGAGAAGTTAAAGAATATAATAAATTACTACAAATTATGTTTCTTTTTGGGTATTCACACATGTTTCGATCAAATCTAATTATTTAAACAAAACCCAAACAAAACTAAATGAAATAGTCGCAGTCAATCAAACAAAGTATTTATACATACATAGAGTAGAGTTGATAGGTTTCTTTCATAGAAGAACAAACTAGTTATGAAGATAGAAGATCTGTGATTTTAATCAACAGTAAACCAATAGTAAATATTTACAAATGTACAGATTCCATCAACAGGAAATAATAACATAGTGAATTATAAATGCATAGTGTCTATTCTTTGGTATCCATACCCAAGGATAGATCATTATGTTAAATATTTACGTCCGCAACTGAATTGTAACATATAAGAGTAAATAACAATATTTAATGAGCTTCAATATTCCAAAGGACAATCACAACCAAAATAATAGACCAAATATTAACAAAGATATTCAAATTTCAACATTATCATAGTTGTAAGCCATTAGATGGCATCCATAGTCTAGAAGTAAAAACACAATGTACATCCAAATACGATTGAGAATCAAACACATTTGAGTGTGAGAGGCTACAAATCCCACACTGTTATTAATGCATCCAAGTACATAACGCTAAGGGTTTTTTTAAAAGGAAACAAAAATTATCTTCATAGTGGCTATGAAAGCTATCCTTCCTTGGACTGCAAACCAATGGGAAACCAACTTAACCCTTATTAATATCAAAAAATGTTCACATAGCTCTGTATGGTCCAAACCATAATTATACATCATAATCCAACCATTAATCCCTCCATTTTGACCTTCACAAGAAAAATTCCAACAAATATGGTCCAAAAAATTATTATTCCTTCCCCCATAAATGAAGGGAAGTTGAGAAGTTATTGTGACTTATCCTCACTCTCTCCAAAAAGAACCAAAAAACCCTAAAATGAGAATGGGTAAAAACCCATGGACAAATAGCACAAACATTACATTATTACATTGCAAACTTCCTAGACTTTTTCATTACATTTGTTTCTTTCTCCATCACATCCTTTAGCAACACTATCCCACGTTGCATATCGAACTCTATCTATGCAACCCTTAATCCATTTCCTAGTGACAACCCTTTGTTGGAAAACACACCGAGACCAAAATCACGAGAATCCTATGGACCACTTCCTCAAATGGCTCTAGCAACCCATTTTAAAGGTATCTTTTATTTTGTTGCATTAGTTAAATAAATATTAGTGTTGTTGTTATTACTTGTTATTGCAAGTTGAGTTTTAGAAATCCCTTTCACCATGAACTCTACCCTATGATCTGGTTGATCTAGGGTAGGTTCTTTTGCATGTAGTAGGGGAAAATTCCCCACTACCATTTTGGGGACTCCACTATCTAGATCCCCTTGGATCTCTATTTTTGTGCGTGTTTCTATTCTTTTGTTCTACTTATGCACCTTCATCCATCACATATATAACCCCTATTTGGCATATCCGAACCACTCTTATCCTAGTTCCTTCTCCCCTTGCCCAAGATGATAGTTTTTCCTTAAAAAACCCTCAGTTAGGGTCAGATCTCACCTATTGGGCATAAAGTTCTGACCCAGATCGCATCTTTTTTCCATATAAGCATGACCTAGGTCATGTATTCTACATCGATAAGTGCAACCTGGACCAATATTTCATATCACACTTGTCTAGGGTTCTAGATCGATCCTGGTCACTATTGTGACCCATTTTTGTACGACATGAGGCGTAGAAACCACTGTTTTGTGTGACCTAATTCTTTTTACTGATTTTTTTGTCCCAAACGTGATTTTTTTAATAGTTCTATGTGACCAGAATCACACTTGTTCTGTGGACAGGCGCGACCTGCATTTTTTTAGACCTTTTCAATGTTTGAGACCCTTTTGTAGACCCCTTGTCTATGTTCTACCCCTTCCCCAATCGTTTCCTTCCATATCTCATTGCTTACATCCTCCTGGTGTGTTTTGTGGCCCTATTTCCCTTGTATGTGAGCCCCATTAGTCGATCTTGGTATTCAATACCCTCTGTGTGGTTCCTACCACATGTTAAGTTTCTTATGCAGTCATTTACTTGTGTACATTTTATTTTCTAGAAGAAATAGTTGTTTTGAAAAAATATTTATTTTCAATTACTGTTATTTATTTTTTAGCCATTGTGTCTCAGTCGTGAGATCACTTGGGTTTAGAAATTACACATAACTTCTACATTCATCTCACACCCTAAAGTAAAACACTTATTTTTTGACCCCGAGATGAACCTAAAAAATAACTTAACTCAACCAACATTGTAACATCATTTGAGGACAAAAACAATATTGTAGTTAAGTTAGGACACTGAGGATAGTAATCCAAATAACACCCCTTTATCACCTACATCTAAGACATTTCTTTTCCATTAGGGTACCAAAATCCTCTAGTACTTGTTGAAATGGTCACACCTGGTCTATCGAAGGGCCCCTCACTCTATGGTAGTAAAACACAAGGAAGGGGTTCCAGACGTTAAGGTGGAATACCGCACTCCATTTTGCACCAAAGGATAACCCTTCATATTCCTCCTTGTGCATGTCAAGGAACTCATCGAGTGTCAAGGACTAAAGGGATGAAGTTCTGGGAAACTAGTGTAGACGTGTCATGAATGAGGCAGCATAGTTTCTTGTTTATTTGTGGATCTTGTACCTAATTTCCCTCTCGATAGTGGGATTCTCTTAACATATTGTTCTTCCATTTCATATTTTTTGAGTGGGATTTCATCACCCAGTAGAGGATATGATTTGTGAGGGGATTCCATATTGTAGCTAGGAGTTTTCTTGCACATATACCCCATAGGTTAGTGATTTGATCTCGTTATAGGTAGTTATGCTTGTTGGCTTTCTGGCCACTTTGTTGTATATTGACTTGTTGTAACACTCTTGTAGTTCGATTTTAGAGCTTGCGTTTTGGCCTCTGAGGCACCATTTTTTTTCTCTCCTTCTACACACTCAATTGTTGGAATTTTGAGCCTGTGATTGACACTCTTGATCCTCCATTAATTACACAACACACCATCATGTCATCATTTCTCCACGAGGATACTTGCATAGACTTAGGAGGCATATGGGCCTTAGTTCAATTCCTTGAACTGTCACTGTCAGATCCATATTCGACGTCATTCATGGCCTTCAGAGTGATACACTGCATCTGATTCTAATTCATATTCCTATCAATCCAAACCAACCTTATTCACAGCCCCATCTAGCCCCATGGTTGGTGCACCTCCTAACCCCTTTTCAGGGGGGGTTGTTTATAGTTGACTCATGAATGCTTCACCCATCATATCAGGTATCCCTTCTACCAAAACCATAGGTCATGGTCCTAGTGGGACCCTCTCCATCCCACACACTGCTACTGGTATGCTACCCACTAGTGGTGGCCCCATTCCAGCCACCATGGTTCATACTGTACCTTCCTTTATACATGGGGGCATTGGACCTTCTACCACCATTTCGAATATTCACACCATTCTAGTGACTACTCATATTATCGAAATTTATCCATATTGACCCTCATTTGCACATGGAAACTACATGTCTGCTGGTCCCAACACCATTGCCATCCCTCCTTGATATAATCATGTTCCTAGTCTACCATTTAAGGCTAGTCTCAACCTTCTTGATTTGGAAGGGTTGAAGAATGACCCCATCTGTCATGACCCATTATGGCTTACCATGCTTACCAAACTCCCATAATACATCACTAAGTTTGAGGGAAAGGAGGCTCAGGAAGACACCAAAAACTACATTATGTCATTCCACTTATGGTGTTCCTCTAACAAAATAGTGGATGATTCTCTCTTCTTGCATCTATTTGAGTGCACACTCACAAGTGTTGCATCCAAATGGTATATCAAACTACCTCATGCCACTTATCATGAATTTTCCTCGTTATCCTCGATGTTCCTTCAGTACTTCCATTTAACTGTTCGTTCTGATGAGGGCATGAAAATCCTAATATCTCATCGACAGAACAACGCTACCCATATCACAAAATATATCCATGAGTGGCGTCATCACCATAGCTTGTGTAACATTGAGTTAATTTATAGAATTTTCCTATATTGTTTTTCAAAACCTTACTCCCCCCCATCGCTAACAACGTTTCATCTAAGCGTCCACAAATTAAGGAGGAATCCATCCTCAAAGCACAACAATTCAATCACATCTATTCCCATTTGTTTTATTTGTATACCATCATATCTTATTCTCCTCGTGTTGGTTCCTCATGTTGAGATACAACTAGGGAATCCCATGCTTCTGATGGATTCATTGGTGTTAGCACTCAGATTTTCCTTGGGTTGTTTCAAGGAAGCCCTGAGGTAACAACATAACCACTTTAGACTGTATTTCTGACCTAATACTATCAGAGAGGGATATCTCACTATATACAAGGTTTTCACACTCAAGATATTCAATTAAAACACTCAGAAGGTCATAATTTGGTAGGACATGTTTTTTTTAAGCGATTTGGTAGGAAATTCATGGATGAGGCCATTGGGAAATGGAGTCAACAATCAGATCTGAGTTATGTTGCAAGAGGTGGGGTTTTAAAGAATTATGGAAAGAGACAATATAGACATCATTTCCTCATTATTGAGGCTTTTAGAGGTTAATTAGAAGACGAGGACAAACCATCAAGTAGAGCACCAACCTTGGGTGAGTTCTACAAGACTTTAGCAGAAAATGGTTTGAAAATTCTTGAACAAATGAAACTACAACATGCAACATGAATTCTAGTTCATAAAACTAATTCTCAAGCATGAAAAGAAACACAAAATGGAGTGTTAAACTAGAATAATAGTCACAAGAAGATCACTTACAGAAGAAAAAGATGGCACAAGAAATCTCTTCCATGGAAACTTCAACCTTTCTATTTCTGCAATTTTTATTCATCTCTGGAAAATTGAAACCTATTATAATGAAGAGCCTCTCTACTTTGGAAAATCCAATCCTAGATCTATCAGAAAAAAACAGCCTCTACCTAGCCTTGAATTTGAAATCTAATTGAACTCTAAAAATAGAAACAATTACAACTGATTTACTTCATTTCAGGAAGTGGACTGCTGAAAAATAGGCCTCAATATCCCACCTTCATATCTCAAATGGTGATATCTGAGATAGGTTTTTGTAATTGACCATGTTATCGACACAAGCCATGTCTTCATTTGCTCAGATTCACCTCCATCTCCTGAGAATCTAGTTTTGAAGTTGATGACTGAAAAATTAATTTCAATTTTTAGGAAAATACCCTATGAAGATTACTTAAATTCTCCCAAACTCTAACACTTGTGTAAAAAATGAGAAATTTTATTGTACATTGGCCCGTGATGAAGAAAAACCTCTCTCGATTTTAAAAATCTAGTTCCATTTGGCGGAAAAAAATATTTGAATTTAATGACCAAAAAACCATTTCCATAGATACTCTTTTGTAAAGCATAAACCTTAATATTTCTATTGTCATAATAAGAACAAAAAACCTCCAGCTGCAAGCTCAAAAGCATTCTCACCAATAAATTTCATACCATGATTGATAACTACTTTGTACCTAAGGACTATATATTTATATTTACCAAAAATGGATTCAACAATACTCTCTGTAATTTTCATATGATATGTTGGTGAAACAAATAATCTTACCAAGTCCATTATTCTACCTTTCCCATTTGAATATATTCACGGTGAGTAACATTGATATGTTTTAAGCTTGAGTTGGAACCAGTGCTCACTGAACAATTTGTGACAAAACTTGTTTCTTGATTTGACATAAACCATACCAATGAGGATACACTGTCAAAAAATGTGTTCTTGATCTCCTAAAATTTGTTGACGGACATATACCATGATCTTCTTGAAACTCCTCAAGTAAGTATTGTTCTTTTTAAAGATTCTGTTAAATTGTGGTGAACTAAGATCATTTCGAAACTTATTTTTCTTGTAGTAATTGTATTCTTTCTGAAAATTTTCTCCATAAGGGATATGCAATGTCTACATATCTAAAACAACACCAAAGAAGAAAGTATTTTTCCAAATCTGTTGGTTCTAGATTAAAACCACCATTTAAAAATGCCCCAAATATCTCATGCAACTCTCTTGATTCCAATACAAAGAAGAAACTCAGTATTTTGCACAATTCAGTGAAATGGGATTCTGCTCAACTCCTTGAATGTTAACTTGCTTTCACATCCACCAAGTGGAAAATTTATGAACTGCTGATCTTGTTGATGAAACCATATTGCCTCAACATGTGTACCGATTTACCCACATGCATATAATTTTGCAATGCCTCTCAAACACTAAACCTAGTTATTTTCTATTAGTGAAATTTTATTTGGCCATTGATTTAATTTGCAAAGTAATGAAGGCTTGACACACGTTTCAACCTACACATGGTGGAAAAATTCCACATATTTTGAAATTAAATTACTCCTCGCTTGTTCTACTTGCATAATCCACCTGAGCCACCATTGTCTTCCACCTGCTAATGTGACTGTTCATTCCATCCACCATTTAACATCATTTCACAAAGCCATATTTTTAATTACCTTGTGCATATTCATAATGCAAAATTCACCTCCGTCATTGGATGTTGGGTATCTCTCACCTGCGACATTGATCCATTTTTCTTCTGCATGAATTTTAACGAGAAAAATATTTTATCTAATACCCAGGCATATGAAAGGAACAATATCTGATGGATTCTATCCTTTTTAATTTCAACTTGAGAACAGATATTGCGCCTGCAACCAAAAATATTTCTATAACAGAAAAATGAATATTTTTATAAATATTCCCATGGAAAGACCCTCACTACTACATTTCAATCCAAAATCCGACAGAAAAATCCAACGGCGCATGGATTTCTCTTTTTAAACTTACAAAAAATCACAAGGATACATTTTTTTTTTGTAAATGTGGCCACAAGCGTCGGTGAAGCGATGGCTATTCTCATAACCGTCGGTTAAGCGACGACTCGTTAGTAAGCATCGCTTAAGCGACGGCGCCTTTAATTGGTCAACTATTTAACATGGAAAGCGTCGTCGTATATCCGACGCTTAGGTTCATTTCCTACACACACTCATATAAATAGAGGTAGGCCTAGGTTCATTATCTCACACAGTCACTCTCGCACTTATCTCTTGGACAAGAAATGTGAAATTCCTAAGGGTTTGTTTTTTGGCCTTGTGCTTTTGTGGGGATCTTCCCACTTGGTCTTGGATTTTGGTGACTTCTCTCTTGAAGTATCTCTTGGTTAATAATTTCTTGGTTTAGGGTTTGGTTTTTGGCCTTATGCCTTTGTGGGGATCTTCTCACTTGGTCTTGCTCTTTAGTGACTTATCTCTTGAAGTATCTCTTGGTTAATTTCTTGGTTTAGGGTTTGGTTTTTGGCCTTGTGCTTTTGTGGGGATCTTCCCACTTGGTCTTGCATTTTGGTCTTTCTCTTTGGTGACTTCTCTCTTGAAGTATCTCTTGGTTAATTTCTAATTGGTTTATTCTTGGTAAATCTTTCTTGGAGAAACTTTGTTCTCTTGTGTTAGGATTTTATACCCTCACTTAGGGTTTTCTCTTGTGGATTTGGCTTTGACTCTTGTGGAAAAGAAGATTCATCATATACTTGGTTTTGTCTTGAGTTAGGGTTTACCCTCACTTAGGGTTTTCTCTTGTGGATTTGGCTTTGACTCTTGTGGAAAAGAAAATTTATTATATACTTGTTTTTTTCTTAACTAGTTAGGGTTTTGTATTGTGGATTTGGATTTGACTCTTGTGGAAAAGAAGATTCATCATGATATACTTGGTTTTTTCTTGAGTTAGGCCGGTTTACCTTCACTAATTAGGGTTTGCGAGGGATTTGGCTTTAACTATTGTGGAAAAGAAGATTCTTCATAGACTTGGTTTTGTCTTGAGTTAGGGTTTACCCTCCCTCACTTAGGGTTTTTACTTGTGGATTTGCCTTTAACTCTTGTGGAAAAGAAGATTCATCATATACTTGGTCTTGTCTTGAGTACTTAGGGTTTACTCATGTGGATTTGGTTTTAACAATTGTGGAAAAGAAGAATCATCATATACTTGGTCTTGTCTTGAGTTAGGGTTTACTCGTGTGGATTTGGTTTTAACCATTGTGGAAAAGAAGACTCATTATATACTTGGTCTTGTACTCTTGAGTTAGGGTTGACTCATGTGGATTTGGTTCTAAACCTTGTGGAAAAGAAGACTCATCATATACTTGGGTTTTCTCGTACTTTGTTCTTAGGGTTTGAGTAATAAAATTCCATGTAACAATAATGTTACAGGTCATCAAGATCCAGAACAAAATCGACAATTGCTTGCTAGGTTGTGGGATGGAGTGGAAAGAAGGGGTGATGGAAAATGTTATTGTCCTTGCAGTCGATGTAGGGGCTTTAATAAGAGAAGGTTACTGATCGCGACAGCTAAAAAAAATTGTAGGGACATGGACATGTCTAGGGGGTGTATGAATATCATCCATTGGTAAGTCAATATAATTCATGATTATATATCATGCAGTCTTTATATTGAGAGTTTTTGTAATTGTATATTGTATCATTTTTATTTTTGTTACTTAATCGACATGACTAACGTTCCTTGTTTGATGTTTTAATTGTAATTATAAAGCAAGGTCCTCCTAGGGCTGTTCCGAACATGGAGAATGTGGTAATTACGGAACAACTAGCGCAGGAGGAATGTCAATATGCAGGTCCTGCGAATACTGATCATGATCAAGTTAATGATGATATGGAATTAGACGATGATCATGGTGATAACATAATTGAGGATGATGGTGCAAATACATTAATCAATGATGCATTTAATGTTAGAATGGACGATGATCAACATCATGCGCCACCAATTGATGACTTTGAAGATCTTCATGATTTACCTACACTTGAGAAGGCAGACGAACCACTTTTTGAAGGCTCCCACATAAGTGTTCTCTCTGCTGTGTTTCTA
>LPNX010039568.1:0-25799 GCA_001517045.1 Pseudotsuga menziesii | reverse complement strand
ACCCTAGAAAGGACAACCCATATCCCTCCTAATGTAAGTAGGTAATTCCATAATGAAACTTGCTATTGAAATAAATATAATATAAATTGTACATACTTTATAAAAATAAAAATAATATATATATATATATATATATTAATTATTACATAGCTATTCAAAATATAAATATAGAAACATTTATAGTTTAAAATATTTAATATTTTAATTAAGTAAACTATGCTAAATAACATTAAAACATTGAAAAAAAAGCAAACGGAAAAAAAAAATAGAGTCTTGAAAAAAGGACAAAGAGTCCCTTTCGATGGAAAATAGTATTGTATTAATAGTATTATAGTTTTTTTTAATTATAAATAATAAAAATTTAATATATCTAAAATAAATATGAAAACTCAATCATGTTCACTCATGAGATTAAAAGATAAATATATAAAAAGAAAATTATCAATAAAAATATATTAAATTGAAATATATATATATATATATATATATATCCAATTTTTAAATTAATAAGAAAATCCTATAATTAAAACTTACATAATTTATAATATAATATATATCAATAAAACTGCTATCGTCACATTCATTTTAAATAATCTAAGCTTTGCCCAAATAATATAAACAACTTTCATTTTATTTTAATACTTCTTTCATTTTATTGTTTTTACGGCGAATTTAAAGCTACGTCTTATTTTCCTTTCTGTAAAAGAAAAAATAACAGCCTACATTTCTTACCAAGTTATATCAACATTCTGTTTAGATATATGTAACCATTTCTGTATAAAGTAATGTTGAAAATATATTGATCAGAAGACTTTAGATTTCTTGAATTTGTCTTCGACTCGAGTCAATCTTTGTGGGTTAACTAAATAAACTACGATTAACTGTCCGTCGATCCGACACAAACTCACCTAAAAAATTGATCAAATTTGAAGATCAACTGGACATTTTCTAAAGAGAGAAACACAGGCCAAACAATGGGCGGGAAGGGCTGAGTTACGATAACTATAAGAATGGATTACATTATGTATAACCACTGTATAGACAGGTTAGGTATCCATGAGTCCCTCTTAACACCCAATATTGTGACTGCATATTATGTTAAACTGAAAAGAAAAACTCAAGAAGTATATGTTTTAATAATATTTGAGTAGAGAGGAAATGATATTTACCTGGAGATACAATATTGTATTAGTCTACTCTACTTTTACAGAGCCCAATGTCTGAACCAGTGCTCCTTTTTGCTCTCCTTACAAGCTTTCTACAATAAACATAAATACATTAAAGATGAAAATGCAAAAAACCGTAAGAGATGATTTTAATAAACCATGTATATGTCATCCATCGCTCCTTGGTTTTCACCCACAGCTTTAGGGTTTAACCAAGACACATATGATATCTTATCTCCTCGATGAAACCAGATAACAAACAGCTATTAGGAAAAAGAAAACAACATATGGAAAAAAAATCACAGATTACAAACAAAGAAGAAAAATAGAATGGGTATGCAAAAAAAATAAAAACTCATCTGATGATCTGCTACATTCTTCTTTGCAGCAATGGTCTGTTACATTCTGCTTCTGACAAAGAAGATTAAGAGATGGCATCCCATTTTCACCATCCACCATGTCCTGCTTCAGTACTTTAGGAGAACGCCCATCTGGGCAAAAGTGCCTCTACCCAATCCTTTCATTCCTTGAAGGATTCCTTTGAGACATTGGCTCATCTCAAGAAAGGAGAGCCCGAGACAAACCTCTTCTCCACTTTCAATCCCGACCACACAATAAGCCATCGAAATCTCTCTCTGGATCGATCCTAGATCTTTTTTAAAGTTGTAAAAAAAAACCAGAACAACCTGTGTATGGGAAAGGGAGAAACATAAATCTTCAAATACCCAAATCCCATAAGCATATTTTGCAGGCATCTAGGAAAGGGAAGCACATAAACCTGCAAATACCCAATCCTATAAGCATATTTTTCATGCATCCGGGCAAGGGCAGCACACAAACCTGCAAATACCCAATCCCATAACCATATTTTGCAGACATCCAATCTTAACCGTCCGATATGATGATGAGGGCTGAATGACGCTTCAGAGAATAGAATTCCCATCTTCTTGTCGTGCTCGAGCCGACTTTCTAGCAATGAGATGGAGTTTTCCTGAAGTACATCAGCTATTTATCCCCATACATTCAACAAGAGATGGATTTTTTGACTATCAATACACTTGAGGATGCATTTCATTATGCCAGGAAGCTTGAAGCTAAACAAAAAGGAAAACTACATTTTGCAAACAAGACAACATGTCGAACATCAAACAAGAAGTCATGAGCTGACTCCCACAAGTTCAAGAACCTTTCTCAACCGACTTTGCCAAAGCTCGATGATCGAAAGAAGAAATTTTAGAAATATAAGAGGGAGCATAGCAAACAAGCTCCTTGACAGGAATTGGTGTGATTATCACATTTCATCATGGCATGATATGTGAGAATGTAAAGCTCGAAAGACATTTTTGGAAAAATTGTCGATATCTCACTTGTCTGATTGAACCATGGTAGAATTTGATCCAGATGCATCAACCCTCTTGGATTCGACCTCAACCACTATGATAGCCTTGACTATCATCAATGAGGAGGAATGAGAGCACCTATTCCATACATAGATATGGATTTAGAAAAATCCATTACATATGATTGTGGATAATTGTAACTAGAATAACTTCGTTTATGAATATTTTGTGAAGAAATTAGGTTTTGTCAGCACTCCACATCCTTAGCCTTCCAATATTAGTTGGATGAAGGATATACATGAACTAAGAATCACATAGCAATGCAGACTCACCTACTTCATTAAGCCTTTTGAAGATGAATTACTCTGTGATGTGGCACTACTTTCCATAGTCGATGCCTTGTTTGGGAAACCTTACCTATGGTATCGACACTGTACATATCAGCCATGACCTCATAAGGTGATTGTCAAAATCTGAAATCAATGGTATGGCATACCAGAGCGATAACTCACATCAACGGTTTCTATGATATCTTCCAAACAAACAAGGAAGCTTATCAATAATTATCAAAAGTTTGCATTAATCATGAGAAAGCCTCAACATTCCACGAAGACTGCAGCAACCAGTCAACTCACCAACTAGCAGAACTCCCAACAACAACAACAGATCGATCACATTCTTCAAGAATTTTAGAACGTATTTCAAGCACCAAACATAGTACCTCTGGATTGTCAAGGAAAACACTCCGTTGAACTTGTTCCTAGTTCTTCATTACCTAACACATCTATTTATACAATATCCATTCTAAAAAATGAAGAGATTCACAGAAAAATCCAGTATTTTATTAACAAGGGTCATATATGCCCCAGCTTCTCTCCTTGTGGAAGTACAGTCATATTATTTCCAAAGAAAGATGGCACTTGGCACATGTGCATTGACTATCAGGATCTGAATAAAATTTTAGTAAAGAGCAGATACCCTCTTCAATGGATTGATGAACCCATCGATAGTATGAATGGTACTAATTTCTTTACGAAACACGCCCTCAAGTCTGGATATCACAAGATTCCAATCGATTCCACCAATGTATGGAAAATGATTTTCAAGACTAAGGAATGATAGTTTGAATGGTTTTTCATGCCTTTTGGCCTAACCAATGCACTTGCAACCTTCATGAGATATATGGATGAACTTCTAAGACCATTCATTGGTAAGTGTGTCATTTTCTATCTCGGCGATGTCTTGATTTTCAGTCGATCATGGGAAGAACATGTTAAAAAAATTCGACACGTTTTCGACACTCTCCAGTAACATTGACTATATCTGAACATGGACAAATGCTCATTTGCGATGACCAACATCAAATATTTGGGGTATGTAATATTTGACTCTGCAGGAATTCATGTCGATCCAGAAAAAGTATAGATCCTAAAAGAGTGGTCCATTCCTCAAAACATTCATGAACTAAGAAGTTTTCTTGGTTTGGAATATTTCTATCGATGATTCATACTTGGATTCAGCCACATCGCATGGCCTTTGAATTAGTTGATGAATGGAAATGGGAAAACTATCTTCAAATGGACACTGACATGGAAACAAGATTTTGAACAACTCAGAAAAAATATTTGTATTTCACTAGTACTTGTGTTACCTGAATTGTGTAAGCCCTTTAAAATTGAGATGAACGCATCCGACTATGTGCTCGGTGCAGTGATCACTCAGTTAGGTCACCCAGTCATGTTTCATTCTGATACTTTGAGCAACATTGTCAGAAGGTACTCAATGTATGAGATAGAATTGTATGGCATTGTGCAAGCTCTTAAGCAATGGAGACACCACATGCTTGGCAAGGAAATGATCATCGTCATTGACCATAATCCTTTATAGTTCCCTCCATCCTAGTCAAAACTACAGACAATTCGACAACTCAAGTGGATTAATTACCTGCAACAATTTTGGTTATTAATTAAGTATCGGAAAGGAATTGTCTGAAGAAAGGTACTGTTTTGTTGAATTAATAACCAAAATTGTACTGTTTTGTACAGACAAAGACATCTGACGAAAGGTACTGTTTTGTCGAATTTCAATTTGAAATTTGAAATTTTGATTTTTGTTTTAAATTGGAGTTATCGAATTTCTGACTTACATTTCTATTGTCAAATTTTCGACTCCAACTCGTCGGATGTTCGACTTCAAGTACGTCGGATTTACAACTCCACTATTGTTGGATTTTCGACGACACTGTTGTTGGATATGCGACGAAGCATCATCGGATTGGCGATGTAATTTCCATTTTTGTTTGCAATGATAACTAGGTTAATATCTTTGGTTATTCAATGACTATTGAATTTTAAAATATATAAATTACAGAAAAATTTTGACATGTTTTCTATACAAGTGACATACGATTTGCAGAAATTAGTTTATTCCTTGAGGGACAAGTTGAGGAATTGTTTTATTATTTGACGGAGTGTTTGTAGAATTATTTTTATTTCTCGACAGATTGTTTGCGGACATCATTTTATTAATAGACGGGTTGCAAAAATTATTTTATTCTTCGACTAACCACCATTTGTGGAAATAGTGATGTGTGTACCTTGATTTTTTAAGGTTTTTGATAGTCTTCATTCAATATTTTTGTGACATAATGTCAAAACCCCAAATTTTCACAAAAATTTAAAATTTTGAGATAACAATAAATGCTAAAACCTACGGTCTACTAACAACTAACGGTTCTCAAATAAAAGAAACAATCAAGTAATTAGTTTCACCAAATCTTAATTATAATAACTTAACAGTTCAATTTTGTAACAAGAATAAAGTCTTCTTGTGTGTTGTTTTACTTTAGTTTACTGATTAGTCTTTTCATGTCAAGTAGGTGGAATCTACTTTTGAATCTGGGGCTTACTTAGCAATCATGCTAACGCAGATGAATACTGATTCTTACAGGTTTACAGGTATGATCGAATGAGTACATATTAAAGGTTCTTTAAAGTATCCAATAGTATTTATTTGCAATTAAAAAGCTTACTAATTAAGCTACTAAACTTTAAAAAGTTTCTGTGAGGTAAAACCATTTGGCTTCCTTCAGTTTTTCTTGTAATCATGTTCAGAAGTAAGTAACGACAATCAGATATGTTTGCAACTCTAAGCATTAGAATATAAGTTAAAAAGTATTTCTACCTTAGTCTATGTAATTTGTAATGTTATAGTGATTGTTTTGTCAGTACTTATACAATAATACATTTTCTTATCTGTATAATGACTATCCCACATTTCGCTTCTACGAGATAACTTATAGCTCGTTAACCTTTGGACAGTATAAGTTCGACTGTGCAAACTGAAAACCATAATGCCTTCCTACGTGAGATCATGGTTTGCCTATAATTTATTTTCATGTCGAACATTATGGTTCTAGTAATTTCTGGATTCAATAGGATCCTTCCTATTCTAGTTATCTTGTTTAGTTCTATAACTACTACCTAATTGACCTGGTAAATATTTAGTAACTTCCAGTTTGAGTCGTAACCACAATCAATCGAAGTATTGTCGCTATGAACTCTGTAATAGAATTTCATAATAGTTTTCATACAATAAGTTCTTGTCCACTTCAAGTTCTGTTGCCATTAAGTTATTAGTTCATATAAATCTTATAGACATGCATAATCTATTTGTTTGATAGATATTTACTCCATAATTAGTTCATGACTATAAACGTATTTAAATTAGAGTTTATAATGCTCTCAACTATTACAATATGACTTTTATGAAAACTATAACTTGTGGAGTCCTTGTATAAGAGATTTCCCATGTATAAACTATAGTCTTTTACAAAGGAAACTATAGTTTATGGGTGATTAGCATGAGCACTCCCATAAAACATTGATCTCTTATCTATAGTAAAGACCTAAAATATTGATCTCTATCTATAAATAAGACATGAATTATTTGACTTCTATTTTATAATAGAAAGAACATTTAGGGAAAAGATATGTAACTATTCATATCGTAATTGTGATGTTATGATATAATAACATAATGTTAATGGTGAAATGAGTTTAATGGATAAACAAATCAGGCTTTTACCAAGGTTTTAAAGTGTTATTATATGCTAGGTCAACGTAATCATATGTTCATATTCTTGTCACTATATTAGAAAATAATAAGGCACATATGATTATCGAATTGAATGGAAACATCATTGGGTTGATATCATAGTTTATACCTCGTTCCCAATGATTTAATAATTGGCTTTTGATTTACGCAAGCACTATAGCATATGACCCACTACATGTTAGATTTTTATGTGACCACGTGGTCATCTCCTGACCATGCATGGGAGATATAAAACAATATTGTAAACCTAATCCTTATTATTCTTTCCTGTAGTTTACACTGGCCCTTGAGGCTACTCTGCTTGGCTTCCATGGCGGCCATCGGTCCTCCTTGCTCTGGTTGTCTTGTGCCTTGATTCAATCCTGCACTTGTCACCGATGTGTGGTTTTGAATTCCATTCTCCATGGCTGGGTTCTCACTCTGTAACTTGTGGAGATTCTCGTTAGCTTTGACTCGTTGTCTGTGTAATATCCCATTCGTTGTCTTCGTGGCTTAGTGTTTTCTTTCATTACAATTTACTGTTCTCATGGCTAGCCATTGCATGAGGGCTACACCTTCAGGCTATTGAGTTTTAAAATACAAATCCTGTAGGTGACAGTGCTTTGTTGAGGCTGTTCATCGTTCTCCATTGACAGGTGAATTAATAAGCTTAGAGTTCTTTTACTTGCTGCAAGTATATATACTGATATCATGGTTTAATATGTATTTGTTTTGCTAATAGTGGTCTTTCACACTCCTTGCATGTGCTCTCTACTGTAAACTTTCATGGCGGAGACAATAGGCAGTCTACCAACTATTTTCATGGCTCGTGGTTTGTTTCGGGTAAGCCCTGTGGTCCATATGTTGGGTTTTCACCCTACTTGTATCAGGGTGGTCAATGGTATCACCCAGGGTTTGGGGAAACTCTCCCTTGACTCTCCATGAGTTATGTTTGTTGTTTTTACAGGTTATTTGTTGTAACACTTAGTATCAAACCCTCGCTTAGTCGATGGGTAGACTTGGTTTAACTGACCAATGTATTTAGTTGAAGTTTGGCTTTATGGCCTGGTTAAATTAATGGTTTATGTAATGACAGTGTTGTCTGTAAACTCGTTTGGTTTAACAAATGTTTTATATTAAGCTCTGTGTAAAAATTTAGGGTTTTTACCCTACTTGACAGCCAGTTGAGCTTTTGTACTTTGTTTAAATACTCTGTAAGGGTTTATACTTAAAGTTTTAATACTAATAGTTGTGGCCGTGACTTAATTCTTGGTTGTTTTTATTTGGAGTTATGAATTAGGGTTTAACCTGTAAAGACCCTCGTTTGATATAAATTATTCTAAATATAATAATTACACATTCTTTTTATTTGTCCTTAAAGGACTGTGAGTAAATTATATTAGTCTGGTTATTTAATGGTTACATAATTAAATGAATTCCATTTATTAGTTCAATGTTTTTGCTAATTGTTCTTGTAATAATTATAAGGGTTTAAACCCTGTCATTCATTTTCACAGGTACACCATGTTAGTGAAATAATACGACACAGTTTATTTTAGAAGTATATATTTTGTTTATATTATTCTGTATTGTATTTTTTTCCTGTGAAATGAATTTAGTTGGTTCTTTAATAGTTTTTCTAAAAGAACTAACTTATGGTTAGCTTAGGTTACTAATCTATACAAGTATACAGATAAATTATGCTCAGTAGTATGAGCTAGGGTTCTTACCCATTGTACTTTTAAAGTAATAATTTATGTATTGTTATTTTCTTAATTCGATTACTGTTACAAGATTTCTTCAATTTGTTTTTAAAAGAATTTCTAATTTATAACAATACTTTTTATTGTTAATAATAATATTATTTGTATTAATAATATTACTATCTGTGAATATTGTATTCTTTTGGGTTTGTGTTTGCATTTATATATATTATTAAATAAGATTGAGAATAGTCTATAATAGTTGAGTTTATTTAATAAGATTATTTTGTAAACTTAGTGAAAGAAATGAGAACTTTCATCATGTCAATACTCCTTACATCTAATTTGTCTGTAAGTGTGTAAAGACAGTTCTTTATTAATAATACTTTATGCATAGGTTACTACTGTGTTTAGTTATTAATACTAAGAAAAGAATTCTGTAAGAGTTATCCAATTCTTATTTAGAGTTCAAATAGTTGCACGTAAAATAGTTAATACTATTGGAAAAGAAATAAACTAACAGAATTATAATTACATCTTTACTTAACATAAATAATAAGCATTCAACTAACAATACTATTTCTTCTATTTCAGTATAGATGTATAGTTTATAGAAGTAGGTACTGTGTAGAAGAATGAATTACATACTTGAACATACTACTGTTGGTAAAATAATACGATTCTATTTCTTTTCTGATATTCTAAATACACAGTCTAGTTCTAACAACAACTCTACGAAATAGATTAATATTTTTTTCTGAAAGAAAACAACTATCTACTGAAACAAAACATTTCAATACTCTGAAAAACAATAGTACTCTATTCATTTCATATTCCTATCATACTTCATTCATTTAAACACACTACCTGTTCTAGAGTATGATCTGGATTACTCCAGATGGGAAAAAACACAGGTAGGATTTATTTTTCATCAAAGAATAGATTCAGCATTAAAACAACTAAGAGATTTCAAACTTAACAGTTTACCACATAAAATATAATCATTCATTATTTGTTCACACACAAATATAAACTTTAACACAGAATTTAAAATATAATGGAACCTGTTTTTAAAGCTGGATGACAACAGCAATGGGAGGCCGTTCCTCCCTACCAACTCCTGGAGAGTGCTCAAACAGTGACTTTGCAGGACCCCTGAGCCTGTTCTGGTCTCCTTGGCTAGAACTAGGTGGAGCAAACAACAAAGTATTAGTCCAAAGACTCAATACCAACTATGCACACTACAACAAGATCTTTTAGCTGGAAAGTTGTACTAGATCACTTTCCTGCAGTTTAACCCTCAAACACCTTCCTCAAAATTTCCCTTCCCAATGAATTCCTTGAAGTGCATTCACCTAAATGATTCTTCTCCTAGAATGAGTAGCCTCAGCTCTCTTCAATGGGTACTTTTATTAAGATTTCTTAGGTATTTTTGGGTTAGTTGTCATTAATTGAGCCACCTGCTCTGATCCCACTTTCTTGGGGGATCATGACCCCAAATGTAGGGAAGTTGACACCTAAAACATTGGAAGTGTTTGAAGATGCTTCCACTTGTCTATTTTCTCTCCACCTAGTCTCCTCCACCAACTTGACCAGTAACACTCTTTTTAACAGCTCTCACAAGCTGTTGTCTCCACTTTTATTTATTTAAAATTAAAATATTCAAAATTACATTCCACATCCTTGACTCTGCTGAGTCATAAGTTACAACTTTAATATAAAATTTAACATAATCTCATGGAATAAAATCAAATAAGATAATCTTATTTTGCAAAATTGGGGCATGTGACACATAATGCCAAATAGCAATATTACTGATCCAAACAAACAATATCGACAATTGCTTGCTACAATGTGGGATGTAGTGAAAATAAGGGTTGATGGGAATTGTTATTATTCATGTAGTATATGTAGGGTCTTTAAGAGGAAAAGAATATTTACCACAACGACCACAAAATATTGTAGGGAACATGGACATTTTAAGGGGGGGAATGAATATCGTCCATTTGTAAGTTTATCATTATAAAGCCTTTTATGTTTTTTTCTTTGTTAAATGTATGTATTATTGTAATATTTTCTATATTAACTTATATCTATTGATGTTTTCATGTAATTATAAAGGAAATACATCCTACGGCATATCCTCCAGAGGAACTTCTTTTAGAACAAGTACCAAAGGAACATGGAGCTATGCTTAATGGAGAACAAGTTAATAATCCTATTGAAGAAGATGATAATACTGATAACGTAGTTGAAGATGATGGTACAAATACATTGATCCATGATTCATTTAATGTTAGAATGGATGATGATGATTCCAATGATCATGAAAATATTTATTAGTTTGATGATGTTCACGATATTGTTGCGCCATGGAATTGTCCATTTTTCCATCACTTATCGACATATATTTCATCCATTTTCTTTCCATTATCGTCCATTTATCATTCTATTTTCCATCCATTTATTGTAACTATGCATAAAACATCATACTACTTCCATTGATGTTTTAAGTGGTTAATAATGACTATTTTCATTTATCTTTGATGAATTGAAGACTATTATGCATAATTTTACTAATGATGGTTTTGTGGAGTGATTTCTCATGTACATGACTCTCATGGCTAGCTGTTACATCCTTAACCAAAAATGCATGCCAGATAAGAACACCTGGATTCACATCTCAATTTGCGCGTAGATGGAAAAGAATATCAAAAATCTGAGACATGGGTTTTGTGGGTAACATCCTCATTTACTTGACCCTTGAGGGAATTACCAAAAAAATCCATAGTTTGTGATATACAGGTGGTTCTTCAAGAAGGTATTTCCATATTTACTATTACGATCGGTTCCAAAGTTGTTAGCATTTACAACCGTGTTTCAGCTATTACAGATCAAAAGTTGGCATTTCAGTTCCTCATTTCCATGAGATAATTTTATGTATAAATATGTAATAAATATCATTGAGAAGAAAAATAGAAATCAATTTTATGATGTAGGATTTGATCTAGATCTATTGTAATAATTCCATTCTGATAATATATGCTGACAGTTTTTTAATTCTGGAGTTGTAGACTTTCATTATGGAGCTCCAGCTCTGCTCAGTGGAGGAAGGGCCATATTCCCTAAGCAGATGCTGCTAATGTTGATTGTAGGTGTTTTATTTTGTAGATGTGATTATTTTTTAGTTCATGCTTTCATTCATTAGATTTATCATAGTTATTTTTATTATTTAGTTCATGCTTTCATTAGATTTATCATAGTTGTTTTCCTATTAATTCATATTAATAGATCGTTGTCCAAAATAGCATTGGTTCCAGGTTTATGTATTTAGATATTGCTTCATAATAATTGATTTTGTTGAAGTGTGATTAGATTTACAGTTTAGATTTACAAATAGGATTGGGGTTTTTTTTATTTTCAAGAAGGTGTGATCTAGTTTATAATGAGTTTTGATTTCATATGAATAGATAACAGTGTCAGGTAGAAATTGTGCTTTCATAGATCTTGCACGATAGCTTTGAAATAAAATACTTCCTGGTTGACAATTTATGTCTATCACTCTGCATGTTAAGTTTTAATTAACTGGCATATAGTGGGCCCAACATTTTGGCGTCATTGCTGGGGAAGTTATCAATGGTGCAAAAGTACATCTGACATTGTTTTGTAGATGCATTGTTAAAGTGGGGCATGTAGGTTGCATGATTACATTTCAGTTTATTGAATTTATTTTTAGTGTGAATTTTTTGTCTTTATATTTAGTTTTATTTTCTTTTCAATCTTTGGAGCATAAATCTTATCATTCCCCTTAGTGGTGTTGTAAACACCACCCATTCTACTAACAAGTTGATAGGAACACTTGAAGGAGGAGCCTCAAGATAAAACACAAAGAATCTAATGAAGAGATGGAAGGTAAGAAAGATGTAGAAGTTGTTACCTTCAAATTTGCCATCAAAAATTCAGGAAGAGTGACGCCAACGAAAAGCATCCCCCCACATGTTCTACCAAATTTTCATGGTTTGGAAAATGAAGACCTTGATGTATTTTTATTTCAATTCAAAATACTTTGTATAGGATATGGTTATTGTTCTAATGATCAAAAGTTGAATGTGTTTCCCCTTACTCTAAAAGGAACAACGCTCCAATGGTTCTTGATCCTCGGGGGAAATTTTATACAAACTTGGGAAGAAATGAAACATGTATTCTTGAAAATGTACTAAGATTATTGCAAGGTCAATGAAGACATATTCGAAATGACACAAGGAGAAGAAGAGAGTCTGGAGGAATAGATAGAATGCTTTCAGTATAACTTCCAAAGATCCAAACAAAGGAAACTAGGGAAGGAGACCTTAAAGACACTTCTACTCAAGGGAGTCCAAGTTAAATATTTAGAAATATTAAATCTGATGGGAATAGGCAATGTATTTCAATTAGCATATGATGATATTTGTGAGTTATGTAGAAGGTATTCAAGAGGAAACTTCAAGACTGGTAAGAATTATAGTAATCCTTTTTTTCAATCTTTGAAATCTACTGCAAGAACAAGAGTTATAGGAGTTGAAATCAGCAATTTATTTGAAATTCCTAAATCTAATTCACAATTGGGTGTTTTGCATGATAAGGAAAAGCAAGAGGAAATAAGAGAAGCAAAGGATTTCTCTTTGGATAGTCTTGAAAGCTGTGGTATATGTGACTTGAAGCATTCCACGGATTGTTGTCCCTCTATACCTTGGATGAAAGTAACATATCAAAGAGATATGGGAGTTGCAACAAACTCATTGCAGTAATCATGTCAACCATGGCCTACATTTATGGTTCAAAACTCTATTCCTCTATTTCCTTACTTTCATGCTCAGTCATTGAATACTCTTCCACCATGGCAGTTGTTGCAACTTCAATTTAACTTTTACCTACCCTATCCACAAGGTTGAAATGGCCTATCTTATGATCACATGGCCACTCTCCCTCATGTTGCAACACAAATTTTTCCTTCAATATCAACCTCACAAACCAATCATATACATCAGCCACATCTATTTTCTCATCAAACTCCTTGGTATCCAACCCAATTTTCTGTCCAATCCACCCTCCACCCTAACCATAATAAAGCAGTACAGTATGCTTATAGTGTTAAACTATAAAATGTTTGTACATTTCGCTCTTGTTATACCACACCTACACCACTGCAAAAAGACTGTGCGTTGTTGCAGCAAATCCATACAAGACTTGAACATGTTTTAAATCCAAGATTTGCAAATGGAGTTTCTTCTAGTCCTCATAAGAAAGCAGAAAATATCAACATGCCACATGTAACATTTGATGATGAAGAAACACTAGAACAAAAAATTGAAGCATCCTTTACATCATTAGATCTGAATCTCTTATGCATTGAGGAAAATCAGTTTACGAAGGAGCTTCATGGTGTAACATCCATGAGAAATCAAGGGAGAAAAAACTATATTGAAGCTTGGTTTCAATATGTCATTGGTCTGCAGCATCATTTCATACTTCACCAATTCTTGGAACCATCACTTCAAGAGAAGTTGATCTTTCATATCCTAGCATTCATAAAGTTATATTTTTCTTTTGGGAGTATGAAAATACTTGAGTCACTTCTTCGAAAGTGGCTCCATTGGAAATATGCATACACTTGAACAATTTTTATATTTCTAAGTACAATAGGGTAGGACAGAGTAACAGAATAAAACAATGCTTTTGTTTATAGTTTTTATTTTCAAATAAGTATGCTCTCTTTCCACGCCTCGTTGCGATCTGGAATATTAGAAAGTAGAAAGATAAGGAATGGGTATGAGATGTTTTCAGGAATTTTTTGGAATTGTTGACTATTTGAAAACAATGCTTAAATCATTTTTGTCTTCAATTTTCCAATTTCAATTTGTCTCTATTTGTTATGAATAAAAAAATATCATGAAAACAAAATTACAGTAATTAAGGAAGGTGAATGAAGGATCCACGGGAAAATGAGCCAACGATTATGGAACCCTTCAAGCTTGAACTTGGGCATGAATTTGTTAGCTGCAACACCCAACTATGACTGATTACTATCAGTTGTAGTAGTGAGCTACCACACCCAGCTGTGACTGATTACTGTCAGCTGTAATAGTGAGCTGCAACACCCAATTGTGACTCATTACTGTCAGTTGTAATAGTGAGCTACAACACCCAGCTGTGATTGGTTAATGTCAGCTATAGCAGTGAGCTACAACACCCAGCTATGACTAATTACTGTCAGCTATAATAGCGAGCTGCAACACCCAATTGTGACTCATTATTGTCAGTTGTAACAGTGAGCTGCAACACCCAGCTGTGACCGTACTGCAGGTGAAAATTTATGATTTTGAGATACCTGTGTGTTGCACATCATGGCATGTATTTTGTTTTTAATTATATATAACACTTCCATAAAAATACACATGATTTATTTCAACATTATGTCATTTTTTAAGAGTTGGAGCTGCGGTTGCAACAGATTGTGTAATTCAATTTTGGTGCTCAATGCTTGAAATTGTTTTGTATGGGTGTGTGATATATTCAATTTTACATCATTATAAAACATTCACACTTATTCCAACCACTTTTTGAGCATCACATTTCATTTATTAAATTTTTGGTGGCATTTTGGCTTAAATTTTTTATTGAAACACAGTCGGGACAGTCCATTTTTGGGAGACCAAATGGACTTATTTTTAAAATATTTGACATCCCAAGTAGAAATTTGAATTTATTTTACAAAACAATTTGAATTTTTAAGATTGGATATCAAACTAAAAATTTATGGCCAAAATACTAATGGGTTGTCAAGAAGGAAGCTTAGGAACAGAGTTGGGACAATCAGTTTTTGGATGCCTTATTCAACATATATTGAAAACCTGTTTCATTGGTATATTTCCCTATGAATATAGTTTACATAAAAGTTTTAATCACTCCATTTCGATATCGTATGGAAATTTTATGACCAAAATACCGACTGCCTATCACAAATCAGCATTCCTAAAACTTTTTTTCCTAGACTGTTCATTTGATTATTTGACCCATCAATTATTATTGGATTCCAAACATGTTTCTAATGGAGGTACCTACATTAATCTACTTTAATTTATAATTATAATAACATCAATCCATTATCAAACAAAAAAATTAAGCCTAAAACCGTGATTGTTGGTCTAGTCCATAGTTCGAAAAAACACCTTGTCATGCAGGATGTTACTGAGTGATTTGGAATATCATTACAGAGAATTTTAAAAAATTGTTTCTAAGGGAAATATACCTATGAATTTACTTTCATTTTTCTTTGGAATCACTCAAATTATACAAGGAACTAAGAAGCTATGATCATAATACTGTTAGTCAGTCTAGATGGACATTGCTCTCCCGTAGGTATAAAACGAATTTTGCTTTGTTCATTTTTCTTTGGATTTGTTTTATAAGTAATTACTTTTTGTTTTTTTTAGAATTGTTGGGTGAAGAGAGAACAATCATCTCTCTTTTTCCATCATCTCATGTTTTATTGCAGGCAAGTGCTAGGTTTTTGCAGGCCTTGGAAGAAAAAGGTCAATACATGCACAAGTGACTCTTGAATACTTTTTCTCAATTTCAAATGTATTGAACACATAAAAAATGGAGAGATTGATGTGAAAACCATACCAATGTTCCATAAGTCAATTCCCATTGCTACATGCCAAGAATCCTTTACCAATTGTTGCTAAAAAGAAACGTCTCAAGAAGCCAATTGCACTATGGTAGATTCATTCACCTTCCTCATTTCAAAACCCTAAAAATCCATTCATGTCGAAGTCTCATTTTCCACTTCTTATGTAGTCACCTTAACCGTTTTATTTTCCATCACTACTACATCACGACTTCACATATACTTTCCACTTCTAAGTTTCATATTGGCTCTATTTTTCACTATGATTCTTCATAATCATTTATTTTGTACTCATATTGGATGATGTGGAATTCATTAAGGTCCACCTTCTAATGGTCTTGTCCTATCGAATCCAACACATCATTTGGGATTGAGATTAGATTTTTATAGTGCCTTCATATCTGCATGAATCAATGGCATATTTCCTTGTTGTTAATAATGGGGATTCATTAATTCCTCTTGATTGACAAATCTTGCAGGTGACTCGACTCTAGAACATCCATTCGTACATGTCAATATGCACTAAGGTACTTTAGAGCTCACTATCATCAAAGGTGAGTTGCTTCACATTGGTTAACGACATACATTAATGGCCTGTAATCCAATGATTTCTTTCCATGCTCAACTTCAGCACATTCATTCGCATGGTAAGAATTGTACCTCAGTTTTGTAGCAACTGAAGATTATGTGATCTAATGGTTTCAACAGTGATTTCCAGTATCATTTGTTTCAGTATCTTTGCAATTATTTTCCATTTTTTCCAGCAGTTGATTTTCAGAATAAGAGAAGGAGCTCTCTGCTTTTATGGTAGCATTCCTCCTTGTCATTTGTCTCAGTAGTTAGTCTTACATGCAACCAGCACAACATCATGGATCAAATTCAGCCTTATCTAGTTGCAACTCTCATATACATCTATCTCAACATCAAATCAGCCTATATTGCTCCAACATCATTCCATTCATGTCAACCAAGGCTTCCATGGAGGTAACACTTGAGGTAAAATAACATGAGTTTTTTATTTATTAAAGATTTAGGGAAATGTCATGAAGAACCACTAAGCATTATCCATTTCCATTTTCTATATATCATTTTATGTCCATCCATTCCCATCCTTGCCCACTCAATTCTAACACTTCACCATTCCAATTCATGCACATCCACCTCAAAGTCCTACCCAACATCTCACCTACCTAAGTATAAGAAGATGCCTTGCTGCTGCCACACAAGAACCATCCGTAACAAAATGATCAAAATTTTTATTAAAGAATTAGTGTGAAATGAATGCATACACTGCATTTAGTTTATTGGATTCATGATTGATTAATGCATGCATTGGTTGACTTCTACACAATTGTTGCAATTTTCCAAGTTACCTTCAATTGGAAATCAAGTTGCAATCCATTGACATAGCATTTGATATCTTTAATGGTGTATTTAAAGGACACTTGTTGTTGTTGTCAAGATGATCTATGATGTTATTTATAACACTTTGATGGTAATACTATAGTAGAGTTCATGGAAATCAGCTAGTCCAGGCATGAAACAAGTTGCAAGGTGTTGTACATTATTTTCATGCTTGTTGATACACCTCATTGTTTGAAAGAGGTTTATGTTATCATAAGATTTACAAATGGAGCATGATAATCATTTCTTGCATAGTAGCATGGTGGTTTTGTGGCAGCCTCTCTTGCAATTATGAAAATACTTTTATAGCTGATTACACCAATGCTAATAGAAGGGAGTCATTATTAAAAGGAAATTCAAACATTTTCTGTAGTGGCTTGTTTCAGAGGCACTTTTCCCATAGTTATTGCAAGCAACACAAGAAGCCTATGCTACCATACAACAGGGAAAATTGTTGTTGCTATCAATATGTTCTCTTCATGAATGATTGGGGTTTGTTGTTATTTGGCAATGGTGTTTATGCTCATAAAATATGCAGGGATGTATAATATTGTTTATGGTTGTTGAAGGCATCGAAATTCGATGGCAATGAGTTGAGATGAATATAGGATAGGAGTGCTAATGAATAAAGGCTCTATTTGCGCTATTTATTTTTTTACTATTTTCAGCACCCAATCAATAACATTAATGCCTATTCCAAAATTACGAGTGAAACAATTTGAGTCAATTTGTAGAATCTTCCTGAAGATATAATCATCTGGTTTCTCGACTCAGAATTCAAGGCATCCACAACAACATTTTGAAGAAGGAATGACAATTGGGGAGAAGAATTTGAGTAGCATTGAACAATGGTACCCCTGGTGGCAGCAAGTATCTTATTCTTGTGAGTTGTCCTTTAACAACATATTGAAACAAAGATGGAGTACAACAACCTGTAGTAGCCCTGATACATTTAGACCAGCAAATTGAAGGAATTTTTGGAAACTAGGGACAAGGTTGATTATTCCATGTTTGGTTGATATTTGAGCTATAATAGTCATTGCATACTTTCAGTGAGTTGATTTGAGAAATGGGCCAGTTGTTAAAGATGGAAATGTTTGTGAAAATTTTAGAATCATTGAATGCTGCATATATTGTTTTATATCTTCCAAGGCATGAGAGAATGGAAACATGTTAAGTTTGGGGGATATGGCTAGTTTCCAACTAAGATAACAACTCCTACTTTCCATGAGGACATGCAAAATTATTCAGTTTGGGGAAGGAGCTACTATGCTTGCTGGTTTTCCATTCACATTCATATTTCTCATGCATATTGTTCCTCACATAAAATGTTGAATTTGAATTGAACATATCTCACAAACCATGCATTATATCCTCATGAAATTTGGACAAGGAATGTATAACATTATGAGTAAAAAATATGGTAAGTTTCAGCTCAATCCAATGCACGGTTTTTGAGAAAATGACTATCATCACCTACAATCAATTTGCATTTTTCTCAAAATACATGATGTGGGTTTCTCTAAGTTTTGGTGTGGAGATGAATTAAAATATTAGTTACTTGCTTGAAAAATTTCAACTCAACCCAGTTTGTATTTTGTGAAATATTGGTTGAGGAAGCTTAGTTGCAACACATTTTTATTCATGTTCATCTACAAAAGTGCATAAATTGAAATGAGCATATATTACAATTTGTAAGTTGAATTCTCATGAGGTTTGGACAAGAAATTAATAATACCAAGATGAAAAATCCTGGTAAGTTTCATCCCAATCCAATGTACGGTTTTTGAGAAAATGCTCATAATCACCTAAAACAAATTTGCATTTTTCTCAAAATATGTGATGTGGGTATCTTTGATTTTTGGTTTTTAGGTGGATTAGACTAGTATAAACCTACCTAAACAATTTCATCCAAACATAGTTCTCCATTTGGAATAAAATTACTTCGGAAGTTTTCTACTCAAAAGGCTGCAACACCATAAAAATCTTGCATTCTTCCATTTCGCGCAGCAGCAACACCGTAAAAATATTTTATTTTTCTCGTTTCACATAGTTAAAACACCATAAAAATAAATTCTTGCATTTTTTTGTTTCACACAGCTGCAACACCATAAAAATTTTGTCTTTTACCCGTTACGCGCAACTGTAACACCGCAATTTTTTTTCCTATTTTCCCATTTTAGGCAGCTACAACTTTGTACATATCGTCCATTTTTATGCTCCGCTCAGCTGTGACTCTATTAAAATTCTGACCATTTTTACTCTTTTTCACGGCTGCAACTCTGCCATATTTATCTTATGTACAGTTGCGACTCTGCAAAAACTTTGCTTATCCTTCTACTTTTCGTAGCTGCAACTCTACTTGCATAGTAAAATGAAAAGAAACAAGTGAATGGATGCTACACAGGTATTGGGTTGCATGAGGACATGAAATAAGTTCAATTTGGGGGTGATGTTGGGCCATGGAATTGTTAATTTTTCATCACTTATTGACACATATTTCATCCATTTTCTTCCCATTATTGCCCATTATCATTCCATTTTCCATCCATTTGTTGTAACTGTGCATAAAACAACATACTACTTCCATTGATGTTTTAAGTGGTTAATAATGACTATTTTCCTTTATCTTTGATGAATTGAAGACTATTATGCATAATTTTACTAATGATGGTTTGTGGAGTGATTTGTCACGTACAGGATGCTCACAGCTAGCTGTTACATCCTTAACAAAAAAATGCATGCCAAATAAGAACACCTTGATTTGCGTATCGATTTACGAGTAGATGGAAAAAAATCTCGAAAATCCGAGACATGGGTTTTCTGCATAATAGCCTTATTTACCAGAATCTTAAGGAAATTACCAAACAAAGCCATGGTTTCCAATATAAAGGTGGTTCTTCGAGAGGATATTTTCCAAATTAACTGTTATGGCTGGTTCCAAAGTTGTTAGTAGTTACAATAGTGTTTTAGCTATTACAGATCACAAGTTGGGAGTTCAGTTCCTCATTTCCATGAGATAATTTTATGTATAAATATATAATCAATCTCATGGAGAAGGAAAATAAAAATCAATTTTATGATGTAGGATTTGATCGAGATCTATTATAATCATTCCATTCTGATAATACATGCTGGCAGTTTCTTAATTCTGGAGTTGTACAATTTCATTGTGGAGATCCAGATCTACTCAATGGAGGAAGGGCCCTCTTCCCTTAGCAGATGCTGGTAGTGTTTATTGTAGGTTTTTTATTTTGTAGATGTGTTTATTTGTTAGTTTATGCTTTCATCCTTTAGATTTATCATAGTTGTTTTTATCATTTAGTTCATCCTTTGATTAGATTTATCATAGTTGTTTTTTTGTTAATTTATCTGAATAGATCGTTGGCCAACATAGCATTGCTTCCAGGTTTATGTATTTATATCTTGCTTCATAACAATTGATTTTGTGGAAGTGTGATTAGATTGACAGTTTGGATTTACAAATAGGATTGGGGTTTGTTTTCTTTTCAATAAGGTGTGATCCAGTTTATAATGAGTTCTGATTTCATACCAATAGATAAAAATGTTAGGTAGAAATTGTGCTTGCATAGATCTTGCACGATAGCTTTGAAATGAAATACTTGCTCGAGTTGACAATTTATGTTTAACACTCTTCATGTTAAGTTTTAATTAACTGGTATATAGTAGGCCCAAAAAATATACCTCTTCTTGAAAAGGAATATGAACCCCTTTATGAAGGCTCCAAAACAAATCTTCTCTCTACTATATTCTTGATAATCAACTTGAAGTTTACCAATTATATTTCAAACATACCAATCACATGGCTGTTAAGGTATGTAAAATAATACATCACATATATATGATTGTGATAAAGGTTATATTTGTTCCTCTAATAATTGTATTGTTAATTCAGAATTCAAATTAATACGGATGAAGTGTGTTTCGTTAAAATTTGTATGTATTATACTAACCCTGTTTTAATTTAAATTTGATATAGCTTGATAGCTGAATTTTTGTTACCACCATCAAATATTTTACCTCGCACATATCAATATTTATATTCCATCATGAAATATATTGGAATGCAGTTTCAAACAATTCATGCATGCCCCGTTGACCATGTTATATATTATAATCAACATGAATTTCCAACAGAATGTTTGGAATGTCATATAAGTAGATAGCGAACAGATAGAGCAACAAAAAATGTGCCTCACAAGGTTCTCTGTTATATTACCATCATTCCACGTTTGCAATGAATGTTTAGGTGAAACAACATAGTTGTTATCTCCTAAATAAATTAATTTTCAATAGGTCCACTCAGACAATTTATTTTTGCATAGTGATGAAGATTTCAGGGCATAGTATGAAAGATGTTTGGGTGATTAACAAATTTGGAATATCTAATGTTCTATTTTTCAAGAAATTTGAAATTTTTTAGCCTTCGGTGGCTTAGGCGAACTTTACAACAGTTCATTAGCCACCGAAAATCCTGACTTTCGGTAGATAATATTTTCGGTTCATGACCATGTTAACCACAAAAATCCTGTTGATCATGTTTTTTCATAAAAGTTTGGAAAGGGAACTTTCGGTGGCTTAGGCGAACCTTCCAATAGTTCATTAGCCATCGAAAATCCCACCTTTCGCCAGTTAAATGAGATGGTCCAGGAAAACATTAACCACCAAAAGGTTCATTCATGTCGTTTTTAATTAATTCTGGAAAGGATACTTTCGGTGGCTTGCAGGAACATACCAACAATTCATTAGCCACCAAAAAATTGTTGGAGACATTTACCTTCATACTCACTCCTTCGGTCAAATTGGCCTAGTTAAACCACTATCCTAAGTTTAATTGACATCAGTGGAGCATTAATTACCATCATCCCAGTCACTCCCACGCCTACCTACAGTCAAGGAGGCTATCTTAGCCTTTCCTACAGTCAAGGAGGCTAACTGGAGCACTCCAGCGGTGATCTGTGTGACATTCATGCACCTAATTTCTAACTGGGGGTTACTTTCAGTTCAACCAATCAATTACAGTCAGTTAAGGTGCCTCCATGCATTAAATATATTATTTAATGATTATTTAATATTATTTTAATGAACTGGAGTGAACAAGGTGCCTTCACCAACTTCTGATGGTCAGTTCATCTTCAGTTAACCTCATCAGGGTTTATTGGAGTCATGCAGTACTAGAACTTGATGATTGGATTGCTATGACATGTGTTTGATCTCCTTCAGTTGAGATTAAGTCATTTATTGCACTCCAACTTTAGTTAGGGTTGGTGAGTCAATTAGGGTTTTGGTCAAGTGGTTACCTGAGTGAGATTGCATGGCAAAGAGTCAGTTAAGCTAGACTGACTCATTGAATTCGAATTGTCGCTTAGGTATTCAAATTCTTCATTGAGTTAAGCCATTGCTCATGCATGGTATTGTAACCCTTTATTGTTTATAAAAGATACAGAGAGGAAACCTATTTTGGTTCCAATTATTACTAATTCATGTGTATTTGTCAATTATTCTTTGATGATTTTGATTCCTAGTTCCTAGATCATGTGCAAGAATTAATATGGTATCAGAGCATGTGGCGGGAAAAAGATCAATCTCTCAAGAACAAGCTTCTTGACAGATTCCTCCATGAAATGTGAGCAATAGATTAATTTTTTATTTTGCCCTTTATGTTTTGATTTTCAGGTTTCTACAGGTGAAGCATTCACTACAAGCAAATCCAGATGGCCTCCTCAGTGGCCTCCTCAGTACCTATGTTGACTGCATACAATTTCCACACATGGAAACTTAGAATAGAGCATCAACTGTATTCCAAAGGACTCTTGAGAGTCGCCATGGACACTGAAGTTGAACCTGGATCTGCCATAGAAAAATCAAGATTCTTGAACAGGAAGGATGAAGCCTTCGGTCTCTTGTGCCTCTCTATTTCCGATGACCTTCTCTTCCATCTTACGGATCTGAAGACACCGAAACAAATATGGGACAAATTGGAATCTCTGTATGGGAAACATGATGACATGAGAGTTTATCAACTTGAAAATGAACTCATGTCTCTCCAACCTTCCAATTTCGAGACTCTGAATGATTTATTTACAAAGTTCAAGCATACAGTTTTTCTCTTGAAGCAATGCAAAGTGGAGAAGGAATATGATCAGCTCATCCTAGCCATCCTCCCTAAACTCGGGGCTGATTATTCAGTTTTTGTTTCTACATTCCGTGCGGTGAAGCTCACAACTCCCAAATGGAAGATGCCTACACTCGATGCCTTCATTGAGTCCCTAACTAGTGAACATGACAAGCTTGTCCAGATGGGGATCATCCGATCTTCCCGTGACCAAGCCCTCCATGTCACGGGGCCCAAAGATGTGAAAGGTAAAGGTAAGCAGCAGAAAAATCAGAAAACTAAATTTGATGCTCCAAATCCTAGATTTGAAAATCAGCAACATGATGAATCTTCCGGCTCAAGGAAGAACAAAGGAAAAGGGCACAATGGGAAAGAAAGAGTCAGGTGTTCTTACTGCGGGAAGGGTTTTCACCCTGAACATGTCTGTATGAAGAAAAATCTTGATGAAGAAACCTCTCTCCTTGAGAGGAATCACATCAAACTTCCAGAGATCTTTCAGACGAGAGATCACCAAGATCGGGAACCACAGCATGAGAAAGGTCATGCTCTCATGGAAAGCACTTCGAAGTCCAAATCCCTGCTGATTGACAGTGGTGCTTTGAATCACATGATGGCTGAAGAATACTCTTTTTCATCCTTGGAGACCAGGAAAGCCATTCCCATCCACTTGGGAGATGACTCCACCATCATTTCCAAAGGACAAGGTACTGTAAATCTAGAAAATGTTTTCTAATGTTTTGTATGTACCATCTCTAGCAGCAAATATCCTTAGTGTCTATCAAATGAAACATACAGGAATGTCTAAGAGGGTCTCTTTCAGCCCAAATGATGTTGAGATAACAGAAATTGCATCCAGGAAACTCATTGCAAAAGGTCATGCAAATCATCATGCAAAAGCCTATGAGTTCTCTCACTTTGTTGCGGATGAAAAGCCCACCGCTTTGCTAACTCATGGAAATGAGGTTAGTAGGCTGTGGCATGAAAGGTTTGGCCATATTAATTTCAAATATTTGTAGCAATTACAGAAAAATTCCATGGTTGAAGGTCTCCCAGTCATCAAGGCAACCACGGGATTCTGCAAAGGCTGTGTGATTGGAAAGCACCCTGAGCACAAGTTCGATCGGGGGAAGGCAAACCGAGATACAAGCATATTGGGGCTGATACATTCTGATATCAGTGGTCCAATTCCTGTCACATCCATGAATGGATCAAGGTACATCCTTACCTTTATTGATGATTGTTCCAGGTATACATGGGTTTTCTTTCTCAAAAAGAAATCAGAGGTATGTGAAAAAATTTCTGAATTGAAGGCTTTGATCGAAAATGCCTCTGGGCTTAAGATCAAGATATTGAGATCTGATAATGGAGGGGAGTATGTTAGTAATGAGTTTCTATCCATTTTCTCCCAAAGTGCTATTCAGGTCCAACATTCAATTCCCTACACTCCCTAGCAGAACGGAGTAGCAAAAAGGAAGAACCGGTCTCTCAAAGAGATGACCACCTGTATGTTGGAGTCAAAGAAGCTTGCTGCAAATTTGTGGGCTGAAGCCATGCATGCTACAACATAAATTCAAAATATGGTACCACATTCATCAGTGAAATAAAATAGTCCTTTCGAAGCATACTTTGGACACAAGCCAGATGTGTCGAACCTACGGGTGTTTGGGTCCATTGCATGGGCCCGGATTCCGCTTGATAAAAGAAGGGATTTGCAACCGCAGAGCATAGAATGTCTGTTTATTGGATATCCTAATGAATCTAAAGGATTCAAGCTTCTGGATATCAAGACCAAACAGATCATCATCGAGAGAAGTTTCAAGTTCGATGAGCCTCTTCAGGAGGTGGCACTAGTGGAGGAGAAAACTGCTGAAATTCCTTCCTATTCCACTAAATATTTGGATGATGAAATTGGAGATGATGACTCTGATTTGGATCCTCTAATTTCTGATATCAGTGTACAGCAAACATCAGATACTGAATCAGAACCTGAAGTTCAAACTCATCTTCCTACATGGGCCCGACAGACACTCTCCTCCGCAGGAGACAACATTGGAAATCCGGATGATCCAAGGAGAACCCGGTCTGATTTCCAAAGAGCAGGTATTGCACTCTCTTGTTCTAATATTTTGCTGTCCGAAAATTGCTATTTGATGATTATTTCAGATCCAAAATCTTACTACCATGCCCGGAAGGATCCGATATGGCAAGTTTCCATGGATGAAGAGATGAATTCTCTTCAGAAAAACACTACTTGGGAGCTAGTTTCTCTTCCTCCGGGAAGGAAAT
>LPNX010039563.1:6855-113460 GCA_001517045.1 Pseudotsuga menziesii | reverse complement strand
GGGTGTCTAAGTGTTGTAGACAGGGTGTAGTAGGGGGGTGGGGGTTAGAGGTAGTTGGATTGGTTGGGGAGTGATATAAGGGAAGGGGGTGTTGGTGGTAAGGGGAGACATGTGGATGTGACCTGTTGAAGTGTGTGTGGTTTTCTAGGTGTTGTAGCTTATAGGTTAGGGGGTATTAGGGGTAAGGGGATACATAGGGATGTGTGTGCATGTGAGAGACAAAGATAGAGTGGAAGGGGGTCCTTAGTGGTATGTGGTGACCTATGGATGTGTGTGTATGAGAGAGAGAGAGAGAGGACCCCACAGGAAAAATACATGAATGAAAATGTGAGAAATTGATTTTTGCAATCCACATCTTGCATTACGGGTTGTGGCTTGCAGAAACATGCAAATACAATTATCAAATTAAATGATTGGAAAGCTTTGAAAAAATGAAAATTTTTAATTTTCTTTAAGGTTATATGAAGTAGATTAAAATAAAACAATAATACAGAAAGATTAAAAATCTAGAAATATATACAAAGTGAAAAAAAATCAATATCGAAAACCCTAAACCTAGAAGTAAAAAAAAATAAAACTACCTACAAGTTCATCCTTAAGAAAATAAATGTTGGAAACAAGCTATCCTATATAAGGAAAGAATCACTCCCATAATATAGGAGAGTTAATGAATTCCATAAATAGGTTTCTAACATAGTCATTTTCCAAGAATACAATGCCAAGAAAAGAATAATAGTATTTTTTTTTGCAAAATAATAATAGAAAATCTAATTGCAAAATGAAAAAATAGAATTTATATTTTTCAAAAACAAATTAGTTTATTGAAAATAAAAGACTTATCCATGATCAAACTAATTTCACATTAGTGAATGTTGAGTTTTAATCCCACTAATTTCCAAATAATCACAAAATCAAGTCTCATAGAAATTACAGAAATTAGAACTCAAACAAATTAAAACATGTGGTCTTTTAATTTTCATAACATCAAATTGTGTATAAATTTAATATATGGATTTAATGAAATACACAAATTAAGTTGATGGAAGTCAAAGAAAGACCATGAATATTTAAAAAATTTCAATAAACTTAATCCAAACTTTAAAAATATTAAATTAACATAAGCAAACAAATCCAAAGACTAAAATTATTTAAAATATTTACATTATGATTATAGGCATGCAAAAGTTGAAATAAAAATCTATCAAGCTCAAATATTAAGCTAATGCAATATCAAAAATCATGAGAGAAGAAACCATCAGATCAATCAAAATCCCAGATGGAAGCTAATAACCGACCATCATCTCGAATAATTAATGTAAAGAACAACATGATAAGTTAACCACCAAGATAAAGAAACCAACTCAAATGATAAAAATAAACTAAAATGAAGAAAAAACAAATAAGTAAAAATGAAAATAATGTGCATCCGCAATATGCAATCTGCAATGTGTGTTGCGGGTTGCGGATAGAACAAACTCAACAATCACCCAAAACATTCTGCAATCCGCAATTGTGGGTTGTAAAATGCGGGAATGCAAATGCTCCTATAGTTTAACTAACCTTTCTGCAATCCACAGTCCGCAATTTTACCGGTTGCGGGTTATAGAAGCACATAACACAATTTATTAACCTGACTACTTTCCCCAATCCATAATTCGTAGGTTGCATGTTACGGGATGAAAAGTTCAAAATATCTACAAAGCAATCCTGCAATCTACAATTTGTAGGATCTGGGTTACGGGAAAGACACATCTTTTGGGAAAAATTAATTCCATCTGTAACTCACCAAAATGCCGCTAAATGCATAAATTTTCAAAATCGAAAATTCTTAACTAAATCAATCATGAAAAAGACATGGAAACCATGATAAAGAACATGGGAATCCCAAAATGAATAAGGAACTTAAGAATCACCTTTGCATATAAAAAATAGGGGTCCCATGTTTTTTTCCATAAGAAATGGGATCTGTTGTAGCTACAACAAGGACATAGCTGAAAAACCATGAATTTATGCAACCTTGGATGACCAACAGACATACCATCAGGATACCATGGTTGAGATAGAAGGTAAGTTTTCCAACACTTGTATTTCAATTTTGGTTGACCTCGGTGCTTGCCGAAGCTATATATCACCTAAAATTGTTGATGTATGTAAACTAGAAAAAGCTAATCATAAGATACCATGGCTGGTGCAATTAGCCATGGGTACGAAACAAAAGGTTTATGAAATAGTTAGAGATTGTGAGTTAAACCTGAATGGTTTTCCTCTTAGAATAAAACTGACCATCCTACCCTTAGGATCGTATGATATACTTATCAGCATGGACTGGTTGGAACAACACCATGCCATGCTTGATTGTTTATACAATTCAATCTTGTGTGCAGATAGCCAAGGGAACCAGGTAAAGATTCAAGGCATACCTAATAAGGTTTTCGTAAGGCAGATATGTGTCTTACAAGCAAAGAAGTACTTTAGGAAATGCTGCAAACTGTTTGCAGTGAACATCTAAGACATAGAAGCTAAATGAGAACAATACATCGAGGACTTTCCAGTTCTTGGAAACTTTAAGGACGTATATCCTAAGGAAATTCCAGGATTACCACCAAAACAAGACTTATATTTTTCCATAGAAATAACACCAAGGTTAGTTTTGGCTTCAAAATCCCCCTATTGCATGAGCGCACCAGAGTTGGTGGAACTCAAACTGTAGTTGCAGGAGTTTATTGAGAAGGGATATATCCGACCTAGTATGTCCCATTGGGGAGAATCGATACTTTTCGTAAAGAATAAGGATGGTACAATGCATATGTGTATCGATTACCACCAACGTAACAAGATGACCATCAAGAATCAATGCCCACTTCCTAAGATCAATGACTTGTTCAATCAAGTAGGAGGAAACAATATATTTTAGAGGATTGACCTACAATCCAAGTACCATCAGGTACGGATTCATAACAAGGATATTCATAAAACTATCTTTGTTATGAGGTATGGCCATGATGCATTTGTAGTGATTCCATTTGGGTTGACCAATGCACCCACGAAATTTATGTGTATGATGAAAAATATCTTGAGTAGATACCTGGATATATTTGTTTTGGTATTTATAGACGACATCCTAGTTTAATCTAAGAGTAAATATGAACACAAAGAGCACCTCCGCATAGTGCTACAGGTGTTATGGGAACACCAGCTCTACGCCAAGTTTAGTGAATTTTATTTTTACAAGCCACAGATAGAATACTTGGGTCACATCATCCTTGAGAAGGAGATAGGTGTGGACCTAGAAAATATTAAAGCCATAGAAGATTGGCATACCCCCACTAGTTTCACTGAAATTAGGTCCTTTTTAGGATTAGCGGGGTACTACCGAAATTTCATTGAGAAATTTTCGACAATAGCTTGTCCCATGACCTCTCTACAAAATAAGGTGAACAATTTCTTATGGACAACTAGTGTGAGGAAATTTTTTGGAAGTTCAAACAACTTTTGACAACTGCACTATATTGTGAATATCAATGGGTATTTCATTATTTGCACAGATGTAAGCAATGAAGGGCTCGGAGGAGTCCTCCTACAGAATGATTATGCAATCTGTTATGAATCGCGTAAGTTAAAAGAACACGAACAAAAAAATACCCCACCCATGATCTTGAGTTAGCAGCCACCATCCACGCTTTGAAGATGTGGAGGCACTACCTAATGGAAAAGAAATTTATTCTAAAAATAGACAATATGAGTCTGAAGTATTTATTTGAGCAGCCGGATTTGAATGCTAGGAAATCTAGATGGTTTCCTTTCCTTAACAAGTACAATTTTGAGTTAAAGAATATAAAGAAAAAGGAGAACAAAATTATTGATGCTTTGATCCAGCGAGCTCATATTATATATGAGGTGACTTTAAGTCAAACCCATTCAGATTTACACGAGAGTATTAGAACGACCAACAAATTTGACCCTTTCTATGTTGAAATCCTCAAGAAGGTCCAAGAGGACAGGTTGTTTCAGCAACAAAAAGAGTACAAGCTAGATGGAACGAGACTTATATGGTCTAAAGAGAGATTATACATTCCAGAGGTAGGGGACATCAAGTCCAGGATCCTCACGAAATTTCATCGGGCACCATACTTAGGGCATATAGGATATCAAAAGATGATATCCATAGTAAAGAAACAACTTTTCTAGTCTAAGTTAGAGAATGAAATAACATAGTTTATCACAAAATGTCATGAATGCCAGCTGGTCAAAGCTGAGCACCGGCATCCTTCGGGGTTGTTGCAGCCATTACCAATTCCAGAATGGAAGTGGGAGGTCATTAGTATGGATTTTATCACGGGTCTACATAAGAGTAAGAAGAAAAATGATTCTATATTTGTAGTAGTTGACAAATTGTCAAAAGAAGCATACTTCATCCCAGTGAAGTCGACTTACAAGGAAATACACATCTCAAACATCTTCTTAAATGAGATATTTAGATTGCACAGGATACCCAAGGAAATCACATCGAATCGAGATACTATTTTTACCGAGAAATTTTGGAGATCCTTATTCTCTGAATTAGAGACACAGTTGAACTTTAGTACTTCTTACCACCAGCAGACTGATGGGAAGACAGGACGAGTAAACCATATTGTAGAGGACATGCTTAGGATGTATGTCAAAACCCCAAAATTTCATAAAAAGTTAAAATTTTTAAGATAGCATAAAATGTTTGAATACGCAGTTTACTAACTACTAGCGGTTACCATGAAAATGAAACAGTCTAACACTTAGTGTTAATGATTTTCATATTAAGTTAACTAATACAACTTTCATTTTTGTGTAAAGTATAAAAGATGGACCCGCACACAACTTTCTTTCATTTTTACTAATAAGTTTACTTTTTGGCAAGTAGGTGAAATCTATCTTTGAAAACTTGGGCTTACTTAGCATTTATGCTAATGCAGATGGACTATTGGTTCTTACAGGTTAATAGGTAACAATTGATCTAGTAGGGGTTTAATTCATAAAGTAGCAAGAAGCATATCTATTGCTTGTAAAATGTTAGTAATTAACTGACTATTTAAAAGAAAGCTCTGATGAGGTAAGGTAACTTTCTTTTATTTCATGAAGGACTTCTATCAATTTGGATAGTAAAGATTTCCAGTAGAGTACATGTTTCTATTTCATCACTAGTTTACTAGTTATGGAAATATCAACCTGTTACTTGTATGTAAAATAAATATGCTCACTAACATTATAAACTTTCGTACTTACATTATTGTCTTCCTGCATGTACTATTGTAACCACGTATATAACCATTTTATTTACTAATGTACTAATTTGATTGTTACTAGCATTTTATAGGTATCTTACTGCCTGAAAATCTCCTTAACATTATAAGCTTGATTATTGTAATTAAATGCATCCTTTCATAATGGAATACTATTTACCCTTACTTCATAAGTCTAAGTCTTAGGTAAATGAATTATCAGTGTCATTCCAATGATTATAGACTTGAGCATGGTTTATTCCAGTATAAAGTTACTATTATCATGTTGCTTAGCTTACAACAAGTTAGTGTTTATAATAACTATTATGGTATATTTTTCTACCTAGAATTTTTAATCTGAAGTTTACTTTAAATGTACACCAATATGACCCAGGTTCTTATATTGTGCTAAGTATAGACTTAAATAAACAATCCTAATTAGGATAGACCGAGGCATAATGTGGGCCATTACACTCCCAACACGTTATGCATTCTTTACTTTCAAAGTTCTTGGTGTAATTACCATGATTATTAGCATACTCTTTACCCTTTCAATTGTTCTTATTGCTTGGTAAATTATTCTTATTCCCTTAGAAATTCTTGTTAGGAAAATTTATGGCCTTATTATTTTTAGAATTCCTGTTGGGTACAAACTCTTTCTTCTTTTGATCATAATGATTGTTATTCTTTTTGGCCTTCCAATTGGCCATGCTCTCCTTCTTCAGAATCTGTTCAAAACATAAATTGCCTTTCCTCATAGCTTCTTGCAGTGTTTTTGTATTGTCATACTCAATCCTATCCTTCATCTGATAAGGTAAACAACTGAGGAATAACTATACCTTTGGTTTTTCATCTACAAGGTATGTCACATACCTAAGCAGACTTAAAAACTTGTTGTTCAAATCTTTCATAGTCATTGAACCTAATTTAAGCTCATAAAATTATTTTCCTCTCTCGTCATAGTACTGCTCAGATAGAAATTTCTTTTTAAAGTACTTCTTGAAGGTACTCCAATTTACATTCTTCTCTCTTATTCCCTTCACTCTCTTCAAGTATTTCCACCAAATATTAGCCTTCCCTAAGAGATTGTAGATAGCCAGTCTAGCCTTTAATTGGTTGGATAGTTATAAATATGGAAGTACTTCCTCATCCCAGATAACCAAGATTTCGTTTCCTCCCCCTTCTCAGTTTCTCCGTTGAATGTTGGTGGTTTAATCTTTTTAAACTCCCCATAAATTTCTTCATAGGGTTTATATTTTCTCTTTTTAGTATAATGGTTGTCATCACTACTATCACTAGTGGAATGAAAATTATGTTGATCACCAAATACCTCTGAAGATGAGCTGCTTTCATTTTGAGTCTGTTTAATCTTTTTATATTTATGTTGGTGACTTGTATCTTCTATATCAGCTCTTTTACCCCTTCCCTCAGTTTGAAATATTTCTATTAGGATCTGATTCAGCTCCTCCTGAGCTCTTAGAATCCTTTCATTTTCTCGTTTAACAAATTCCATTTCATATTTTAAGTCTTTTACTGTTTATAAAAGTTTTGAGTAATTAGTGGTTATGTCCTCTTGTATAGGGTCTCTTTGTAAGTTTTCTTGTTTAGTAAAGGGAGATCCTTATTCTACATATTCCTCCAGTCTTTCCATACCTGTTGTTAAACTTTAGAAACAATTTCTCTGTTGAATAACAATAAAAAAAAATGACATCAGCAAAATCAATTTAAATTCATTGTTTCATAAAAGCAAGTTGGGCTTCATTAAGGCCTAGTGTTTGAACCTTGTGCTTCGATACCACATGTCAAAACCCTAAAATTTCATAAAAATTTAAAACTTGTAAGGTAGCATTCAATGTCTGAATATGCATTTTACTAACTACTAGCAGTTAGCAGAAAATGAAATGGTCTAACACTTAGTATTAACCATTTTCATATTACGTTATCTAATACAACTTTCATTTTTGTGTAAAGTATAAGAGATGGACTTGCACAAAGCTTTCTTTTAGTTTTACTAATAAGTTTACTTTTTGGCAAGTAGGTGAAATATATCTTTGAAAACTTGGGGTTTCTTAGCATTTATGGTAGCGCATATGGACTACTAGTTCTTATAGTTTAACAGTAACGATCGATCTAGTAGGGGTTTAATTCATAAAGTAGCAAGAAGTATATTTGTTTCTTGTAAAATGCTAGTAATTAATTGACTATTTAAAAGCAAGCTATGATGAGGTAAGGTAACTGTCTTTTATTTCATGAAGGACTTCTATCAATCTAGATGGTAAAGATTTCCAATAAAGTACATGTTTCTATTTCTTCACTAGTTTACAAGTTATGGAAATATCAACCTATTACTTGTATGTAAAATAAATATGCTCACTAACATTATAAACTTTCGTACTTACATTATTGTCTTGCTGCATGTACTATTGTAACCCCGTACATTACCATTTTATTTACTAATGTACCAATCTGATTGTTACTTGCATTATGTAGGAATCTTACTGCCTGGAAATATCCTTAACATTATAAGCTTGATTATTGTAATTAAATGCTTCATTTCATAATGGAATACTATTTACCCTTACTTCATAAGTCTAAGTCTTAGGTAAATGTATTATCAGTGTCATTCCAATGATTATAGACTTGAGCATGGTTTATTCCATTATAAAGTTACTATTATCATGTTGCTTTGCTTACAACAAGTTAGTGTTTATAATAGCTATTATGGTAGATTTTTCTACCTAGAATTTTTAATCTGAAGTTTACTTTAAGTGTAAACCAATATGTTCGAGGTTCTTATATTGTGCTAAGTATAGACATAAATAAACAATCCTATACTATGTTTGCCAAATAACGATAGATCCTATTATTATTGTTGACAAGTTAATTATACAAACTATTATTTGTGGGAGCTTATACCCAGGTCGAGCCTTGTGATTGTTTAAATGTCATATTTTAAACACTTTTTACTCTTGTTAGTCAAACTTCATATATTATAGTTACTTTAAACCATTGGTTACAAATAATGAAGTTTGAAATACCATATGGGAATATTTGATCATTGTTTTGTATAGTATCCATATTAAAAGTTACTTGGTAAAGTTCTAATGCATGGTCAACTTTTGGATGGCTCTAATGCCAAGGTTGTTACAACCTTACGTGAAGTTCAATGTTATGTAAACATCATTATACAACATTCAATCTTTGAAACCATCGTAGAAAAGGATATAGATCTTGTATTAGCATTGGTGTATGATTTATTTATGCACTCCCTAGCCATATACATAGTTGGTTATTAAATCATTGTGTTAATAATTCAAATAATTGGGAATGCAGATAACTATAGACCAAACCCGAGCATTTTTTGGAGGCACGTGGATTCTTCTCGTCCATGCATTGGTGACTTTTAAGGGCTGGAAACCCTATTCTTTTGTCATTGTCCCCGAGGGTTTCGTGGCCTTTGGGATACTTTATGTGATTGCTTTGGCGGCCATTAGAGACTGTTCTCTGTCTTACTTCTCCATGGCCCATATTCATTGCTGTGAGTGTTCAATACTTAGTCTTGGCTTTCAACTGTCGATCTTGTGAACCCTTCTATGCTAATGGTTATTGTTTGTATTTAGCTTTGGGCATGTCAATGGTTTTTAACCCTACTCTTCTTGTGGCTCATCACAGCTCTGTAAAATTGAGCTTATTAACCTCATCTCTACTCCAGGGCCAGCGTAAGTGTTACATCCCTCTCTGCTTCAACTATGTAAGCTGATATCAGCTTCATCGATACTCGGATTCTTTTTCTTGTTTGTAGGTAACTACACTCAGTTATTTTTTTATAAGCATAGCTCACTGGAAAAATGTCCATATAGTTAGCTTTGTAAAGGGATATTTGAGCTTTTATTAATGCAAAGTATTGTGCTCTATGCACGGACTCGTGATTGCTCTAACTTGGTGATGAATATAACGCTGGCTGGATTTGGGGACTTGTGGCTCCAATTCGGTAAGCATTGGTTTCAAAGGATGGGTTTTTACCCTGCTTGTAAACAGGGTTGTTGATGGTGAAACCTGAGCTTGGAAGCTTGTTCGGTTTCTTCGTTAGATACATGGTTTTAATAAGTTGTTTGCTCAATTTTTTTTACAATCCCTCGCTATGATGTTGGGTAGTTTCTGCCTTGAGCTGGGTGTTGTAATTTAAGTTTTCATCCTTGCGGCCTGTCAAAGTAATACATTGGGTTTTAAGAAGGATTTTACTTTGAGCTCAATCTCGTTTTTGCAGTAATCTTGTAAATTATGACTCTGTGTAAATTAGGGTTTTTCCAATTCATCTGTTAATGAAGAACATTACTGTATAAAATATATTTTGTAAGTAGATATTGTTAATATAAATATTGTAACTTAGTCGTAGTGTGTAATTTATAATATTAACTTACTTGTTCAGAATATAAAAGCTAGGGTTTTCCTGAAATGAAACCCTTATCTAAATAAGTTCTCCAATTTATTATTAATTAGGTTCTGCTACTTGTTAATTCAGTTGAATTATTATAGGTGTATTGTGTTATTTTTTAACTTGTAACTGTACTTATCTTGCTTGTTTATAAAATACATTTGTTTTCAGAAAGGATTGTAAACAGTCTATAGTAGACTAATCGTTTATTTATATAATTACCATGTAATGGATTGCAACTTAGATGTTTTGATTTATAATACTTAAATAAATTGGTTAGGGTTTTGACCCTGAAATTTTTCCTTCACAGGTAAAAGCATGTCTGGTAAATGTAATATAGTTTCTACATATGTAAATATTTAGTTTTATACTAGTTATTGTTTATATTTACATTTCTTTTATTTACTAACTGTTAGGTAGAATTTATTCAGAGTTCTTGAAAAGATAGAAAATAAACTCTGTAACTCTGTTTACTCTTTATAAATTAAGGACTTTTAGTATAACCCTATCTAGTTTATATTAAATATTAGTCTTAGATTTAGTTGATATTGTTAGAAGATATACTATGTGGTTAGTATCTTGTTTATATACTTAACTGTATGTAATCACTGTAACTCTAATGTAGTTTTACTGCTGCATTTCATTTAGTTATACTAGTAAATACAGAGAAATAGAAGTAAAACATAACACTATTTTTCATCCATAATATTTTAACATTGAAATAAAAGTATTCTACTATCTATTGTTACAAAATCCTATCTACTATTTTCATTCTCTTATCTACTTAAATCTTTCTATCTGTGCTAGAGTATGGCCTCGTTTCCAGGTGTGGAAAAACACAGTTTAGAAATTTTATTTACATTCTAACACATTATTGTCTAAATCCATTTCATTTCTAAAATAATTTAATAAAAATACTAAAATATTTCACAAATTGAACTGATAACATTTACACAACATTATTCTAAGATTTATTTAACTAACACAGTAAAACAAAATAACTTAGAACCTATTTGAGAATAGACAACAACAACATTAGGAGACCATTCCTCCCTACCAATATTCTTGGAGAGCACTCGAACAATGCTTCCTCAAGACCTCGGATCCTGTTCTTGGTCTTCTTGGCTGAGAACTGGTGGAGAATGAAAATAGTAGAACTCTCTATCAACAAACTAGTTCAATACCTTAGTAAATACTCCACTCTCAGCAGTATGATCTTCAGCTTAAAAGCTACACTAGATCAATTAGTAGTTATTCCCTCAAACACTTTCCAAATTTTCCTTCCAATGAATTTCTCCGAAGTACATTCATTTAACCTGAATGATCACCTCTCTAGAATGAGCAGCCTTAGCTCTCTTCAATGGGAACTTTTATAAATATTGGCTAGGTCTTTTGGGTTAGTTTTTATTAATTGCGCCACCTGCTCTGATTCCACTTTCTTGGAGAATCATGACCCTAAATGTAGGGAGGTTGCCACCTACAACAGTTGGAAGTGGTTTGAGGATGCTGCCACATGTCTATTTTCTCTCCACCGAATATCCTCCACTAATTTGACTAGTAAACACTCTTTTAACAGATCTCCTAATCTGTTGTCTCATCCTTTATTTATTTATAAATAAAACATTTAGAATTTACATTAAATATCCTTGACCCTGCTGAGCCATCAATTACAACTTAGCATAAAATTTAACATATTGTCCTCAAATAAATATAAAATTGTTTTTGGAAAACTGGGGCATGTGACAGTGTATGTCCTGAAAAACCGCACCAAACTGGAAGATTACCTGAATCTTGCATAGTTTACATATAACAACAGATACCATACCTCCTCTAAGATGATTCCCTTTGAGGTAATCTATGGACAAAAGTGTAGAACAATGATTACTTGGGATAGCCCAGTGGATTGGATCATGTTAGGGCCTGACTTACTAAAGGACTTGGAAAAAGTGGTTACCAACATCTAGCTAAACCTTAAAGAATCACAAGACTGGCAGAATATTTACAAGGATAAGAAACGAAAAGATAAATATTATCAGATAGGTGACCATGTTTACTTGAAAGTAAAAGAAAAAATAAGCTCATCAAGCTTGGGGAGGTGTGTTAAGTTAGCACCTAGATTTTCTATACCCTTCGAGATACTGGCCAAGAGAGGGACACTGGAATATAAACTAGATTTACCTACTCACATAAAAGTTCATAATTTTTTCCATGCATCCTTATTAAATAAATATGTTTATGATACTAAACATGTGATTGATTGGTCCTTGTTACAGGTGGAACCTGAATGGGAGTTTTCACCTAAACCCCTTCATACACTAGACAAGAGAGAGGTGCAACTCAAGAAGCACGCCATAGTTCTGTTGAAAATACAATAGAAACACTTCGAGGCCGATGATGCTACCTGGGATAATTAAGCCACCACGAGAAAGGATTACCCCAACTTATTTCATGATTTCATTTCGAGTACGTAGAACACTAGTGATAGTGTTTTTCTAATAGATGAGGGATATAATATCCTGAATTTTTGGACCTAACACTTATGGGAATAAGTCACATTGTTTATGATGTGTCTTTGATGTTTTATTTTGGATATTTGGCATAAGGCCCCACTACACATGAACTTGATGATTTGTTTGATATATTGGGCATCAACCAATTTCATATGTTTTATGTATATGATTCCATGTGTTGCATGTGGACCCTAGAGCACATAATTGATGAGATGTTTTTGTTGAGTGCAAGCTCTAAAATACATTAGTATTCGATGTTTTGTGTTGGGTGACAATATCTGGAGCACCTGAGTATTTGATAATTTGTGTTGAGCGATATTCTCTAGAGCACAAGAGTATTTGATGTCTTGTAATGAGCGAGAAGCTTTGGAACACATGAGTGTTTAATTTTTGTGTTGAGCAAGAGGCTTCAGAGCACATGAGTTATTAAAATTTTGTGTTGAGCAGGAAGATCTGAAGCCCATGAAAATATCAGAATTGGAAGTGTTGAGCATAAGACCTGGAGCATTTCAAGTTGATGTTAAGCATAAGCTCTAGAACATCAGTTCCTTGGCCATTGTATCCCTAGGTGTATCCTACAAATACATCTTAGCATTGGTGTTGAGTGAGGGGTTCTGTAATTGCACTAAGTTGTAACTCCATTTTTTTTAGGGTTGAGTATGGGCTTTGGATAAACACTAGGAGTTACTGAAAAATTAATATGTTGAGTGAAAACGACTCTAATAAAACATTGATCTCATCTTACTTATTTTTAAGTGATTACATGAAATCTCAAATTCCTATATCTCATCAAAGTACTGAAGAAATACCATGTTATACCAGAGAATCCAACATGCAAGGAGGTTTAGAGCTACCTACCCTAGTTGACCTAACCCCCACCTGAATGCCTTAATGAAGAAAGTGACTATGCTAAAAGAAAGGTGTCAAATAATTAGGGATCATGCTATATCATACCTAAAGTTAAAATGTTAACAAATGGTATATATATATATATAATTTATACATGACTTGTATAAAAGAATAAGCATAGTAATAATACTAGTAACTATAAGTAATAATGAATGGATCCATATGTTATTATTATCACTAATTATAATAAAATATTAAAACACCTACAAGAGTCAAAGTAGGAACTAGTCAAAAGTTTCTAAGTTAAATTTAAATAAATATTAAAATTACTTAAATTAAATAAAAATGGTTATTTCAAGAAATGAAATGATTCTTAATTTAACGGCCCATTTTCCTGAAAAGTACGTCAATAAAATCCCAAGCCATAGAGATACTTGGGGGACAACTGGATTATTCCATAATTCTACATGATGATACTCAAGAGAGTTCTTGGAGAACATTTTTCCTAAGAAGAAAAATGAAACTGATAGAAAACCTAATATCCCAGATAGGGAATCCTTACCTTAGAATATCTAAGCTACTTTCATGTTGGAACCAGCTCGGGGGGATCCGTATTGAAACCAACAATGATTTTGGGTCATGGTTGGGTGGAATGTGGTAGTTCCCAAGTTATTTGGTTAGACGATATGTCTCTATACTTGCTAATACTGGGTATTTGAGTGTGCAGTATTTTCATCCATTAAAATAGATTCAACTTACAGGTATGAGGTTCTTGATTTTTTTCTTGCAATTTACATAGGTTTTCCTATTAAATGAGGAGATTAAATTATGAATGGATATTAGTTTGTTATTTTCTGCATCATTCTTCCAATAGTTACAGGTTAAATTCAGTTTTCCCTAATAGATGTGTTTCTTGTAACATAGGCTAGCTTATTAATTTAAGATATATTTTTCATCTTTACTTTTTAAAGTTCAAACACAATGGTGAACATTTGAATTTAAGTAAATATATCTCATTAACACTAACATATGAAACAATCAACCAAGGAACTATTTAAAAAGGAAAACCAACTCTGTATCATTTTCTCTGCTGGCATATTTCATATTGCCACAAAGCTTGTATTATTATTAACCATCAAAACAAGTACTTACAAGATGTAGCATAAATTCTATGCATAAAAATATAACCTAAATATCATTGCTCAAACTTTATATATTATAACAAAATATAAGATAAACACAGTTAATCTATTTTTAAAACCTATCATTTAAACATAAACAAACACCAAACACTATTTCCAACTTTATAAATTTACCTACATAGTATGCCATCCATCGATACCTATCAAGGTCAACAGGTATGATTTATTATGAACAGTAATCATGCTATCTACCATCATGATAGGAATCAAACTTAAATACAAACTCATTATTGAATGTCGTATCTAATTAAAGTATTCAAGATCAAATCCTGTTGGCACTTCTACCAAAAAAAAATCCATACATACAACATTAAACCACAGACGCATGCAGCACTAGGATCGAATCTTGTGGGCTCATGTCTTAAAAAAAGAGGTTATAACAAACCAAGCTAGGAATCAAATCCTGTAGGATTCGACTTGGAAAAATTAACAACGATGTGAAGATTTACAAATTTCCACATAATTCAAAAGTAAACTACGATAATGAAACTAAAATATGTAAAGGATTATTACCATCCAAACTTTGCATAGGCTACGTATTTCACATAAGGGTGGAAATCGTAGCTATCAAGCTCGAACCCAAAACCCAGCGTTAAGTCACCATCAAAATCATTTCTTTGTCAATGTTTCACATTTAAACCAAACAAAATATGCATGTTGCATTCTTCATCAAGGCTCATGGACAAGAAGTAAAAACACCACTAAATTATCCATTAAAGATAGAACCCAAATATTTTAAAATAATCCATGTAGAAACCCTATTTCCTATGCTATCATAGCCATGGCATCTACATTTTCGCAATAGTAAGCCAAGATTACGTCCATCTCCATACTAAATCAGAGGTAAGTAAATTACATCATGAATTGCCATTAAATAAAATTGCCAATAAGAAAATACACAATCACTAATTAACAAGGGTGCCATAGCAAGCAATGGCACTGTTGTAAGTTAAACTAAATCATTTAAAGCCAATACACAGAACCTCCATTAAGATACAAAAACAAGAGTTTAAGTTATACACATCAAAATGCATATGGTCATAGCCTTGACAAGCTGGTGGAAGTATCAATGAATAAAACCTAGCTGTGAATGCATACAAATATACCTTCTATAATTCACAATTAAAAATATACAAAGTCATGCTCGACATAAGTTTTATTGAAAGCAATAGAACAATCACACAATATAATAACGCGTTACCTACAAGCCTAAACAAATATTATCCATTATATATGTATCAAAACACCTGATTCCTTTACAAACACATCTATTGAATTTCCATAATCCCAAAATTTCTCAAACGATAAAACCCTTTCTCACACAGAGCTCACGCTCTGTCATTCTTTGCACGCAAAGGTAAAAGGTCTTGTGTTTTTGCAGGGCCTACCTGTAGAAGGGTACCACAACTAGTCCTAATAGCCACTACTAAACCAAGCTTTTCTGCCACATTTTTCATCTGCAAAAACTGAAAAGGAGGACTGTTAGAAGTATGCTAAACCTCCACATGAAAACGACAAATTTGTAATGCTACAAACCTAACTGGAGAACATACCTTCCATAGAGCAGGGTGAATTAGACCTCCGCTCTGTGACAAAAACCAAAGTGTCAAATGGAGCAATAACCCATAGAAGTAACAAATGGTTTTCACATCCATGATAGTCCAAGCATATGGTTCGATTTACCCCATCCCAAGGAGCATTTACTCCGCCACCCTATCCACCACCAAAATTGTGATATTTACTAGCATGTCTATAGTTTAAAGCCCACAAATGTGATTTTGTATTGGAACAACCATAAAAACCCTTGTTGACATTGATAAGAAAAGGTTTCATGGAATATAGAATATGCCATGAATGGGTCTTCATATATATCATGTTGCATATAAAACTTTAATACAAAATGGTTAAGTCTTATGACTTAAGCCTTTAACATTCACGAAAAAAAACATTCCAAGTCATATGTTATAAATACTAAGCATATGATTAAACTTTATCAAGTCCTAATCCACACTAATAATGTCAACTAGATAGATGTAGGTCTGATAAACCCCAGCTATGCGTAAACAATAATGCAAACAGTAGTAGTAAGAATTGTTAGGATACGACTTTGGTCCTTTGTCTTCAAAAGAAAATAGAGTAGTATAGCATAGGTAGCATGCCAAGTTTAGTGGTTGTAGCAAGTTTTCACCACCTAGTGAATCTGCACAAAGAAAGGAGAAGTCTGCATTAGTTCAAGTGGCCCCAAAAGGGATACAAGTCCCGCCACTCTACCCCTTGACAGTTAAAAGTTAAGTCAGGAATTTACATAAATAATGAACAAAAATTATAACTTGAAAGTAAGATATAACTGAACGAGTATATGCACATACATGACAAATAATAATAAATCAACAGAGTAATCATTTAAGCCATTTCAAGTAAAATAAACATGATACGTAATTACATCAATAACTACATAGGAAAACCCATAGAATGGTAAGGACAAGCTTATGACACTCCAAATTAGAAAACCATGACCAACATATTCTGGAGAAGATAACTTAATGTCTAGATTAGGTAGTAATTAACTCGCCTATAATTTTTTTTTCAAATTTTGGGGACGTTATAATAGAATATTTTTATTAATGTATAATAACATAATTTTGAAATACTTGTTTGATCAACAAAACCTAAAGGAAACGCAAGCAAGATGGTTAGCTTTCCTTAGTGAATATGATTTTGAGATCAAACATATAAAATGAAAAGAAAATAAGGTGGCTAATGCCTTCAGTAGAAATGCAACACTAAATTTTATAGCCGTTATTAAGATATACAAAAAATAATTAGATGATAAGTTGGAAGTTGGACTAAAAATGGATAAAAAATATCAAAATCTAAGATAAAAGCTTACAAAAAATAAATCTGAAAATATAAAAAAATATTTTAGTTTGAATGAAAAAGGATTAATGTTGTATACAAACATATTATATCTACATAATGTACGAGAAATTAAATTGTTGATTTTAAATGAAGTACATAAAAGTCACTATTCAGTACATCTGGGTTATCAAAAGATGATAACAATGCTAAGAAAATATTATCTCTCTCTTAATATGAACAATGAAGTGGATGAATATATAGCTAGGTGTATATAATGCCAACAGGTTAAGGATGAGCATCGACACCTAGCAAGTTTATTGCAACCATTACCAATTGCATATTGGAAATGGAAGGTTATTAGTCTTGGTTTCATAACAAGACTACCTAAAAATAAAAATAAAAATGATTCTGTAATGGTAGTGGTAGAAACACTTAGCAAGGAATCCCATTTTATATGTCTTAAAAATACTTATAAAGATGCTAATATTACTAACATTTTTATGAAAGAAATATTTCGTTTTCATGGAACTCATAAGGTAATAATTTCTGATAGAGATCCTAAGTTTACTGGTAATTTTTGGAAGTCGTTGTTTAAAGGATTAGATACTAAATTAAATTTCAGTACTGGCTATCATCTGGAAACAAATGGACAAACAAAAAGAGAAAATCAAGTTTTAGAAGATATGTTACAGATGTATGTTAGAGATCATCCAAAGAAATGGCAATAATATCTGCACTTAGTTGATTTTGCATATAAAAATCACTATCAAGCTTCAGCTAAACTTATTCTGTTTGAAATACTATATGGTAGGAAATGTAATACTCCCATTTCATGGGGTAATCTGATTGACAGATTGATATTAGGACTTGACGTGCTAAAAGAATATGAACTAACAGTGAAACGGGTACAAAGAAATTTGAAAATTGCATAGGATAGACAAAAGAGTCATGCATCCCTTAAAAGAACTAAAAAATAATTCCATGTAGGTGAGCATATGTTTTTCAAGGTAAAACCCAAAAAAAAGATCATTTAAGTTGGCGATTTGTGCTAAATTAGCACCCAGGTATTGTGGACCATTTGAGATATTATAAAGAGTTTTATTAGTGGCTTACTAGTTATCCTTGACACCTAATCTTAGAATACATAACATTTTTCTTATTTCCAAATTGAAAAAGTATGTGCACTATGCTACTCATGGGATCGGTTAGAATGTTATTCAGGTAGAACCCAAAGGATATTTTTACGTGGAATCCGATTCTGTCCTTGAGAAGAGAGAATTGTTTCTCCAGAATCACACCATTGGACAAGTAAATGTGCAATGGAAGCACCTTAGTCCAGATAAAGCAACCTGGGAATTGGAGAGTCATATGTGGGAGACATATCCAATTTTGTTCCAGGAAGACTCAGAAGATACTTAAGCAACATTGAGGACAATGTTGAACTTAGGACAGGGTGGTTGTAACCCACGCTGAACTCAAAAATAATGTATTTTTGAGAAAAAATTACTTTAAAAGTTATTGTAAAGTTTTATGTTGCTGACCAAGGATGGTTAAAGATGATTGCAATTGAATATTTTATTTAATTAAATAATTAAAAGAGGAGACACATATCCAAAGAAGACTGTTGAAGAGTGTTCACTGGCCCACTAGAAGGAATGATCTATTGTAGAAGGCCAAATGACAACTAGCAACAACACCATTCACTTTCTAGATGTTGCAGGAGGCAACATTCCTATAATTGTAGTCATGTTCCATGGAAAGAGGAATTGAGCGGGTGGCTCATTTAATTGAAAAATTGACCTAAAGACCTAGGAAAGCTTATATATACCATTGAATGAGCATGAGACTTAGTACATTCTATACTAAGTGATTAGAGGCCTGTGGTTTTGCTGAAAACTGAAAAGTTAGGAACATAAGAGGAATCCGATGAGGAGAAAGCTAAGTGAATTACGAAGAGTTAAGTTTACAATTGTGATTGCTAAGATATAGAGTAATGTGTAGGATTTTGGACAACATCTTTGTCCTAGTGGTTCAGTGAATAGGCTCGGGGTCCTAAAGCAAGTAATATTGGCTGCTTTCAGTAGATGGTTGGGAGGAACAGTCTTCTTTGGGGTGTTTTTTCTCTTCGATAGTTAAATAGGTTCTAAGATGATCTGATTATTATCTCTAAATTTGTTTTATATCTATATATGAAGGATTAATGTTAGGAATTGACTTGTTAAAAGAAGTGGAACTAATAGTGAAACATGTACAAAACAATTTGAAAACTGCTCAGGAGAGACAAAAGAGTCATGCCGAACTTAAAATAACTTCGAAATAATTCCAAGTGGGTGAGCGTGTTTTTGTTAAGGTAAAACCCATAAAGAGCTCTTTTGAACTAGGGAGTTGTGATAAATTAACATCCAGGTATTTCTGACCATTCAAAATATTAGCAAGAGTGGGGCCAGTTGAATACCAGTTAGCTTTGCCAGCTAATCTTAGAATACATAGTTTCTTCCATATTTCTATTTTGAAAAATTATATACATGATTCTACTCATGTGATTGAATGAAATGTTATTTAGGTAGAACCAGAAGTACATTTTCTGGTTGAACCAAATTGTATTCTCGACAAGAGGGAAATGTTTCTTCGGAATCGCACCATTGGATAGGTAAAGATGCAATGGAAACACCTCAGTCCAGATGAAGCAACCTGCGAATTGTAAAGCGATATGTGGGTGGCATATCTGGCTCTATTCCAGGAAGACCCATAATAACTTATGCAACATTAAGGACGATGTTGAGCTTAATGGGGGGCAGGTTTGTAAAACACCAAGAACTAAAAAATAATTATTTATTATTTATTTCAGAAAAACATTATGTTAAATGTATTGTAAATTTTTATGACCAAGTTGGTTAAGGATCATTGTAATTGAAGAATTAGTTATTTTAATAATTAAATAGAAGAGACACCTATCCAAGGGAGATTGTTAAATGAGTGCTCATTGTCCCATTAGGAGAAAGGAGAAGTTGTAGAAGGATGGTTGACAAGTGGCAACACTAGCATTTCACTTTCTAGCTATTCCAGGAAGAATAATCCCTAAAATGTGGTCATGTTCTCTGAGAGGGGGGAATTGAGCTTGTGGCTCATTTAATTCCAAAACTGAACCAAATACGTAGCCAATATTATATATACCATACAATTGAGCAGGAGGATCACTACTCATTATGATTTCTAAGTGAATGAACATTGTGACTGCTGCAAAACTGAAAAGTGAGGAACAAAAGGAATTTGATGAGGGGATAGCTAAAGTGATTTTCTCAGTTAAGTATGATACTCAGTGCTAAGTTGCATTAGTTTTGATGCGTGTTAGAGATATTTTTCCTAGTGGTTCAGGGAACAGGCTCAAGGGTCCTAAGCAAGTAACTTTGGTTGCTTTAGGAGAAGGTTTGGTGGAACAGTCTCCTTTGGGTATTTTCCCCTTCTTCATATTTTATAGGTTCAACTTTTATTTAATTATGAATATATACTTTTATTTGGAATATGTTCAATAACTTTAATTAGAATGATTGGATATATTACGATTTTTATATCTAGAAGCTGTCACGAAAACTACATTCTTGTTTATTCAAGGTTAGGGTTATATTTACCAATTTAGTCATTTTGTGAAGTATTTCTTAGTCTAAATGATGTTCTTCTTTTCTCCTTGTATAATCATTAAAATATTTGTAGTTTATTTCTATCTTAGTCATTACAATCTACCAAAATGTTAGTATTAGAAGTATTCCCTCAATTGGTCTAGGTTTAAGTAAACAACATTTTCGCATTCTAGTAAAGACTTGTGAAAGTCTCATAAAGAATTTAGGTCATAGAAATTACAATAATATTACAAAGAATTATAAAAATGAAAGATCATACTAAGAATAAAAACTCATAAGCTACGTAATAGTTTTGTAAACTAATATTAACAGTGATTAATTCTAAACATATCAAGGGTTGTGATTTGTATATAAATACCTCTATAGTATATATGTTTATGTGCAAGATTAAGTCTTGCAGAGATAAAGATTTAAACTAGAATTGCTGAGTACAACTGCATTGTTCAGATGCAATCCTTTTTTCATACTACAGAGATGTTAATATATGTTTCTAGCGTCGATTCACAACCTTTTGATCTTAAGCTAGATATAGTAGGATAAACAAAATTTAAAGATTAATAAATAGGCTAGTTTTCCCAATAGTTCCGTGTAAGGGAATCATGGCCTAGTTTCTTAGCTATTAAATTTAGAAAACACCAAATCGAGATTACCGACTGGCCGCAAGACTATTACAAGCTATAGGTCAAATTGGACTTGTTATATGTAGCAAATAACTTGCAAAATAAATTTATAATAGCCTTAGGGCTTAATTTGTTTCTATTGTTTTAATATGAGATTTATCCACTAAGGAAACAATATAGTCTTTTCGATGTAATAATAGTTTTGATGACTTGAGAAAGAGTACTTCCCTATGGATCCTATTTCAAAAAAATAAAATGATCAATTCATGCTTATAATATTTCTAAATGAAGGATAACTAACGAACTGTAGAGTCAGGAATCGATTACGAAACCCTCTAGGGTTTTTATAAAAAAAAATTGCTAAATCAAATAAACTGTAAATGCTTTTTGATGGTGATTCTATGGCCCAATATATTCCTTCTAAGAGCAAGTTTCTAGGAAAAAATGCCTCATGACCAAAAATTATTACAAGGCCTTACGATCACATTTAGGGTTTATAAAAACAAACCTCAAATTATTTTTACAGTTAAAGATTATACAATGCAAGTAACCGCTAAAAAATGACTGAGTTGAATAGATATCTAACCATCAAATAGAAGGAAATTAAATTAATATACAAAAATCCCATTTCCATAAGCTACAAAGCAATAGAACGAAACTACAACACTACTATGGCATGCTTATAAACATTAAACCCTAATGGGTCTTTAAAAAAAAACTGAAAAGAAAACCATTTCTAGAATTTAGTATATAGTCAACATCCTTTGAGACCTTACATCCTTTATCCAAATCAATCATGATAGTAAAGGCCTCATGGCCATATTAATTTACCAAACATTCCCGAACTATATAAATGATAAAGAAGATTGATAAATCGAATATAGCGCAAAGACAAAATATCATTGATAAAGGAACCACATTAGAGTCATAGTAAAATAAACAATGCTTATATTCAAATCCTTCATAGGTTTTTACAAATTAAAACCACAAAGTTATCAAATTAAGAGTCAGAACTGAAATGGGTTAATGACCTCATGGCCATATTTTAGTCTTACAAAAATAATGCTCTGTAAATAATTTTATTTCAAATTTTTACAAACTCAAATCCCTCACAAGTTTTATACTTGGTATTTCATTTTACAGTCCTGTGGAGACATACGAAGGACTGCAATCACTTCTAAAACTAAAACAAATCAATAATCATATATAGTCCCTTTAATAAACATCTCACGACTACGAAATGAGATTATTATTTTACATCGACAAAAATTGTAGAGATAAATCCCCAATGTTATGGCGGTAAAAACCCAGCTAGACACCTAGTTTTGTCCACAGAGCCATAAGAGGCACTACTACATTTCGATCCAAAATCCGATGGAAAAATCCGACGGTGCATGGATTTCTTCTTTTAAACCTACCAAAAATCACAAACATAATTTTGTTTTTTGAAAATGTGGCCATAAGCATCGCTTAAGCGACGGCTAGTCTCATAAGTGTCACTTAAGCAACGGATAGCCTCATAAGCATCGCTTAAGCGACAGCTCATCAAAAATAAAGACCATTGATTTTCTCTTCAAAGAAACCATCAGCCCCGATGAAAAGACCTCCAAAAAAACCCCAATGTTAAGCCATCATCCTTGATGAAAAGACCGCCAAACAAACCCCAATGTTCAACCATAATTTCCCTAGTTTTTGCTCGTCATGTGAATGCATTTTCTAATGGGTAGTAGTGGCCTTTAAAAGTTTTGAGGTGGATATAAATTTTAAATTGTTGTAATTTAAAATAATTATGAATCGGGTCTTTTATTTTAGGTAGTGCAAATTTAAGAAACTGGTTTACTATTCAAAACTTAAAATGATCAGTTTAACTTTTAAACTAAAAATTAACATTATGTTTCAAAACTTGATTTATAATAAGTTGTTTATAAAGGTACACATCATTGTTATGCAATGTTAAAGACAATAACCTTGGTTTGAGGTTCAAAAGAGGTTACTTAGGACACCTTGGAATTTCATAATTAGATGGCATCATTTTAACCACATTATTTTCCAAAATGAAATATCTAGGCAAAGAACATGCCAATGCATTTATGGGAGAACTTCACTTATCTATAATAGTTTCATGTAAACACTACATGCCCCTAAAATTAGTGTTCCCAATTACTAGGCCCACTACCCTATGTATGCATATGGAAATAGAAACTAAAGGGGTTATCATTTCTCACTTTGTACTTTTATACACTAACAACTTCGAGAATCCAAACATCTCAATTTTGGGTACAACAACTAAACCTTACACATCACTATACCCCTTAATGAAATGTATACATATAACTAGCATAACCCTTAGAACTGAGGAATAAAATGTCAAAGGGAATCAAGGGTGGATATATTATGGAAAGGGAGGAGTTACAATTTTGTTGTGTGTTTTTCAATCATATCTTGAGAGGGTTGTGAAACTTAAGAGAAGGTAAGGAAAATTTATGCTTTCTCAGTGGACTAGAAAGGATTCTTGAATTTTTGCTTGTATTCTTGATTAAGTCAATTTTCTTATCCATTGAAAAATTGTTTCACACAAATTTAAACTCCAATATATGAGATTAGGAAGGATTTCAAACACCAGAGATTTGTGTTGGCAAGTTTAGGAAATTGAAACTTTGAGAGGGGGATTAAAGTCATGTTAAGGAGTGGATTAATTGGGGGTGGTTGCATTTGTGTCACATGAGGTGGTTGAAAATCAAAAGGAGAATGAACAAAATTGGAGAAGTATGGTATGTGGCCTCCATTGCTAATAGAGAAATTCATTTCATGGTTTTGACAAAAATTTTACAATGTAGATTGTTTAAATAGATTGTTTAAATTGCGATGATAATTGGCATGACACATAATTGCTTTGGTCTTTTCCACTAGCAGTCTTGTCGAGCCGCTTAAGCGATGACGCATCATATTGGTCAATTATTTAAATAAATTCACTTAATTGGTCAATTATTTAACATGGTAAATTCAATTAATTGGTTCATCATATTCATGTCCATAATCATGTTTAACTATCATTTAATAAATCCTAATCTCTCTACAATTTCTATAAGTGTTAAATAAAGGGAAAAAACAGTGGAAGTCTCTTCACCTTTATTTTTTCCATCATCAAAGTGAAATATAGATAAGCAATCATATTATAGAAAAAAGGAAAACAAGTTTAAAATCATCAAGAGATTCCAAAATCCTTTATATGATTTGTCTTTTCTCTCCTTCAAGGGGTTGTCAAGAAATATAAACATTTAATTTCAATTTTCATGGTCATCTTCATCTTCATCAAATAGGGTCATATCATGTTTGTTGGAAAGTATGGTTTTTCCCCTTCTCTTTTCCTTTGGACTAGGGGTCAATCATTTTAATTATATCTACAAAGAACCATCCGAATCCAACCTAGGGGAGATCCTAAAATTGGTGGTGTTCTTTCAAGGATGTTTGAGGAGGAAAATAAGATGGATCTCTTTCAACTAGTGACAAAGGAATAATTGTGTTCCTTCCTCTAATATTTCCAAATGGATAAGATTCTAGGGTCATATGGGTGACCAACTAAGTTTTATGTGGATTCGAATTCTTAGAAATAATTGGTGATGATCTATTAAAGGTGGAGGAGGAAGTTTAGATGACTAGGATGATGCATACTAGTTTAAATTCAATATTCCTAGAATCCATCCCAAAGGTGGATTGGGGCCTATGAAATTCAAATATTTCATACCATTATCACTTTGAAATTGCATATAGAAGATAATTTCAAAGGTGATAGTTGTTCACCTCAAGCCTCTTATTTCAATGGTGATATCTATGAAATAGTTTGTGTTCCCCAAGGTAAGATTGATTCGCAAGGCTATCAACTCATACTTGGAAGGTATGCACTTGATTAATACCTCTCATATTCTTGTGACTATCCTTAAATTATTAAGATTGCACCCACAATCGCACCCACGATTCGTGTAACCTTGGTAAGATCCATTGTTGATATTGTGCTCATATCAATTGGTATTTAGCCCTTTCAGACTAGGGCCTCTTTAGAGTTTGTCAATTTTGGCCTTTGGATGTTTTTCTTGCCCTAGATTCTGCTTTAACTTGTAACATCAAGTGACATCAAACATTTCTTGTGTACTATGGCTCCTTGTAAAAACTCCAATGACATTAGAGACTCTCAAGGTTTTTTCCTTGCCCATGTACCAATCGAACAAATATAGGATACACAATGAATTCATTTGTTGTAAACCCTTTGTTACTGAACAACGAGTGTTTTAGGGGAAAATGGGTACTGTGGGTACTGTAGGGCTCGTGACCACACCATTTGATCTTTTAACACACCTAACAATTCCCATGGTTTAACCAAATTTATTTCTTCACTTCGTTTGGCGACATGGGCAGTCCTCGTCTGGGTATTATACTCGTAGTTTGCAAGCAAATTTGGTGATGAAATTAATCACATAAATTCTGTTGGTGAACAGTATCTGACTGATTGCCTGCAGAGTTGAAGGAAGAAGTAGAAGAAGAAGAAGAACAGAAACCATGGCCACCTACAAGACCAGAATACCATCATGCTTCCTTCTGTTGGTCATGGCGTTTGTTTTGATGGCTTTCTAGGGATTTCATAAGATCAGATATGGGCGGTTGTCTAACGACATAATAAGTGAGAAAATTGCAGAAATTGAGAGTCTACGAGAGCAATTATAGGTGCCCAAATTCAATCTTAATACCCCAAATGGCCACTCTTATTTGCAAGCCCTCTTCGGTCCATAATCGACTTGGGTGATTGGGGTTTTCAGAATTAGCACATGTACTCATCGATCCAATGGACTGGGGTTTCGTCACCTACACTTGCCTACTCCTAGATTTGATGGCTTGGGGTTTGTTCACCTATGCCTACCTGCTCGTAGATTTGATAGGGTGGGGTTTCTCCAACGGGTGCACATTATCAATGCAGGGTCTACAATTTTTGTGAATGATGTTGGTGGGGCGTTTAGCTAAGCCTGCTCGCAGATTTGACAGGGTGGGGTTTCTCCAACGGCTGTACATTATCAATGCAGGGTCTACGATTCTGGTGAATGATGTTGGTGGGGTGTTTAGCTAAGCTTGTTACCAGGTCCTTTCTATTTCCTCTTTTAAAATTTTTTGCTATTGCACATTAAGTTTTCAGCGTATATGGGCCATTTTCTTCCAAAACCAGGATTTTGGTTCACCTAGAAATTTTTCAGAGTTTTTCAGGTTGTCTTCTAGCGCCTTTGCTACATGACATATGTGCGACAACAAGGATGCTACTTGTTGAGGGGAGATTTGAAATGCAACTGATGGTTTGGAGACCTGGAGTTCTTGTCGAGTTGGGTGAGGGGTTTTATTGTGGGTATCCTCTGCATTGGCCAAGTTTTGATGGTTTGATTGAATATTGAAGACTGTAGTTGTGAATCAAACTATGCGGTTAAGTATTTATTGTTGAGATATTAGGATTTCTGACTGAGCAGAAAAGATTGCAAAGAGGTTTTATTGTACAAGTGTTGAATTGGGGTTTTCTAGAATTAGGGTTTGATTCTTTTTTTTTTCTCCCTCGATTCGTTTAGAAGACAGAACACATACCAACAAACATTCAAATACTATATATTTTCTCAAATCAAATGAAGATTTGCTGGAGAAGATTTCAAATTGTCATTTACAAGCAGCAGGAACAATCGTTGGATTGTTCGTTTGGGAGGATAGGAGAGCAAAGATCTCTAATAGGTATTTGTGTAACTCTTTTATTGTTTCTTTGATGGTGGTGCTTGAAGACAGTATTAAAGAATCTAAATTTTAAAACATGAAATCAAAAGCTGAGTTTCTAGTTTTTCTATTTTCGGTTTTTAAATCTCCATGTTTTACAATCAGCTAACTCAAAGAATAAGGCTCTTTCCAGGTATACTATCATGGCTATTACATCATATTACATCTTCCAGTGGATTGCAATCAATGAGAAAAATAGTGCACTTAATCCTTTGAACAGCAAGTCAACCCAATAGTTAAAACTAAGGAGACAACATCTGTTGAGTATATCTTGTTCTTGTTTCCACACGGAGTCTTCTATGCTAGTTGTTGCTGGGCCTACTAAGGCAGGTGAGTTCTTTGATGGGAATACATTTTTTCATATTAATAGTTGTCTATTGCTTATTTCTCATATTTATTAGAATTTTTTCTCTTAATTATTGTAATCTCGAGAGCAGAGTACATACTCCAAGATTGGGTACCAGTATTATTCATCTATTGTTACATGAAAACTGACATGCAAACAATATTCGTCAAAAACCTGCTTTGTTTCTGAATATTGCTATATTTAAATACCCATTTTTCTTGACTTTATTCATGAGTCATTTATTTATTTATTGTTATTTAGGTTTCTCCTCTCTCTCCGTCTGGTGCCTTACAAATACATCAGATATAGAATTAATCTGTTCTAATTCAGAGCTTAAAGGTGTTCTCAACTTTCCAAAAAATTATTCAGGGCCATTCTTTGCTCCAAAAGTTGTCATCTCATCTTGTGCCAGTCATCTTGCAATGTTGGATCTGATAGGAAAATTACATATATTAACCCTAGAAGGAAACCCACACTCTGTTTGTGCAATTTCACTCAGTGATGACAACTGTATGGAAATGTCTAATGAAGGATGGAATAATGTAAGTCTAGATGGCATTATAGATGTTGCATGGTGGTCTAAGGGTAAACTTATGGTTGCAAAAAGTAATGGTATGGTTAATTTGATCGAGATCCCTAGTGCTAAGAATGCTTTGGAGGACATACCCAGATTTTCCTCTCCCTTGCTTGCTAGAGACCCTAGTTCTCAAGGGCAGGTTTTTGTATTAAAGAGCATATTTCCTCATCAATCAGAAGACTCTTTTGGGTCACTACACGAAGTAAGATTTGACAATGTACAAGATGGGGCCAAGAATTCTCACTCTACTTCTTTTGAACTAAAAAACAGAGGGTCAGGATGGAAACTGCTATCTTTGTTGGAGCAGTCAATGCTTGAGATGTATAGGATCCTAATTGATGGTCAAAAATACGAGGCTGCACATCATTTTGCAAGTAAGCATGGCCTTAATGAGGATGAAGTGCTAAAATCACAATGACTGCATTTGAATTATGGAAAAGAGGCAGTACAATTTTTTTTATCAAATATTCATGACAGAAGTTGGGTGCTTTCAGAGTGTGTGGATAAAATAGGTTCAACTGTAGATTTTGTGCAAGCTCTTCTTTCATATGGGCTTTCTAAGACAGAAGATTACATATTTCAAGAAATACAAAACACTGATTATGATATAGTTTGGCAGTTTTGTTTAAGGAGGCTTCGATTACTGCAATACATTGACAGGTTGGAAACATTTTTGGGAGTCAACATGGGCAGGTATGCTTTGCTTATTAGTTTTTTGTATGTTTGTAAGAATATCAGGAACTCCAGTGAAGTGAAAAGTGGGCTAATATTATATGGATGCTATGTAATTTCTTGTGTCAACTTTGTATGCTTTGAAGCCATATTTCCAAATAAAACATATATATCAATCAATTTTTGGAAGTTGTTTTAAGTAGAGCATAGTGTTTGGTGGTTTGATTTCAACATTAAAAAAGGGAGAGAAATGGAAGGGGTTGAGAGCAATGCTTAAAATACTTATGATAATAATGATGATTTTAGTTTTGGCATGTTATCCTTCACTAGTTCCATGGTGAACGTAAAAACCTGCCCTGTATTGGGTTAAATGCTCATAATTATTTATTTAACATCAGTGTTTGGTGGTTTGATTTCAACATTAAAAAAGGGAAACAAATTGAAGGGATTTAGAGCAATGATTAAAATACTTATGATAATAATGATGATTTTAGTTTTGGCATGTTATCCCTTACATCATGGTGAACGTAAAGACCTACCCTGTATTGGGTTAAATGCTCGTAATTATTTTGTGAACATCATAAATTTCAAAAGTATCCTGGATTATTGCACTATATATTTTAGAGAGGGATTTATTTATGATTTTTGATTGCTAAACAGTGGTATCATGTTAAAGTGCAGGTTTTCTTCACAGGAGTATGCAATATTTCGAAAACGACATCTTGATGAAATTGCCATTAATCTTGTTGAGACTGGAAAAGTTGGTGCCTTGAATTTGCTTTTCAAGCGACATACCTTCTCCTTAGTGCCTTCTATCTTAAGAATATTAGATGTAGTTCCTGAAACCATTCTAGTCCACAACTATAGTCGATTGTTGCCTGGATTACCAAAAGTTGAAACCACTGGGAGGGATGAGGACTGGGTTGAGAATGAAGAAGTTATTGCTTTCATTGACAGTCATTGGAAAGATCGAAGTGAGGAAATTGATCTTAGAATGAGTACGGAACATATGGTTAAACTATGTAGTGGACTTCTCTGGCCATCTACTATGGAAGTGATTCAGTGGTACCAGGAACGGGCAAGGACTATAGACAAACTGAGTGGGCAACTGGAGAATAGCCTTTTCTTTTTGGACATTGGCTATCATCACAAAGGATTCATAGAGTTGATATTATTCTTTGATGATGTCTCTGATTTGTGTCATCTTGTGTTTTTTGGTGGAGATATGGAAGACAGAGACCTTGATTTAAGTCTCAGTGCTTGGGAACACCTTTGTGATTATGAAAAATTTAATGCATTGCTCAATGGAGTGACTGAAGCTATAGTTGTGGAAAGATTGAGGGAGCTGGATGTCCCTTTTATGCACAGGAAATATGGCACAAGAGGCACACCCGAGGAGGGGGATTCTTTTGGGAATCAGCTAGTCAAGTCTATAGACTATTCAGAGACATTTTTAGTTAAATGTTTAAAAGACAAAGCAAAGGACAATAATTTGGAACTCTGCTCTGTGATTTTAGAGGAGGGATGCAAAGATTCATAAGTGATTTGGCTTTTCAAGGATGAAGTGGAAATGATAGAGGTAGGATTGCACTGTGTATATTCTTGTACAGTCATTGATAGATGGGGTCTGATGGCTTCTATCTTATCTAAGATGCAACAGAAAATCGTAAAGACTAGACATGCCATTGGTGGTTCTGACGATTTCATTCAGAGAAAGGGCTTGGAGAGAGTGCTTACAAACTCTCATAGCACCGTTCCTTCAAACTCAAAGCTCACCATGAGTCCATTATTCTTGGATGAGGATTACAGTGAGTTGTCTCTCAGCGGAAGCAATGATGCTTTTGATGGTCAAGAGAAACAAGTCAGTATTCTTGAAAACTTAGACAAAAGGTTAATACTAGCTTAGGGATATCTTGAATCAGGAAGGCTTTTGACACACTATCAGGTAAGATTAATTTCGTCTACATTAACACATAATCCTTTTGATCAAGTAGTTGTTAAATGTTTCAGGATATGGCTTTGATAAAATGCTTAAAATTAACCAATTTGTGATGCTTACTTCTACCTGAATATAAACTTAATTCCTTTCTTACCTCATCGGATTGTTTAATCAGTGCATCAACAGAGTTGATGTCCTTTTATTATGCAAAATTGAGTCCTCTGGCTGAGCAGAAGGCCTAGATTTATCTCTTGAGAATGTTTTCTCCTGCCTAATGTGTAAGGATTTTTTGTTCATGCTTTCCTGCAAGGATTTTTGGTCTTTGCTTCACCTATGGGGATTGATCCTAGGAAACCTCTGCCCTTACCGATAGCTTTATTGTATATCAACAATAATTGTAACTTTTGTTTTGCAATCTCTTCATGATATCGGACTGACTATAGTCACCATAATTTTTGGCTTTTTGTTATCGTCTAAAATATAAATGCACATATTATACTGTAGCCTAAGGCTTGACATGTTTATGGGAAACACCTTTCTAACAGATAACATCAATGAACAGGATCATTTTTCATAATCATTTATTGCAGGTTTGGGAACATCTATAAAAGGATTACATCTAGTCTCATGTTTGTTACTGACTTTAAAACTTCTCAACTGTATTAGCAGATATTCTTCAGTTGCACTGTTCTGTTGAATATTTTTCCAGCCTACCATTATAAGCAAAAAATCATAGACAGCTTGATGAAATAATTGATGAGCTAGTTGTTAAACTACTTTTTGGCTTGATTGATTAGATTGGTATGAATATTGTGTGCTGTTAGCAAAGACCAGCAAACCAATTGTGTGCTGTTAAGTTCCACTGGAGGACAACTTACATTGCTGAGGGTAGAAAAAATATTCTCTGCCATTTTGATTTTTTCAAATGCATTTGAACAATGAAAAGCCATGAGAAGAACTTCCAAATTAAATAGGGATGGAAGACTTGCACAAACTTCTTGGATATTTAAGCACCCTGAATATGTAGCTTTCACTTTCTCAAAAATAAAACTAGCGTAGCCTTTGCAGATTTTGAGTCTTAAGGACTCATCTCCCAAACTAGACCCTGTGGATGTCCTTATAATAAGAATGCGAGCTACAAGAACAAGAGCATCATTAGTATAAGCAAACCTCCCATCCTCTACCTTCAGAACTTGATTTACTAGGTGTTCTTCAAGTTCGATGGATAACGCACGCCTCATAACAATTTCATGTAACAGGTTAAAGCATGCTTTGTGAAAATGTTCAAGGAAGTGTTTTTCATAGGACATATCTGAAACACCAGCCCCCTCCATTCTTTCATCAAATGAAAGCTGTGGATGTAGCATTCGTAAAAGAGCACTGAAACTCATGGGATGAGAATGGAACTTGGGATATTCCCATTCTGAATTGAATTGAAGGTTTAACTGCCGATTTTGACCAATTCAACCCCCCTAATCTGTCAATTCCCTATTTTATCCACTACACCCTTGTGTGTCCATTGGACTATGTTACAACTTACAACTTTCTGCAGTGATCTAGTTATTAGTTTCTCTAATTTGGAGTAGTAAGCTGTTCTGCAAGTAGTTGCTGCAGTGCAAGGTTATTTCCCACCATGGCCATTATAAGAGTGTGTGTGCTCTGTTTCAACCTACACTTGGAGGTGCTTGGAAGCATGTCCGAGATTTCCTCATGTCTTTAGATTAGAATTGTCAAATATAGTATTGGGGACTTGACAATCATTTTTATATCTCCCAAGCTATGCTAGAACTTGGGCATCTAACAAGTGTGGGGTATGGAATATTTAAGCTTCCCCCTTCTCAAAATTGAAGTCGAAACAAAAACAGATGCATCTCTTGTCTAGGTTATTGTAAATTTGTGTCCACTGTCAACTACTTTAACTATCAATAAACTCTAGTAGAATGCCTTGCCTATTATCCACTTTGACCTTGTTATTATGCACTCTGATGTAATAGAATTTGTTCATCAGTATGTCTATTATATTTGGGGTGTGCATCTCAATCTAGTTTGAGAGTCGTCGTATTGCTTTCAAATTCTGCTGTCTGTCTTTGTAGCATTGATTGTTTACTTCTGGCTATAGTGATCAATCCATTCTGAAGAAGATGAAAATGGATTACTTGCTGTGGATTTATTTTGTATTTATCTTATTATCCATGTTTTTGGTTTCCATCGAATGTCCCGATATCAAATATACTCTATCTTGGAGGACCAAATATAGCGTCAGAAGTATACAACAAGGAGTATGCTAATGCCCGAATATGTGGATCAGAGAAGTGGGAAAAACCCCTAGCAAATTTCCTTCGCCAGCCACATTTTACAGTATGGGACAATCCAGACCTTGTCACACATGAAGTCATCGGAGGTCTTAAAAATGTATATGCAATTGGTGCAGGTGAGGGTTTTCTGTAGGTGAGGGTTTTCTGCTCCTTTCGCTTAGTATTTCTTCACGTTCTATGATTTTGGCATTCATATATGGACTTGATCTTCCCAATGACCCATGGGCATTTCATGAAATTTAAGAGCTCTACACAATAGAGGAATGCAAAGCAAAAACATGCAACTCGAATATAAATTATTCGCTGCTGTGGGCAAGACACTCTTATTAATTGTTGAATTTAGCAGCCAACTAGTATTTATTATTTAGTATAAAACAACAGTTTCATGATTGCTTCATGTGCCTTGATTCATTTCTTGTGACAAATTTTGTATAGTATCTGTGGTTTTAGATTGAGTTTCGAATTTTGGTTACAATGCTGAATAATAGTGAATGAATATTGCTATCGGGATCTCAAAGCATTGCATATACATGCAATTTGTTTCACAAGCATTCATTATATTCCTGTGGCAAATTCATATACCTTGAGTTGTTTTCATTCCTGTTTGAAATTTAATTTTTTCTTAAACCATTATGTAATGCAATGTTTCCCCTTGCATTTAGAAAACATGTTAATACTTTCGAGTTCCTGTACAAGCATGGTTGCTATAATGTGCATGCCCATACTCAGACAAGTATTCTAGGTTCAACTGCCTCTATTGTGACAGCTTTCATCATGGACTTTATTGATCTTTGTCTCTTTCCTGGTTCAGTGGTGCCAAAAAGTTTACTCAGAAAATGAGCACTATATAGGTGTATGGTAGAACATAATTGCATTATAAACAACGTATCTGCAATATTGGTGAAAATCTGTGCCCAAGGTATAAAAAATTTGCATAGAAACTGAGCACAATATATAGAAAATTGTATTATGAAAAATCTCTGGTGGAAATTTGTGCCCATATGCTTGAATATTGGTTAGAAAATGAGTACAATTTCTATTCCCTAACCTACAGATAATATGCTTAGAAGATGAACACAAAATCTTTGCCATTGATGCTACATGAAGGTCTAAAAATTTGCTACAAGATGTGCAAAAAATGGGTAAGATTGGAGATTTCTTGGTTTACATAGGCATGCGGGTGAGTGGACCTAGTTATAGCTTGTCATGTTTGCATAGATTGTCAAGTTTCACAAGTTTTGACTTAAGTATGATGTAGCAAGCCAATGCTGCCTTGTTCTGGTTAGATTTGACCTAGTTTTGGATTTGGGTTGAGTTAAACTGGCAATTTTGGGTATAACAGAGCAGGGCTTGCTTTGCTTTACTCTTCTTCTTTGTCATTTTATTTGTTTAACCTACAATTAACAGGTTCTTGAATTGTATGAATACCAGCCTCCAGGGCATTTAGGAGTAGATATTACTTTTGTAAGGCTTTATCATGTGCTGTAGCTAGGTATTTTTGAGGTATTTTTTTACGATTTGATATATGGTTGTCACAATGTTGTGGTTTAGTTTAAGTTGATACCACTTATTCTCACAAGTCAATGTTTACCAAGATGTTTGCATATAACTGGAAATGTTTACCAAGGTGTTTGTGTTTGTATATAAGTAGGAAATGTGAAAAATTGTTGGGGGGTGAATTACACAATGTATCACTAGGTAATAGTAGTTCAAACAAATTTTATTATCTATACATAAATCAATATGAAAATTATTCAGGTTTTGAGGGCACATAGTTATACAGCTTAGCATTATAATTTAATAAATTGTTAATATAAAAAATTAGTTAGTTGAAGTTTTATATTTTTATTATAAAAAATTATATTAAAATTGTATAATAAAAAATAATGTAGAGATAAGATTTATATTATTTATTATAAAAGAACTGTTTATTTATATTGAAAAAAGGTATTTTATAAAAAATATATTCAGTGATCCAATACCCTTATTACAGCTTAATTATGTATTATTGACATTTAATATATGTAATTCTATTAATCTATAGTATTGTAAAATTTATCGAAACAAAATTAAAACAATTGATAATAAATAATTAAAATAAAAAATTATAACATAAATTAGCCTACCATTATTAACCATTCAAACTTTATTTTGCGATACACTAAAATGTATTTATATATGATTGCTTAATTTCTATGGCTGTGTAACTCCTTTGCATACAACACATATTATAACACTAAGCAAATAACCATTTGATTAACTCTCAATTAGTAAACGTGTGATGCAACTAACTTTGTGGCTATTATTTCATGTGTACTTTTGGCTTTGATTCTTAATTGGTTCCCAAACACTTTGTATGATACAATTATTGCTTATCATAGTTTTATCATCACACTTCGATTACGTGGATAACTCCTTTTATTTATTTATATATATATATATATAAAACGTTGGCTTTGAATAAAATGTCTCTATCCTTAATTAATGGCAGGTGATATGCCATTTTGAAGCTTTTTTTCTTTATGATTGCAAAGCAATATCTTGTGAATTGTTGTTTGACAAGGACAACCAAATAAAAACATTCTTCCATATGATAATATTTGTAATGTTTCTCTTTTATAAATACAAGAGTTTAAAGATTCTTGAATTATGTTATATCTATTCTTGAATTATGTTATGTATATAAAGCTTATTTGGAGATAACATTGATATTTGGCTGCCATACTTTAAATAATAATATATTTAATCTTTTATTGTTTAGCAATTATATATATATATTACATTATTTTACTTTTAATTAAAAAAATTATATATTTAGAAAACCTTGTAGTTAAGAATGCCTTGTAGTTACTAGATGGACATTTTGTAACAGATCTCTAGTAAAGTATGCACTGCACATGCTTTTGTATTTTTTTTTTTAAGACACTCACAGGCGTCGGTTAAGCGACGCCTATAACTGTTGCTTTACCAACGAAATGAAGGCTATATCCGTCGCTTAATCGACGGGATGAAGGTTATAGCCATCGCTTAACCGATGGAATGAAGGTTATTTAAAAAAAAAAATTTGACTACCGTCACTTAATCGACGGCCTTTCTGTCTCTTAACCAACGACATGAAGGTTATTTTCTCAAAAAAAATTCACTACTGTCGAAGATATTGTGTCGCTTAACCGATGATAAAATGAGGTGTCACTTAACCGATGGTTTCGAAAGATGTCGGATAACCGACGATAAGTTTTCAATGCTTAAAAAAATCATAGTGTCGTACATGCGACAGGGAAGTGTCGAAAATCCAACAATACTGCCGTCGGATTTTTGGTCGAAATGTAGTAGTGAGGTAAGGCCATGATTTTTACCGGACAAAAGAATATCTTCTCGGTTACCATCTAGTGAAAAACCTTGTCGTAGAGGACCACTTTGTTTACTTCCTACAAACACAAACTAGGAGGTTAACAAAAAAATTTCTTAAATCTTTCTTCAAAGAAAAAACAACTAGTATGGGAATTATAGTGGAGGTATTACCTTTCTTGGCGCTATTAGAACCAGACATAATCACCCATTATCACCAAAACCAGGCCAATGAAGATCATCCGCAAGCAAATCAATATTGGATAGGTTCAGGAGGTGTTGCGGGTCGGGTGTTATGGTTCCTCCATTTCTGTTCATTGTTATAAGTTTTACTAAGCCGAGAAGCAAGAAGCCAAGATCAATTTTTGAGGAAAACAATAAAAAAAACAAAGAGAACCACTTCAAAATGACAATCACATCCTTTGAGGTGTAATAAAACCCCATGGTTTTGTACTTTCTCCTTATTCCGCCAAAAGGAGATTTTAATGCAATCACATGGCCTGGTTTGGAATGAATTTAATACATGTCATTTTCATAATGTTACCACCACCGTAAGACCAATGTTTATGCCAACTATCGATACTTTTTCCAAAAGCCAAACTCTTTTGCATAGTGGTGTCACATAGTGGATTTAATGTTTTGGATAACCATTGCATCACAACAAATTGTTTGCATATGTCCTCACTTTGGAACATATGACATATAGTGTGAAGTTTATTTACAAAACTGGGTTAGGGTATAGGTTATTCCAAACCTTGGTGGCCCCCTTTTTTATTTATGTGTTTTTTATTCCTTATAGATAGGTTGTGTTCGCTAACCAAACTTAAGGTCGTTTTCACCCATGTACACAAGGAGAAAACCAGGGTTCATTGCATTATCCCCAAAATGCTAAGTAAGAATATGACCCTATCCTTTAAAACAACTCTTGTGAAGAACAAAATTGAAGGAAATGACAAGCAATTTTTCGACCTTAATTTCAACAGAGTGTTTCGAGTAGTTACTATCACAAAATAGTATCAACTTGAATGTATGATCTATTATCGATAAGGATCATGAAAATAAGCGTGCTAACAAGGTACTCTAAACATAGAAGCATGAAATTTTCATATTATAACAAAGCTATTATCACAACAAAGAGAGTAATTGAAGCATAACATCTCTTGGAATTCTAAGAATTTTAGAAGTTACATTTGGTAAATATTTGTACTTTATTTTATGAATTTTAGAGATGTTACATGTGGTATGAGAGTGAGCTTCCAAACACTAGGCATGATTGGCTCACTCAAATGCAAATAAAAAAATAAATATACTGATTTTGTTTACATTTATTTCTGTACCGAAATATAGAATCAATTTTGGAGAAAAATGGAATGTGTTGAAGCATCTGCTAAAAATGGGTCTCAACACAACAACCCATACAACATTTATGTAGAACTGAATAATCCACCTTCAGAGTTACTATAGACAGTGAAGTAGTTAAAAGATGAATTGCAAAATGTAAAAATGGATAATGAAAGAATTATGGAAATGAATCAGATGTTATTACACAAAATGAATAATAGAGGAAAAGATAAAATAAATGTTTACAAAACTTATTCTGAAAAAACATCCTACAAACATAAATGAATGAAATAAAAATATTATGATAGTGAATCTTCTTCAGAGATAAATGCAAGGTCACATAGGGGAAGGTATAAATACACAAGTGATAGTAGTGAAACTGACCGTAAACCTAGGAGGAGAAACTACAAACCCTATGAAGAAATTTCTGAGGAATTAAAAAAAAAGATCCTCCCATGTTTAACGAAGAAGTGTAAAAATGTGAAGAATCCGAAGCTTCACTATAAGGAATGAAGAAATATTTCCATATCTATAACTATTTTGACAGAATAAAATATTTCATGGCCATTTACAAGCTAGAAAAGTTGATATCTCGTGGCAAGACATAAAAAGAGTATTTTTTTTTAAAGAGAAGTACTTATCCTGGAGAGTTTTTAAAAAATTATTTTAAAAGAAAGTTTTTATCTGAACTGTACTATGAGGAAAGAGATAAATATTTCTATGAACCAAAATTAGGTTCAATGTCAATGAAGGAGTTAAGGAGCAAATTTCTAAGTCTGTTAAGATATGTACCTTGCATAATCAATGAAAATTTTAAAATACAAATATTTTTAAGTTGCGTTCCCACTAGCTTGAAGGATAGAATTGAGTTTGATAATCCAAAGACTCTTGAGGAAGCTATGGGAAATGATGATTTTTGTTATGAATAGAGTAAGAAGAGAGAACATTTATCTAATTGGAAGAATAAGAAGACAAGTCATTTTGACAAGAAAAGAAAAGGGCTTAAGTCAAATAAGAGTTTTGGGTGTAAATCTTAGAATTTCTCCAAGAATAAGTATTAGAGAGATAATTTAAAAAATAAAGTACCAAAGAATAATATAGAATGAAAAGGCAGTGATATGCCTAACAACTTTGTTAAAAATTATGAACTTAAAGAACCAGTTAAATGTTGGGAATGTAAATGATCACATTATGCCAAGTACTATCCAAATAGGAAGGGGAATTTCAGAAAGGTGCATACCATCCAAGAAGAGGAAATAACTGGAGATGTGGCAAATGAAATGCCCAAAATAAATGCATCTTTGGAGAACTGACAGGTGGACATCAGACTTCCATGGTGGAAGTGCAAGGTATGATACAAAACCCATCTATTTCCATCCTGATTCATCGAGGTGATAGTTTAAGTTATGTATCTTCTAGAATAGTGGAAAAGTGCAGTTTATCTTTAAAAAAGTTTTAAAAATCTTGGTTGGTTTAGTTAGCTATAGGAACTAAAAGGAAAGTGGTCAATTATCCTAAAAATTGCAAATTGCTTATGAGTCAGTTTGAAACTCAAGTCAAGTTAAATGTGTTACCGTTAGGGTCTTACGATGTCATAATAGGTATGGATTGGTTGGAAAAATATCACGTGATTTTAAATTGTTTTCAGAAAACTTTTACTTATTTAAATGATAAAGGAGAAATGGTTTTATTCAAGGAAATACCTAGGAAGGTCTTGTTAGTTTCTCAACATTAAGCTAGCATTATTAGGATCTTTAACTGAGAGAATAACAAGTACATTAATCAAACACAAGAGACAATGAACACAGAGTTTTTCCTCGGGGAAACCATAAATGGAGAAAACCCTGCAACTTCCTCAAAAGATAGAATTAGCACCAAAACAGTAAAAGCCCAAAATAGTAAGTGACCTCCCAACAACAGTAATCTTCTTCTTGTCTAGCCCCAGTGTCTTCTCCTTCCTCAACTATGTGCTAAACTTGAGTGTATATGAGTTGTGTGATAAATAGAGACTCCATTTCTCTATTTATACTAATCCCAACATGACTAAAACCATATTAGGTCCGACCTCTACTAGGAGAGTCTAATAACCCTAGTTCCTCGGAACTGCGGGGACTTTACCCCTTAGACAATTGGAGGGTTACCCACAATGACTTGAAATGACTTATTTACATTATTGATCCTCCTGATCAGAACATCGAGGCATGACAACATGACTCAATTACATTATAGATACATCCCGGAATAAACATCAGGTTACAATATATAAGATACATAGATGAATACATTCCGAAGTTACAAATACATCAACACTCCCTCTTAACTAGGAAGGTATTCTTTTGACACAATTTTCAGTACCGGTATTCTTCTCTGTATTAGCTAGGTCATCTCATCATCTACATCTCAAGTCTCTTGAGTCTTCAAGTCATATTCATCTTCAATTCATCTTAATCTTCGAATCTAGATCATCTGTCGATATGGATCATCATGGGACATCATCACTGGATCTGGATCATCACTAGGCATCATTATTGGATCTAGATCATCACTCAATCTAGATCATCACTACTGAAACATCATTACTAGATCTGGATCATCACTCGATTTGGATCATCACTGGAAATTCTCACTGGATTTGGAACATCACTGGAAATCCTCATTGGATTTGGAACATCATGGGTGCTATCTCATGATTCTTCTCATCACCGGAAGTTCTACATATCCAACCCTTTTTCACGTTGGTTGTAGGCCTAGCCTCCATGTAGGTATTCTTCAACACTTATATCTAACACTAAGTCAGAATGGCCCACCCAGCACTTATATCTGACCTAGTCATCAGAAAGGCACGCCTAGCACTCACATCTGATCATGTAGGAACCAACCCTATAATCATATCAGAAAGGCCCAGCACTCACATTCACCAACATGATAGGAACTCAAACTACTGTCATCTATGAAAAGGCGCAGCACTTACAACCACCAGCATGATAGGAACCCAAACTACTATCATATGTGGAAAGGCACAACACTCACATCCACCAGCATGGTAGGAACTCAAACTATTACAATCTATGGAAAGGCATAGCACTTACAATCACTAGCATGGTAGGAACTCAAACTACTACCATCTATGAAAAGGCACAACACTTACAATCACGCGCATGATATGAACTCAAACTACTATCATCTGTGAAAAGGATCAACACTTACAACCACTAGCATGATAGGAACCCAAACTACTATCATCTATGGAAAGGCCACTGCACTTACATCTGATCATGTGGGAACACATCCTTCAGTCACATAAGAATGGCTCTCAGTACTAGACTAAGGATTCCTGGTACCTCACCAGGTAGCTCCATTCAAAGAATGGTGGTAGCCCTTATATCTGACACCAAGTTAGAATGGCCAACACTCACATCTGACATGGGAGGAACCCAATCCTTTAGCCATGACAGAATGGATCAGCCCTTACATCTGATCAAGTGGGAACACATCCCTCTATCACATTAGAATGGCCATGCACTCATATCTGATCATGTGAGAGAACATATCACGGTCATATCAGAATGGCCCTCAGTCTTAGACTAAGTTTTCCTGGTACCTCACTAGGCAGCTCCATTCAAAAAATGGCAATAGCCCTTATATCTGATCATGTAGGAACCAATCCTATAGTCATATCAGAATGGCTCAGCACTCATATTTGACATGGAAGGAACTAATCCTCTCACCATGATAGAATGGCTCAGCCCTTATATCTGACCTACTCATCAAAATGGCTATGGATCCCAGCATTTATATCTGACATGGAAGGAACCAATCCTCTCACCATGACAGAATGCCTCAGCTCTTATATCTGACCATGGAAGGAACCAATCCTCTCACCATGTCAGAATGGATATGGAACTCATCCCTTTCCCTTGCAAGAAAACTCGATCTGAATAACACCAAGCTTCTCCTTGAATTACTCAAACTTCATCCTAGCCAATGGCTTCATCAATACATCAGCTATCTGTTCCTCCATCGCAACATACTGGAGCTTCACTACTCCCCTTTGCACCATATCCCTAATATAGTGATACTTGATCTTGATATGCTTTGACTTGTCATGGAACACTGTATTCTATGACAACTTCACACAACCCTGGTTGTCATAATGTATACAAGTAGCATCCAACTAGAGATCAAATAAATCAGACAGTAGCTTCCATAGCCATACTGCCTCACAACTAGCTGAACAAGCTATGACATACTCTGCTTCAGCTGTACTCAGTGCCACATAGGATTGCTTCCTACTAAACCAAGAGATCACACCTGATCCCATACTGAAGCAACATCTTGAAGTGCTCTTCCTATTGATGGCACTACCTGCCCAATCTAAATCAACATAAACCTCCAGGTTAATGTTCTGATTCGCATCGTACTTGAGCCCATAATCAATTGTACCCTTCAGATACCTCAGAATATCCTTTGCAGCAATCAACTGAACATGTCTCGGATCTATTAGGAACTGGCTCAAGGTGTTCACAACAAAGCAAATATCTGGTCTCCTGTTCATCAACTACATCAATGACCTAATCATCTGATAATACATCGTAGCATCAACCAACTCTGATGAAGCATCATTCAATAGCTTCAAGTTCGATTCCTTAGGTGTGGCCATAGTTTTGCAGTCCATCATCCCAAACCTCTTCAGGATCTCTACTGCATACTTCCATTGTCCAAGGAAGATTCCATCTGTACTCTGCCACACCTCCATACCTAGAAAGTAATGCATCATACCCAAGTCCTTCATCTCGAACTTAGCAGCAATATTTCTCTTCATATCAACAATCAACCCATCCGTACCTGTCACAAATAGATCATCTACATATAGTAGAAGCATCACTGGGTTGCCATGTTCAATCTTGTAGTAAAGGTTGGAATCTGCTTTACTCTTGGTAAAGCCCAAACTAGATAGAAAGCTGTTAATTCTGTCGTACCAAGTCCTGGGTGCCTATTTTAAAGCGTACAAGGATTTCTTCAATCTACATACATGAGAATCTCTATCATGTGTCTCAAAACCAAGTGGTTGTTCTACATACACTTCCTCTTCTACTACACCATTCAAGAAGGCAGTCTTGACATCCATCTAGTATATCTTCCATTTTAGTACTGCAGTGAAAGCAGGTACTGATCTGATGGAAGTGTATTTTGATACAGGTGCAAAGTTTCTTCATAGTCTATTCCTTCTTTCTGAGAGAAACCCTGAGCCACAAATGTTGCCTTATAATTTTCAATGCTACCGTCTGCAGCATGCTTGATCTTGTAGATCCATTTGGAAGTTACAACTGACTTCCCTTCTGGTCTTGGGACAACATCCCAAACATCATTCGTCATGATCAATTGATATTCTTCGATCATAGCAACCTTCCATTCTTTCCGTTCTGTCGCTTCTTCATAACTGGAAGGTTCTTTATCAATGAAATCACATAGTAGAGCTTCATACCCGGAGCAGGATTTGGTCCTCTTTCTTTCTCTATGATTCTCTTCTGGAGCCCCATATCTTTCTGCACCTTTGATAAGTTCTTGTACCCAAGTAGGTTTCCTCTTATGCTGATTCTTCTCTAAAGGTGGATCTATAGGTCTTTGTGGTTCTTCAAATTCTTGATCTTCTTCTTAAGCTTCTTCATTCATGGTTGTATCATGAATTATGGGTGCTTCTGCTTCTTTAGGTTCTTCATCAAGTATCTTTTTGGATTTATTGTAAGCTCTGTCTTCATCAAATGTCACATCCCTATTGATGTCAATCTTCTTGTATCCTAGGAAATAGATTCGGTAAGCGTTTGAGTTTTCAGAGTATCCCATGAGTATACCCTTCTTTCCTGAAGGATCTAATTTTGTCCTTTTCTTCTTTAGGATGTGTATGTACATAGGACAGTCGAATATTCTGAGATGGCTGAATTCTATTTTCTTGCTGGAGAAGACTTCTTTAGGAGTCTTGTTCTCAAGTACTGTATGTGGAGTACGGTTTTGTACATACAATGCTGTTCTGGTAGCTTTAGCCCAAAGATGCATAGGAAGATCTTGATCATGAAGCATTTCTCTTGCATCTTCCATGATATTTCTATTCTTCCTTTCTGCAACCCCATTCTGTTGTGGATTATAAGGAGTGGACAACTCCCTCTTAATCCCCGAGTCTTTGCATAGCCTCTTGAATTCATTTGAAGTGAATTATCTGCCATTGTCTGATCGAAAAGTCTTGATCTTATTTTCAGTATGGTTCTCGATCAAGGCATTGAATTCCTTGAATTTTATGAAAACTTCGTCTTTGTTCTTCATGAAGTAAACCCATGTCTTCCTATAAAAATAATCAATAAAAGAAACATAATATGCATACCCGCTTACTGAGTTTGATGACATAGGACCGCATACATCGAAGAGGATGATTTCCAAGATTCTTTTTGCTTTGCTTTCACTACTTGAAAATGTCTTCTTTGTATTCTTCCATCTCGCACATACTTTGCATACCCCATCATGTTTTTCTTGGATTTCTGGAAGACCTTCAACAGCTTTGCTTGCAATAGGTAGTGCTCTATAATGCACATGTGCAAGCCTTCTATGCCAAAGTTCATTTGGCTCGACTATGTCATGGACCAATGCTTGTTCTGGATGGCCCTTCAATTTGTACAATCCTCCTTCTTGTTCTCCAATCACTACCACATCATCGATAGCCTTTCCTCTAGGCCACATAATGACTTGACCATCTATGAATGCAACCCTCATTTCTTTTGCATCCAATGCTGATATGGAGAGAAGGTTCTTCTTGAGTCCTGGTACAAACAATACTTCCTTCATTGTTAGAGACTTTCCCAAGTCTATTTTATAGGAAGATTCCCCAGTACCTTTGGATATTGGTAGTCATCTCCTAGTTTCACCTTGTGAGGTGATTCATGGTATGACAATCTTACAAAGGATTCCTTGAATCTAGTCATATGTTTGGAAGCCTCATTGTCTATAAGCCAATCATCACTACAATGAGTAATGTTACCTATGAGAGAGAAAATCAAAACATATTCATCCTCGCTTGAAGAATCTTCCCTTTCATATCTGGTTCTTTTCTTGGATGGTTCATCATCCTCTGCAGCATGAGCATGATGTCTTCTTTTGTTCACCTTCTTCTTATGAGAGTGGACCTTGTTCTTAGGACAGTCTTTTGCAAAGTGTCCATTTTCATCACATGTATAACATCTCAATCTAGATAGGTCCTTTCTATTGTTATCCTTATAATAAGAGCTCTTACCTTTGGAGTAATGAGGATTTCTTTTTCCCTTCTTGGAGTGAACTGTGAGGGCTTGATCTTCACTTCCCGTCTTCTCTTCTAGCACTGCTATCCGAGCTTCTTCTTAAGAGAATTCTTCCCATAGTATGCTGAACTTGATTAACTTATTTCTTGCATAGATTTATTGGATGAATGAATCCCATGACTTAGGAAGTCCATTCAGTGTTGTCATCACAATCTCTGCATTCTCCACTTCTTCATCTACAACTTCTAATTATTCCTTGATCTGAGAAACTCTTGTCAAGTAGGACTGGATAGTCTCTGCATCTGAATCTTCACATTCTTTAGTTGATTCCTTAGAGTCATCTTTCGGTTTATGTTCTTCCCTTCAAACAAATTGGTTAGGGCATCAAACATAGCTTTAGGTGTCTTGATAGAGGACACTTGAGGTATAAGGTGATCCTTGATAGAATCAACAATGTTCCTCTTTTCCATAAGCATTTTATTCTTATGTAAGGCTTTTGCCTCATCTCCCTCTGGAACTGGAACCTCCTCATGGATGTAGGAGTCTAACTCATTCTCTTCTAGGACCACGGAGATCCTATACTTCCAGGCTCGGAAGTTGTCAGCTCCCAAAAGTTTTTCATCAAGCTTGGTACGGTGAGACATTTTAAACTGAGAACCTCAAATGGAAATACAAAATATTTTAGATCTTACAAGGTTAAGATGTCGGATTTGAAACTTGAGCTGAAATCCTGCAGAGATGGTTCAAGGGAAAATTAGGGTTTTGCTTTTCCAGAGATCTATCCAACCAAATGTCTTGAAATTTGTCCCTAAGTTTGATTTAGGGGAGGAGATCAATCCAGGCCTGGGCTCAATGAGAAATTCCTATTTTGTGAAAAGCCCTAATTTTTGGCAGTAGTGAGAGGTCCAAAACTGAAAAACCTTAGAATTGGATTTTGCTTCGACATAAAGATGCACCCTAAGGAGGAGAGTTATTCCACCTTACTTTTGCTGAAAATATATGGAGGAAGATACACAAACTAGGAAGCCCTAGTTTCTGCAGCTACACAGTGTCTTGTTCTCAGGTTAGCTCTGATACCATGTTAGTTTTTCAACATTAAGCTAGCATTATTAGGATATTTAACTGAGAGAATAACAAGTACAACAATCAAACACAAGAGACAATGAAAATAGATTTTTTCCTCAGGGAAACCATAAATGGAGAAAACCCCGCAAATTCCTCAGAGATAGAATCAACACCAAAATAGTAAAAGCCCAAAATAGTAAGTGACCTCCCAATAGTAGTAATCTTCTTCTTGTCTAGCCCCCTGTGTCTTCTCCTTCCTCAACTATGTGCTACACTTGAGTGTGTATGAGTTGTGTGATAAATAGAGACTCCAGTTCTCTATTTATACTAATCTCAGCATGACTAAAACCATACCAGATCCGACCTCTACGATGAGAGTCTAATAACCCTAGTGCCCCGGAACTGCGGGGACTTTAACCCTTAGACAATCGGAGGGTTACCCACAATGACTTGACATGACTTATTTACATTATTGATCCTCCCAATCGAAACATCAGGGCATGACAACATGGCTCAATTACATTATAGATACATCCTGAAATAAACATCAGGTTATAATATATAAGATACATAGATGAATACGTTCCTAAGTTACAAATACATCAACAGGTCTTTGTGAGACAAATCTCAGCCTTATAGATGGAAAAGGCTGTAAGAAAAGGTTGTAAAGTTTTTGTTGTACACATAATAAAAAATGAACAAATTGGTAAGAAATATAAGTTAAATTTCAATGACATTCCAATCCTACAGGATTTCTCCAATATTTTCTAGGACTACCTCCAAAAAGAGATATGGATTTTACAATAAAATTAATACCATAAGTTGTACCAAACTCAAAATCTCCTTATCAAATGAAAATTTTAAAACTTAACGAATCAAAATTACAATTGCAAGAATTAATAGATAGAAAATATGTAAGACCAAGTGTATCCCCTTGGGGAGCACCTGTCCTTTTTGTTAAGAGGAAAGACAGAACATTACCTCTATGTATAGAATATCGTCAACCGAATAAAATAACAATTAAAAATAGGTATCCTCTGCCCCACATCGATGATTTGTTTCATCAGATACACAGAGCGACAATATTTTCAAATATAGACTTGAGATATGGATATCATCAAGTTAGAATTAAAGATGAGGACCTCTTCAAGACTGCTTTCAGAACTAGATATGGGAACTATGAGTTTGTGGTTATGCCCTTTGGTCTAACTAACACTCCAACCACTTTCATGTTTTTAATGAATAGTGTGCTAAGTAAATACTTAGACAAATTTGTATTCGTATTTATAGATGACATATTAATCTATTCTAAAACAAAAGAATAATATGATGAACACTTGCAGATAATACTGCAAGTATTAAGAGAACATCAACTATATGTTAATTTTATTAAATGTGAATTTTATAAAGATAAGATACAATATCTAGGGCACGTAATATGTGAAGAAGGGATATTGGTAGACCCAGATAAGATAAAAGAAATAATTGATTTCCTTGTTCCCAAGGATGTAACTTATGTACTATCATTTATGGGAATAAGAGGTTATTACAAAAAAATTATAGAAGATTTTTTGAAAATTGTAAATCCTATAATATCATTACAGAAAAAGGGAAAGAAATTTGTGTACGATAAAAATGTGAAGAAAATTTTAATAAATTAAAAGGACCGTTAACCACTGCACCCATTCTAAAAATAACAAATCCATAAAAGATTTCGTTGTATGTACTGATGCATGCAACGAATGTTTGGGTGGAGTACTGACACAAGAAGGTCATGCAATTGCATATGAAAAGGAAATTAAAAACACACTGAAATAATTACGCAACTTATGACCTAGAGATGGCTGCCATAATCCATGCTCTAAAAATGTGGCACCATCATCTAATAAGTAAAATATTTTTGCTAATGTCTAATAACATATGACTAAAATATATGTTTGATCAACAAAATCTAAATGCAAGGAAAATTAGATGGTTAGCTTTCCTTAACGAGTATGATTTTGAAATCAAACACATTAAAGGGAAAAAAAAAATAAAGTGTTTTATGCCTTAAGAAAAAGTGGAGTAACATGTTTTGTAGCTACTATTAGCACTTATAAAACTGAATTAGAGGATAAATTGAAAGATGGAATAAAACTGGCCACGTAATACCATAGTTTAAAAGAAAAAGTAATGCAAAATGCATCTAAAAATATAAATGCAGATTACGGGTTAAATGAAAAAGGCCTAATGCTATATAAAAACAGACTTTATGTGCCAAATATACTGGAAGTTAAACTACTAATTTTTAATGAACTACACAAAATTCATTATTTCGGACACCCGAGCTATCAAAATATGACAACAATGTTTAGAAAGGAGTATTTTTTGCCTAATATGAAAATCGGAGTTACTGAATTTTTAGCTAGGTGTATAGAATGTCAACAAGTTAAAACTAAATATCAACACTCAACAAGTCTTTTACAACCATTACTAATTCCAAATTGGAAATGGAAAGTCATCAGTCTTGATTTTATAACCAACTTACCTAAGAACCAGAAGCAAAATGATTCAATAATGGTAGTTTTGGATAAACTAAGTAAGGAAACACACTTTATACCTGTAAAAAAAACTCATAAAGGTGCTAACATTGCTGACATGTTTATGAAAGAAATCTTTCGTTTGCATGGAATTCCAAAGGTAATAACTTTTGAAAGAGATCCTAAATTTACCGAATTTTTTTGGAAATCTTTATTTAAAGGACTAGATACTAAATTGAATTTTAGTACTGGTTATCATCCGCAAATGGATGGAAAAATAGAAAGGTTAAATCAAGTACTAGAATATATGTTACGAATGTATGTTAGAGATTATTCTAAGAACTGGGAAGATTATTTGCACTTAGTTAAATTTGCATATAATAATCATTATCAAGCTTCAGCAAAGCTTAGTCCTTTTGAAATATTATATGGTAGAAAATTTAACACTCCTATTACATGGAGTAATCCACTTGACTGATTAATGTTTGGACCTGACTTGTTAAAATACTGGAACTAACAGTGAAACAAGTACAAAGAAATTTGAAAATTGCTCAGGACAGATAATAGAGTCATGCTGACCTTGAAAGAATTTTGAAATAATTCCAAGTGGGTGAGCATGTTTTTGTTAAGGTAAAACCCAAAAAGAGCTCTTTTAAACTAGGGAGGTGTGATAAATTAGCACAAAGGTATTGTAGACCATTTGAAATATTGGGAAGAGTGGGTCCAGTGGCATACCAATTAGCTTTGTCACCTAATCTTAGAATGCATAATGTTTTTATATTTCTATTTTAAAAAAGTTATGTACATGATGTTACTCATGTGATTGACTAGAATGTGATTCAATAAGAACCACAAGGATATTTTCTAGTGGAACCAGACTGTATTCTCGACAAGAGGGAATTTTTTCTCCAGAATCACACCATTGGAAAGGTAAAGGTGTAATGGAAACACCTCAATTGAGATGAAGAAACCTGAGAATTGGAGAGAGATATGCAGGTGGCATATTCTTCTCTATTCCAGGAAGACTCATAATAACTTAAGAAACATAGAGGACGATGTTGTGATTAAGGTGGGTGTTTGTAACATACCGAGAACTAAAAAAATTTATTTATTATTTATTTCAGGAAAACATTATGTTAAATTTATTGTAAATTTTTATGACCAAGTTGGTCAAGGATTATTGTAATTGAAGAATTATTTATTTTAATAATTAAATAGAAGAGACACCTATCCAAGGGAGACTATTAAATGAATGTTCACTAACCCACTAGGAGGAAGGAGAAGTTGTATAAGGCCGATTGACTAGTGAAAGCACTATCATTTCTCTTTCTAGTTGTTGCAGGAAGCATAATCCCTAACAATCTTGTCATGTTCCTTGAGAGGGGGGTGGCTCATTGAATTCCAAAACCGAACCAAAGACCTAGGAAATATTATATATACCATCAATTTGAGGAGGATGCTCACTACTCATTTCGATTTCTATGTGAATGAACCTTTTGATTGCTACAAAATTGAAAAGTCAAGACCACAGGGAATTTGATGAGGGGATAGCTAAAGTGATTTGTTGATTTAAGTCTGTTGTTGAGTGCTAAGTTGCAGTAAGATTGTTGTGTGACAAAGATATTCGTCCTAGTGGTTTAGTGAACCAGCTCAGAAGTCATAAGCAAGTGACTTTGGATGCTTCAGGAGAAGGTTGGGTGGAACAGTCTCCTTTGGGTGTTTCCCCCCTCTGCATATTTTCCAGGTTCAACTGTTATTTAAATCTGAATTTGTATTTTTATTTGGAATATGTTCACTAACTTTAATTAGAATGATTGCATATATTATGACTTGGATATCTGAAAGTTGTCACCAAAACTGCATTCCTATGTATTCAAGTTTAGGGTTATATTTACCAATTAGTTATTTTGTGAAATATTTCTTAGTCTAAATGATGTTCTTCTTTTCTCCATGTATAATCATCAAAACGTTTCTACTTTATCTCTCTATCTTAGTCGTTACAATCTACCAAAATGTTAGTATTATAAGTTGTAATGTCCCCCAAATTTGAAAATAAAAAAAAAATTATTAGGCACCTCACATACTACCTGGATTGGACATTATTTAAACTTACACGGAATGTGTCGTACTTTGTTTACTATGTTATAATGTCATAATATGTTCTTACTTCCTTATTCCATGTTTCTCAATGTGGTTATTAATGTAATACGATGTTGTCATGATGGTACTTACTATCTTGTTCTATGGTTACGCCTTTATATGTATGTGTGTTATTTTGACTGTTGACACATTGGTTATAAAGTTCGATTATTGTTTTATGAACAATTTTGACTTAAATTGCTTTGTAAAAAGGGGTTGAGTGGTGGGGCTTGTTTCCCTTGAAAACACCTGAAAGGTAACTAATTTTTACTTGTCACTACGGATCTTACTTAGTTCTTATGAACAAATGCATTTCTTTTCTTGTCACGTGCAGGTGCACTTGACAATGAAAAATACTTATAAAAGCGGAACAAGACATACTGCTTGTTGTTACTAACGCCCAGTTTGGACGATAACATGATTATAGGCCCATCCCATTGAAACTATGATGGTTTCTAGTTGATAATTACACAACGATGGATGTTTTACTAGCCTATCTTGTATTGGTTACTATTATTGTTTTTAATGAACTTTATGACATTGATTTAAATGCAGTTGTGGTCCATCATTTACACAACATGCATTGTATATGGTCTTAACATTGTTCTAGTGTATAATTTTATAACATTCATAATACTCCTCCATGGAATATTTCATATGCCATGGCTAATGGCTATACCCTTTGTATTAGATACACACAATAGGTTTTATATGTTGCACACTGATTAAACTTGGCTCTGCATTAGACGGTGGGATAAACTATATTCTATGGATGTTGACTTACGTTATTGGAGGCAAGGGTGGCGACATTAATAATCTTTGGGATGCGTGGGTCTCAAGCTTAGGGCTTGGACTAACTGTGTCTCTAATCCAGAGAATAAGGATCTCAAAAAGTTCCTGATAAACTTAGTATCTTGATCCAATATGATTGCCTTGGGTATCATGTGGAATCTAAATATTTCCTTCAAGAATATAGCAACAATGTGTACTACCTTGTAGGTTGACTGCACTGAAATGAAGTGTGCTGCTTTTGACAATTTTTCAACTACTACAAAGATAGAATCATTTTGTTTCTTACTGTTAGGTAGACCTGTGATAAAATCCATACTAATGACCTCTCACTTCCATTCTGGAATGGGTAATGGCTACAACAATCCCTAAGTATGCTAGTGCTCAACTTTGACCAGCTGGTATTCCTGACATTTTGTGATAAACAATGCTATGTCGGCCTTTAACTTAGGCCAGAAAAAGTGTCTCTTAATGGCGGATATCATCTTTTGATATCTGAGATGCCCTAAGTAAGCTGTCTGATGAAATTCCATGAGGATGCTGGATCGAATGTACCCTCCTTCCGCAACATACAACCTCTCCTTGGACCATAGCAGTCCCATTTCGTCTACCTTGTACTCTTTTTGTTGTTGAAACAAACTGTCCTCTTAGACCTTCTTGACTATTTCTACATAGAAAGGGTCAACTCTGTTGGTTTTTCTAATCCTCTCGTATAAATCCAAATTAGTTTGACTTAGAGTAACCTCAAATATCATATGAGTTCGTCGGCTCAAAGCATCAGCAATCTTGTTATCTTTTCGCTTTATCTGCTTTATCTCGAAATGGTACTCACTAAGGAAAGCCAACCATCTGGCTTTCCTAGCATTCAGGTTTGGTTGCTCAAATAAATACTTCAGACTCATATTTTCTGTCTTCAGAAGGAATTTCCTTCCCATGAGGTGCTGCATCCACATATTCAAGGCGTGGATGATGTCCACCAACTCAAGATCATGTGTGGGGTACTTCTGATCATGCTATTTTAACTTTCACGGTTCATAATAGATAGTGTAATCGTCCTGCAAGAGGACTCCTCTGAGTCCTTCCTTTCTCGCATTCATGCAAACAATGAAATCCCCGTCTGGATTCACCATTCGTCATATCAATGCGATCATCAAAAGATGCTCAATCTTTTGAAAATTTTCCTCACACTTGGTTTTCTATAAAAACTTGTTTTTATTCTTTTGCAAAGCGATCATGGGACAAGATATCATCGAGAAGTTCTCAATGAACTTTCGATAATATCTAACTAATTCCAAAAAAGATCTAATGTTGCTGACACTAGTAGGGGTAGGCCAATATTATATGGCTCTAATATTTTATGGGTCCACAACTATCCTCATATCAGAGATGATGTGACCCAAGTACTGTATCTGTGGTTTGTAAAAATCGCATTTTCTAAACTTGGTGTATATTTGGTGTTCCCATAACACCTATAGGGTGCTCCTTGTGTTCCTCTTTACTCTTATAGTAAACTAGGATGTCATCTATAAATACCAAAACAAATTTATCCAAGTATTTACTGAATATACTATTCATCATACACAAAGTTCATGAGTGCATTGGTCAACCCAAACGGCATTACTACAAAATTGTAGTGACCGTACCTTGTACAAAAGGAGGTTTTGTGAATATCCTTGTCGCGAATCTGTACCTAATGGTACCCAGATCATAGGTCGATATTATTGACTCCTCTTACTTAGTCAAATAAATCATTGATCCTAGGGAGTGGTTATCAGTTCTTGGTAGTCATCTTGTTAGGATGATGGTAATGGATGCACATCCACATCGTACCATCCTTTTTCTTCACGAAAAATATCGATGCTCCTCAAGGAGACACACTAGTTCAGATATATCCTTTCTTGATCAGCTCCTACAACTGCATTTTGATCTCCACCAACTCTGGTGCACTCATGCGGTAAGGTTCTTTCAAAGCTAGAATTGATCCTAGTGTCAGTTCTATGGAAATGTATAGGTCTCGTTTTGGAGGTAATCCTTTCATTTCCTCGGGAAACACATCCTTGAAGTCTAGAAGAAATTGAAATTCCTTAATGTGTTGTTACCTTTTAGCTTCTATGTCCTTGATGTTTACTGCAAATAGCTTGCAGCCTTTTTTAATTCACTTATTTGCTTGTAAAGAAGATATCTACCTGACAGAAACTTTCTTCGGTATGCCTTGAATATTCACTTGATTCCCTTGGCTATATGTACACAGGGTTGACTTGTATAAGAAATCTAGCATGGCATGGTGTTGTTCCAACCAGTCCATGCCCATAAGTATATCATACGATCCTAAGGGTAGGATGTTCCGGTTTAGTTTCGTAGGAATACCATTCAAGTTTACCTCACAATATTTAACTATTTCCAAAACTTTCCATTTCGTACATGTGGCTAATTGCACCAGCCAAGGTTTATCATTTTTAATTTTTCCTAGTTTATATGCACCAACAATTTTAGGTGATACATAGCTACAAAAATCACTGGGGCCAATCAGTATTGAAGGTAGAAGTGTTCAAGATATTACCTTCTATGTCAACCATGGTAGCTTGATGGTCTACATGTTGGCCATCCAAGGCTGCATAAATTCATGGTGTTCTAGCTATGTCCTCTATGTTTGTTCTTCTTGTAAGTTATGAATGACTCCACTTGTCTTGTTTTTACAGTCGTGGGCATAATGAGGCCCTTGGAATTGCCAACATTTAATTTGCAATGGGAAACATTGGCTCCCCCATTTGTTGCTGGATTGTTAGCATTTGGAGTTGGTACATATGGCTTTGTACCTATTTGTTGAAGTTCTTATTGGCTGGAAAAAATTTGTTCTATTTTCTGTACGGTGGTGGGTTAAAACCCAGTTTGCAGTTGTTAAACAAGTTCTTAGACCTGTCTTTGCTTCCATTAATGTTCTCTTTCCTCAGTTGTCCATGCTCATAGCAAAGCCTATCTTTGTGTAAGGTGGTGTCAAATGTTTTAGGCATGTCAAATTGAATCCTCTCTCGAAATTTGGAGGGAAGACATCCTAAAAACTGTTGTATTTTTACTTTCTCATCCTCATTGTAGGGTACATAATGAAACACATCCAAAAATATGTTAATAAAAGCATCCATAGTCATGGATCACATACATAACTTGTGAAACTCTTTCACTTTTATGTCGAAGAACCTCTCTGACATGTATTTCTCTTGAAAAATCTTGCAAAACATACTCCTATGTATTTCCCTTAACTCATCTTTCTTGGTATGCTTCAAGTCTCTCCACCATCTAGCTGCTTTTCCATTTAAGTTCTAGATGGCTAGACGGGCTTTCATTTTGCTAGAGTAATTATGAACTCAGAAATATTTTCTCATACATAAAATCCATTCCTTATATTTCTCCCTCGTGTTCATCTTTCCTTCATAGGTTGGGGCTTTTATTTTTTTGGAACTCTCCCTAAAGATTGTCATCATTTCTCAATTTCTTTCTGCATGGGGAAATAGAATCATCATTAGAAAGGCTCTCATAATCTCCTTCTGGAGGTTCATGGGTATGTTATTCTTTTCCTTCTTCTCTCGATTTGCTGGCCCATTTATGATATAATTATTTCTTGAAACTATTTGTGGAATGAGTGGGTTTTCCCTGCAGGCTTCCTCTCGTCATGTTTCAAAACAATGCTTCATTAATTTCTTATGGTTCCTTTCATTCATATTATCATCTCTAAAACTCTATAAGTCTTATTGGAGACTTTGTATGGTTTTCATTATATTAGAATTTAGTTCCAATACCAATTCTATTTCCTATCTGGGGGTATTCAACTTTCCTTGCTGATTGTTATCTTCTTCAGTTTTCATGATCTGAACTCTTCTTTTAAAACCCTGCAATTGCAAATTTTTAATAACAAGAAACATTTATGTTAGTCAACAAAATTTAAAATCATAGTTTATTTTCCTTGCAAAGAATGTTTGGTATGCCCATTTGGTCTCTTAGTGTTGAAATCTGTCTCTGATACCACTTGTAATGTCCCTAAAATTTGAAATTTTTATTATTATTAGGCTAGTCAAATACTACCTGAACTGGAAATTATTTAAACTTATGTAGAATGTGTCGTACTTTGCTTACTGTGTTGTAAGGTCATAAGACATTCTAACTTCTGGCTTCCATGTTTCCCGATGTGGTTATTAATGTAATACTATGTTTTCGTGATGGTACTTACTATATTTTTCTATGGTTACGCCTTTATATGTATGTGTGTTATTTTGACTGTTTACACATTGGTTATAAAGTTCGATTACTGTTTTATGAACAGTTCTAACTTAATTCATTTTGTAAAAATGGGTTGAGTGGCATGGCTTATTTCCCTTGTAAACACCTGAAAGGTAACTGTTTTCTACTTGTCATTGCGGGGATTACCTAGTTCTTATGAACTAATGCACTTATTTCCTTGTCATGTGCATTTGCACTTGATGACATAAATTTCTTATAAAAGTGGAACAATACATACTGCTCATTGTTACTAACATCTAGCTTGGACGACGACATGCTTACAGTCCCATCCTAGTGAATACTATGACGGTTGTTAGTTGATAATTATGTAAGGCTGGATGTTTTACTAGCCTATGTTGTACTGGTTACTATTATTGTTTTTAATGAACTTTATGACATTGATTTGAATGCAGTTGTAGTATATCATTGACACGGCACACATTGTATATGGTTTTAACATTTTATAACATGGTTCATGGTTTATTATAGTCTTGGCGTATAAGTTTACAACCTTCACAATAGTCCTTTATGGCATATTTCATATTCCATGGACTATGGCTATACCCTATGTATTCGATACAAATATTGGGTTTATATGTTGCACATTGATTAAAATTTGCTCTGCATTAGAGGGTGGCATAAACTATATGCTATGGGTTTTTATTTATGTTATTGGAGGCTAGGGTGGCGCGATTAATCAGCTTTGGGATGCGTGGGTCTCAATCTTAGGCCTTGGACTAGCGCGATGGTTGGTTTCATTTGCAGCATGGCTGTGTGAGCTCTGTCTTTGGTATGTTTGATTGTGTAGCGCTTTGGAGGTTGGATGTAATGGAAGGTATGGCTTCCATTCTATTTTAGCAGTGATGTATTGTTATTAAGTTTGGGTTCAAAAAATACTTCTCAGTGTAACTTGTTGTGGTTGCAGGTTGTAGGGTTTGGGAAATGTGGGTCATGGGTCATGGGTTTCCCTAAGGTCAACACCATACCCATTTCAGGTAAGATGTGATGTAACAAGTTTTTACCCTACTCCTTGTCTTATGTGGATATCGTTATAGAGTTTGAAACTCATCGTTGGTTGAGTGTTTAGTCTAGTTTTAATGGTTGCAATTTGGAAAGGGGCTCTTTGTGCAACGAATTAGGGATGCATTTAATATTTGAGGTTTTTATTGGGGTTTAGCACCTTATGGATAGGAATTTATGTATTATGGTTTTGCAAATGGGTGCTCTATGTAGTAATGTTGGCCTTGGTGAGTCTTCACAGGCTCTGTGAGTTGAAAATATGTTTAAGTTTTGGATATGACCAGAGCACCATTTCTTGCAATTGTGCAAGGCATGGGTTATACCACTATGTAAGCTCTTATTTTGGTTTATAAATATGATATGTACAATGTTTACATTCTATGTTTGTGTGTTTAAGGTTATGACCCAGAATCATTCTTGGTTCTAATCTGGATCCCCCCCGAGCTGGTTCCAACATGCAAGTAGCTTAGAGATCCTAAGGTAAGGCTTCCCTAACTCAGACAACAGGTTTGAATCAGTTCTCCTTTTTCCTCTTAGGAAAATTTTCTCCAAGAACTCTTTTGAGAATAATCAGGCAGAATAATGAATCCAAAAAGATGGAAGATATCCCAAAGATTCTCTTTGTCTTGGGACTTTATATCCAGACTTTTTTGTCAAAGGGGCAGTTAATTCAAGAATCATTTGGTTTCTTGATTTAACCCTTTTATTTAATTTAGGAACTTTTAATATTTAACTTAGGAACTTTTATAGGTATTATAATATTTAATTATATTTTAGTAATAATAATAATAGATGGAGCCTTTCTTTCTATCTTATATTGTTAATATTATTAGTATGCTTTCTCTTTATGCATATTATGTATAAAATGTATACTTATATATATATTATTTGTTAACATTTGTCTTTAGGTATCATATAACATGATCCCTAAACTTATGAAACTTTCTTCATTAAGGTAGTCGTGGAGGTGGTTAGGCCTACTAGGCTAGTAAACTCTAAAAATACTTGCATGTTGGATTCCCTCGTATAACATGGTAGTTATTTAGTATTTGATGAGATACAAAAATTCAAATTTTCATTTAATCACTTATAAATAAGTCAAATGAGATCAATATTTTACTTGAGTAGTTTTCACTAGACATAATTAACTCTTTTCAGTAACTCCTAGTGCTTATCCAGAGCGCATACTCAATGGTAAAAACAGGGAGTTACAAACTTAGTGCAATTCCAGAGCTCCTCGCTCAACACTTATGCTAGGATGTACATGTAGGATACACCTAGGGATATAATGGCCAATGATCTGATTTTCCAGAGCTTATGCTCAACATCAACTTAGAAGGCTCCAGGGTTTATGTCCAAGGATTCTAATTATATTTTCATGTGATTTAGATCTTCCTAATCAACACAAAGGTTTACATAATTCATGTGTTCTAGAGCTCCTTTCTCAGAACAACAAAACACTCATGTGCTCAAAATATTCTCGCTCAACACAACATAAAAACTCATGTGCTTCAGGGTCCATGCCCAACACATAAAATCATACATAAAACATATGTAACTAGATTACACCCAATATATCAAACAAATCATCATGTTGACATGCAGTGGGGTCCTATATGTAGTTATTATTCATATTTCATTATTAAAATGATAGTCAGATTCGACTAATGGATAACCGAATTCAGTTTCTCCATTTGGTATCAGAGCGGATTTCCTCCTACACTATGAGCTCAGAATCGACTCATTAATTCTTACTTGAGCTCAGACTCAGCTCATCAATCCTTAAATTGATGCGGTGATGATTGGACCCCTGGTCATAAATGTAGGAACAATGAGACAATACAGTGCAAAATCATCAATGGAAAAGAAGTGCAAGTCTCTGCACAAGAGACCTCGTTTGATTCTAATGCTGACACTGAGTCAGAATAAAGAACGACACTACGAAAAAACTAATCTTTGAGGACAAATCTTCCTTAAAGGGAGTGGTAATGTAATGAATATAAAATAAATTATTAAAATATATTAGTTAATTATATGAAAGGGTGTAACCCTTCACGCTCAAGCCTATAAAAGGCGAGTTTATTGTACATTTTACCCATCATCTAATATATTATTTACTATTCATATTCATTATTACAATGATAGTCGAATTCAACTAACGGACAACCGGATTCGGTTGCTCCATTTGGTATCAGAGCAGATTCACTCCTACACTATGGGCTCGGAATCTGCTCATTAATTCTTACTTGAGCTCAGACTCGGCCCATCAATCCTTAAATCCTTAATTTCTTCCACTACCTATCACTTCATCCGAAGTATTGCCAAAAAAGAAAAAAAAAATAAAAAAAGAAAAAAAACCCCTACTTTCTCCATCTCCAGCCTGGGTGTTCCACCCTCGCTCTCCCTCGTGCTCTTCCCTTCTACACTCCCCAACACCTATGCCTACCCATCCCTTCTTCCCTCTCCAACTCCCAACCCCTTCAGCCTTCGTTCTTCCCCCAGCCTCCTCCACTCTTCCACCTCCATTCTCCACCACTACGCACCCATTCACCACACGACCCTCCTGTCTTCCATCAGCTCTCCAACCTTCGTTGTCCTCCTCCGTGCATCCACCAACACAGCCTTAGCTTTGTCTACTCCTCTGCGCATCCTCCCACCCACATCCAACTCCACCCTGCCGCCGCCACCATCTTCCTTCCTCGCCCTCATCCTCATCCTCCTTCCTCATCCCCGTCCCATTTCCCTTCTACGCTCAGTGCTCCCTCCAATCCAGGCCATTGCTCCAACGCCTCCGAGCGCTACTCCCTCCCATCACCCACACATTGCTTCTCTTCCCCGTATGCATCATACAACAACCTCCACTCCACGTTCTGCAAAAAATCAAAACAAAAAAAAAGTTATATTATAACAATATAACATAAGATCATATACTAATTTAATAGATTATACTATAATATATTAATAATTATATATTTAAAAAAAATCAAATATTGTAGTTATTATAATATAAATAGTATTATAATATTTGCTAAAAAAAGACTATATACAAAAAAATAATATAGCTTATGAAAAATAACAATAAAAATAATATTAATTAGTTAAATTAATTAATATATTATTATTCAAAATTTCAACTTAAAATGCCAAAATAGCCTTCTACAAACATCCATGGCATCTTATAGTAAGACTGACGAATTCATAGATCTCCTTGAGGAAATCCCTAAGGATTGGATGAAATAAAGAAATCTATTGACAGAACATTTAAAGAAAATGAGGATGAATGTGAAAATCACATAGAAGAAGCCACCCAAGTTGATGAAGAAAATGAAGATAGAATAGGCCAGTATGTCATCCCCGGTGAAAGTAATGGCATCAATCAATATAACATGCAATACAAATATATAACATACCCTAGTAATAAAGGAATTGACAACAAAATAATTGACAAGGATAAGGATGATCCTGACCAAGATTGTGATAAGAGACAAGCCGATGTTGCTAACAATAAAGATCATCAACGCTGTGACAAAGGTGTCACAATCACAAATACACAAAGGATAGATATCATCACAAAGATGGCTGTCAAGAACAACAAGGGAAGCAATTATAATATCTATCAAACACAAGATAAGACCGGTGTTCTTATGAGGATTATAAGCATAGGCAGCCCGTTTAAGGGAACTAACACAAAATGTGTTGGGGATAACAACACGAAAATAGTTAAGGTTGCAATATATATTGAACATGTTCAACTAACAACAAACATAGTTAAAAGAAGCAATCAGACAAGTAGAAAAAGTGTAATCTAAGCTTCACCAAGTTCATACTTATTACCAAGAGATAATAATCAAAATGAGGAAATGGCTGTAATCAAAATCACACCTCTCAAGTCATCAGTGCAACATAGAGCTAGAATAAAAAAATGACACTAGGAAAATACTTAAGCTTTGAGGGAAAAACTCCTTTAAAGGGAGTGGCAATGTAATGAATGTAAAATAGAATATTAATTAGATTAGTTAATTATTATAGGAAAGGGTGTAACCCTTCATTCGACACGCTCAAAGCCTATAAAGGCGAGCATCCCTTGTAATTAATGATCATCCAATATATAATTATTATTCATATTTCATTATTAAAATGATAGTCGGATTCGACTAACGGACAACCCGATTCGGTTGCTCCAATAACATCATAATCAATGGGGCTTATGCCCCCTAGATGCGAGTGAATAGACAAGGGAAGAGGAAGCGAGGTGCAGGGACAACATATTGACACGAGAAGGTGCTTCGAACATAGAGCCAAGGATCACATGCCATGAGGCTAGTGCTCAAGTGGCCCATTTGTATTTGGATCATGATATCCATGCGGATGGAGAAGAAGGGGCGTCGTCGCAATAGGAAGGGCTTGATAAGGATGCTGAAGGGTCTCACATGGGAGGATTGAACTCTGTGCAAAGCCAAAAGCTAGAGATCAAGATCAATAAACATGGAAAGACAATAGGACAAATTGGGTGAGGGGATCTCATCACAGGTTTTAGATATGGAGATGATTGGAAAATCCTCTTGCCATCCTGTAGCGATGATATCGTGTACTTGGGTGTGTATTGCAAAGTGTTTTTGCTAGGTGTTGAATCATTATTAAACTGAGTAGCGAGACTCCATTTCTATGGATATTATATATAGGGTTTGGGTTAAAAATTTGATGGTCTACAAAGTAATTCCCAGAAACAGAGTGCATAGAAGAGTGAAGGTTCCTTGCAAACGAGGACGACGAAGAAGAAGTAAAAAAAGAGAGCAATTCCTGCAACAGACTAATAAGGGAAAATTCTCAAAAATGGTAGCTCTAGCAGGAGGGGAGGGAGGCAATGAAAAAGACCAATGGGAGCGGTTTTTCAATGAGGAAATGTCATCTCACATCCGCCATTCCATTGCTACGACAGAGGAGGAGATCTTTGGATAATTTCATGTGAAGCTCGGATATGGGATGGTTTAATGTCGCACTACTGGTGACTTAAATTCATTCTCTCTCATTCGACGAATGAGAGGGAGAGCTATGCGGATCTCATCTGCATCACCATGGGAAAGTTTAAGGATGAAGTTGAAAACAACCTCGGTCGTATGCACAACCTGCTTCGTCTCTCACCTCCATCCTTTCATCACATTCTGCGGGAAGAAGATGTGAGTATGGAAGAATCCATCCATGCAGAAGCAAATTAGGGTATTGGACAGGGAAACAATAATGCCCAGGATGACGTTGAATCCTCTCGCCGACGCTAGGCCGTGACTCTTAGTGGGTTTGGAATTCTCTTTGTTGTTTATCCCTTCATGCACAGTCGGTTTTTATTATATTCCATTTGTCTTCATGATCGAGTGCCCATGCTGAAAGGCTGGGCCGCTCTCATGCTTCTTCATCTCTCTCGATGGGCTATACTTTTTACTTTCCCGTTTTGGATTTCAGATCAATGCGTGACTCCTTGTTTCAAGGAGTAGAGTTTGTAAATATCTTTTAGTTTCTTGAAGTAATAGAATGACCCTTTCTTGCTTAAGTGTTAGGTCAAACTTCGGGATACTACAGAAGTATTCCCTCTGTTGGTCAAGGTTTAAGTAAACAACATTTTTGCATTTCAGTAAAGACTTGTGAAAGTATTGTAAGGAATTTAGGTCACATAAATTACTATAATATTACAAAGAGTTATAAGAATGAAATATCATACTAGGAATAAAAACTCATAAGGTACTTAAGAGTTCCATAAACTAATATTAATAGCGCTTAATTCTAAACATATCAAGGGTTGTGATCTATATATAAATACCTCTATAGTATATATTTTTATGTGCATGATTAAGTCTTGCAGAGATAAAATTTTAAACTATAATTTTTTAGTACAACGGCATTGTTGAGATGCAACATTTTTTTAGTACTACAAAGATGTTAATATATGTTTCTAGGGCCGAGTCACAACCTTTTGATCTTAACCTAGATACAGTAGGATAAACAAAATTTAATTATTAATAAATAAGCTAGTTTTCCGAGTAGCTCTGTGTAAGGGAATCATGGCCCGTTTTCTTAACTATTAAATTTAGAAAACACCAAATCGAGATTAGTGATTGGCGTTGTTATCTGCACTCAATAACTTGCAGAAGAAAGTTATAACAGCCTTAGGGCTTATTTTTTTCTATTGTTTTAATATGAGATTTATCCACTAAGGAAATAGTATAGTCTTTTCGACCTAATAATATACTTGAGACACAGTACTACCCTACGGATCCTATTTCGAAAAAATAAAATGATCAGTACAGGGTTATAATCTTTCTAAATTAAGGATTAATACCGAAATGTAGAGTGAGGAATCGATTACGAAACCCTCAACGGTTTTTATAAAAACTTTTTCTAAATCAAATAAAGAGTAAATGATTTTTTACGATCACTCTATGGCCCAGTATATTCCTTCCAAGAGCAAGTGCGTGGGGAAAAATGCCACACGGCCATGAAATCTTACAAGGAATTACGGTCATATTTAGGGTTATAAAAACAAATGTCAAATTATTTTGACACTTAAATCTTATACAACAAAAGTAACCGAGAAATACTGATTGAGCCTCATAGGTATCTAACGAAACGAGAAGCAACATAACGAAATTACAGCTCCGCTATGGCATCCTTGTAAACATTAAACCCCCATGGGTCTTTAAAAAAATACTTAAAAGAAACCATTGCTAGAATTCAGTATACAGTCGAGATCCTTTGAGGCCTTCCGACCTTTATCCAAATCAATCATGATAAACAAGACTCATAAATCGAATATAGTGCGAAGAAAAATTCTCATTGATAAAGGAACCAAATTACAGTCTTAGTAAAATAAACAAGGCATATATGAAAATACCTCACATGTTCTTGGAAATTAAAACCACGATGTTATCGAAATAAACATTAGAACTGAAATGGGTTAACGGCCTCACGAACATATTATAGTCTTACAAAACCAACGCTCTGTAAATATTTTTACATCGGAGTTTTACAAACCAAAAGCCCTCACAGGTTTTTCACTTGGTATTTCATTTTACATTCATGTGGAGACATCCGAAGGATTCCTCTCACTTCTCAAAATAAAACAAATCAATAGTCATGTACAGTCCCTTTAATAAACATCTCACGACTATGAAAGGAGTTTATTATTTTACACCGACGACAGTTGTAGAGATGAAGTCCCAATGTTATGGGGGTAAAATCCCGACTAGACACCTAGTTTTTTCCACAGAGCCACGAGTCTTACCGGCCAAAAGAAAATATTCTCAGTTAACATCCAGCGAAAAACCTTGTCACAGAGGACCACTCTGTTTACTTCCTGCAAACACGAACTCGGAGGTTAACCAAATTTTTTCTTAAATCTTTCTTCAAAGAAAACACAAATAGTATGGAAATTATAGCGAAGGTGTTAGCTTTCTTAGCGGTATTAGAATGAGACAGAGTCACCCATTATTACCATAACCAGGCCAACAAAGATCATCTACAAGAAAATCAATCTTGGACAGGTTCAAGTGTTATGATTCTTCCATCTCTGTTCACTGTTAGAAAGTTTACTAAGCCGAGAAGCAAGACATCGAGAGCAATTTGTTAGGAGAAAAAAAAAAACAGAACCCCATCAAATTGACAGTCGCATCCTTGGAGGTGCAATAAAACCCCACGGTTTTGCGCTTTGTCCTTCTGTTGCCAAAAGGAGGTTTTAATTCAATCACATGGCCTAGTTTGGAATGAATTTAATACATTTCCTTTGTATAACATTACCACCACCGTGATACCAAGGTTTATGCCAACTGTCAATACTTTTTCCAAATTCCAAACTCGTTTGCATAGTGGTGTCACATCGTGGATTTAAAGTTTAGGATAACCATTGCTTCAGAATAAATTATTCGCATATGTCCTCACTTTGGAATGTATAACAGATTGTATGAATTTTATTTGCAAAAGTCGGTTAGGGTATAGCTCATTCCAAACCTTGGTGGCCCCCTTTTTGTATTTATGTGTTTTTTATGCATGGTAGATAGGTTGGGTTCCCTAACCAAACTTAAGGGTGTTTTCATCCATGTACACAAGGAGAAAACCAGGGATCATTGCGTTAGCCGCAAAAGGCTAAATAAGACCATGATCCTTTCCTTTAAAATAGTTCTTGTGAAGAACAAAACTGAAGGAAATGATAAACAATTTTACAACCTTACTTTAGAGAGAGTATCAACCAAAATGTATGACTTATTATTGACAAGGGTCATGAAAATAAGCATGCTAACAAGTTACTATAAACATAGACACATGAAATTTGCAGATTATAACAAAGTCATTATCATCACCACAAAGAGAATAATTGAAGTATAACATCTCTTGGAATTCTAAGAATTTTAGAAATAACATTTGGTAAATAATTTTTATTTTATTTTGTGAATTTTAAGGATATTACACTTAATGTATACCAAAATCAATTTAATATTAAAAGAAAATCATAAATCCACACTAATAAGAAAACTATTATTAATACAAACAATTGTGAAAAGTCAAAACAAGAAAGAAGAATTAAAAATATTTTCCCCTTTTATTTTTAATTTGATCAATTCACCATATTACAATTGTGATATTCATCAACCCTAAAAAATAAAAAGATAAAAAATAAAAAGTAATATTTTGTAATACAATGACTTCAAATGAATGTAAATCAAAATGTGTAAAACATATATTTCATTCTCATAAATGATCATATGGTGCCAAGTTGTAATTTTGATTCATTTACTTAAATTATGGTTTTTCGTTTTAATATTGGTAATCTTTAAAAAAATTGTGGTATCTTCCAAAAATTATGGCTGCATAAAATATTATAATATTAATTGATTGAAATTCACCTTTTAATTTTAAAGAAGTGGTTAACTCTGAAAGAGCTATAACGAAACAATAATTAAGGGATTTCAACTTAAATATGACATCAATTTAATACCAACTTAAAAAAATTGTGGTATCTTCCAAAAATTATGGCTGCATAAAATATTATAATATTAATTGATTGAAATTCACCTTTTAATTTTAAAGAAGTGGTTAGCTCTGAAAGAGCTATAACGAAACAATAATTATAGGATTTCAACTTAAATATGACATCAATTTAATACCAACTTAAATATAGCATCAATTTAATATAATTTCATGTAAACATGCAGGTGAAAAGAAAATAAAATTTAGAACTGATGTTTTAATTTTTGCATGAAAATCAAGGCAATCGCCTTTATATTTTCCTTTTATCTAATCATTATACCATTTTAAGTGCATTATTTCAATATGATTATTTAAAAGTTGATACCAATTTATAATAACCATAAAAAATGAGTTCAAAGTTTTAAAAGAGTTGATGATATTCTTTTCTCTTGTAAAATATTAACATCATGGATTGTAATAAAAATTTATTTATTAGTTAATTATTAAACATAGATAGATAGAAACTTAATTAACATCATGGGTTGTAATTATTCGTAAGAATGTAATTAAGGAAGAAATTTTTTATTTTTTAAATGAATGTTAATAATGTGTTTTTCAATGAATATGATTTCATTAGAGAGAAGTATTATTAAGCAGATTTCCAATTTAGCAAATTTATAATATATGTAATTAAAGATATTGTAAATTAGTGAAATTAGAATACTAGATTAGTAGTCCTAAAATAATCAATTTTTATAATGCTCTTAAATTTGTTAGAGAGAGCTAAGATATACATAATTTTGAAAATTAAATGAAAATATCTTCCACATCAACCAAAATACACTTGAAATCTAGAGATGATTAAAAGAAGGTCACAAATCCAATTATTGATAAGCCAAGGTGCAATTACTTATTTATTGATATGATAAAACCCTAAAATATGGAAAGGTTGTTGCACGATCGAAACAGATCAATTTATTCAATAGACCAAGCTGAAATGAGATCATGCAAGTGTTGTTAATATTTTCTCCAACCAAAGTGTGTCATCTTTAAAGGGACTTAATAAAGGCATGCAATCAACTCTAAGCATCCAAAAGGCCAAAATGGTTGAAGCAACTAAGGTCATCCAATTCACCCAATCCTCATGAAAAAAAGAATCAATCCCAATAACAAGAAATAAAAGGAGTGAATGATAAAAGAAAGGAAATCTCGAAACCAAAAACCAGCCATTAATTATTTATAAAATTTACATGGGGCTCCCTTTGGAGTGCCAACTATGGATAAATAGCCTATACAAGCTGCTCAACCTAGCCCCCAAATGTTTGAAATAACTATCCCTCGTAGGTTTGGGTTCGACAACCCTACGATTTGCTCTCAACACGAGAGTTTCCTAATTGAATTGAGTAATTTAAAAGGAAATAATAAAAACTAATCATGCCTAACTAATCTATAATGCAAGTTTCAATAGTTGAAATTCCACAGATTTAGCAGCTAAATGTAGATTTTAAACATGAAATTCTAATTCAATTTTTGCTCTCAACACGAGAGTTTCCTAATTGAATTGAGTAATTTAAAAGGAAATAATAAAAACTAATCATGCCTAACTAATCTATAATGCAAGTTTCAATAGTTGAAATTCCACAGATTTAGCAGCTAAATGTAGATTTTAAACATGAAATTCTAATTCAATTTTTTTAAAACTAATCTTATTTAATTTATTTTCTAAACTATCATGCAAGAGAAAATTAAAGAAGTATGATGTATAAAATGAGGTCATATCACTAGCTTCTTGTGACAAAGTTCAAAAGATAGCAATAAATTGAAACATCAATATTTCTTAATCAAATTAAATGAAACTCAAACATTGGTATACATCAAATTAAGTTCTACAATCATTTCGAATAAATGAGAACAATAAATATTTCAAAACAGAAATGATTAAAACATATATAATTAGATTTATTAATATGAGTGTAAATAAGAAATATTTGTCAAACATATAATCAATTAGAAGATAATTATTGATCTTTGGTTTTGAAAATTAATCCTTCATAAATAGAGTTACAAAGTCTTCATCTCATTCGAGAATGATAACCTAAAATACCTTCTTCAAAGTGAGATAACTCGTAATTCCTTCTTCAAAATGAAAAGTCACAAGTAGAACAATATTCATGAAAAAAATTGCTCTCCTCTGAAGAGAGCCTCTCCTTTTCTGCAGTTGAATTTCTACACATTATATAGGCCATGATAACCAATGTCTTCCTGTTTTTTTTAACATTAAGCTAGCATTATATTAGGATATTGAACTGAGAGAATAACAAGCACAACAATCAAACACAAGAGACAATGAACATAGTATTTTTTCCTCAGGGAAACCATAAATGGAGAAAACCCCGCAACTTACTCAGAGATAGAATCAGCACCAAATAGAAAAGCCAAAAATAGTAAGATGATCTCCCGACAGCAGTAACCTCTTTCTTCCTAGCCCCAGTGTCTTCTTCTTTTCTGCTATGCGCTATAATCAAGTGTGAGTGAGTGTATGTTAAATAGAGAGGCTAGATCTCTATTTATACTAATTCTTGGCTTGACTAAACCCAACTAGGGATGACTTCACTAGGTGAGTCTAATAACCCTAGTGCCCCAGAACTCTAGGGACTTTAACCCTTGATCAATAGGAGGGTTACCCACAATGACTTGAGATGAATTGTTTACATTATAGATCCTCCCGATCGGAACATTAGGGCATGACATGACTCAATTACATTATAGACACATCGCGGAATAAACATCGGGGTACAATACATAAGATATATAAGTGAATATATTCCAAAGCTACAAATACATTAACACTCCCTCTTAACTAGGAAGGTATTATTTCCACATAATTTCCAGCACTAGTCTTCTTCTCTGTATCGATTGGATCATCTTGTCATATTCATCTTGAAGTATTCTTTGTCTTCAAGTCATATTCTTCTTCAAGTCTTCTTCATCACGAGATCTAGATCATCACGACTACTGGATGATCACTTGATCTGGATAATCATCAAGTCTAGATCATCACTGCTAGATCATCACTTGATCTGGATCATCATCAAGTATGGATAATAATCACATCTGGATCATCACTTGATTTGGATCATCATAAAGTCTGGATCATCATCATATTCTATCTCAGAATAGTGCTATCTCAATTCTTCTCATCACAGGAAGTTCTACAGAGCCATCCATTTTTCATGCTGGTTGTAGGCCTACCCTTCATGTAGGTATTTAGTACTTATATCTAACCCTAAGTCAGAAAGGCCTACCCAGCTCTTACATCTGACCTCATCTTGTCAGAAAGGCATGCCCAACACTCAAATCTAACCTCATGTTGTCAAAAATGCCCAGCACTCACATCTGACCATGTGTAAACACATCACGCCAGAATGGCTCAGTACTTACATCCGACCTCGTCTTGTCAGAAAGGCTCTGCACTTACATCTGACCCCATCTTGTCAGAAAGGCACATCTGACCATGTGTAAACACATCGCACCAAAATGGCTTAGCACTTATATCCGACCTCTTCTTGTCAAAAAGGATATGCACTTACACTCAACCATGTGTAAACACATCACATCAAAAGGGCTCTTATTCCTATACTGAGGAATACTGGTAACTAACTATGTGCCTCCATTCTTCCAGAGAATGGCATCAACCCTTATATCTGATCAAGTGGGATCACATCCCTCAATCGCATCAGAATGGCCATGCGCTCACATCTGATCATGTAAGACTACATCCTACAGTCATATCAAAATAGCCCTCAATCCTAGATTTAGTATTCCTTGTAACTGACCAGGTGCCTCCATTCCAAGAATGGCATTTAGCCCTTACATCTGATCATGTAGGAACCAATCCTATAGTGACATCAGAATGGCTCAACACTCACATCTACCATGGAAGGAACCAAATCCTCTCACCATGACAAAATGGCTCAGCCCTTACATCTGACCATGCAAGGAACCTAATCCTCTCCCATGTGAGAATGGCTCTAAGCCTCATGATTTCCCCTTGGAGGGAACCTCGATACAGAGAACACCAAGCTTTTCCCTGAAGTACTCAAACTTTAATCTATCCAATGGCTTTGTCAATACATCAGCTATTTGTTTGTCCATCGCAACATACTGGAGCTTCACTGCTCCTCTATACACCATATCCCTAATATAGTGATACTTGATCTCGATATGCTTTGACTTGTCATGGAACACTGCGTTCTCTGAGAACTTCACACAACTCTGGTTGTTGCAATATATACAAGTAAGATTCATCTAGAGATCAAATAAATCAGACAATAGCTTCCTCAGTGATACCTCCTCACAACTAGCTGAACAAGCTACAACATACTATGCTTTAGCTGTACTCAGTGCCACACAGGATTGTTTCCTGTTAAACTAAGAGATCACACCTAATCCCATGCTGAAGCAACACCCTGAGGTGCTCTTCCTATCGATGGCACTACCTGCTCAATCTGAATCAACATAACCCTCTAGGTTAATCTTCTGATTTGCCTCGTACTTGAGCCCATAGTCAACTGTACCCTTCAGGTACCTCAGAATATGATTTGCAATCAAGTGAGCATGTCTTAGATCTGTCAGGAACTAACTCAAGGTGTTCACAGCAAAGCAAATATCTGGTCTCGTGTTCATCAGGTACATTAACGACCCAATCATCTGACGATACATCATAAAATCAACCGTTTTTTATGAAGCATCACTCAATAGCTTCAAGTTCGATGCCATAGGTGTGGTTATGGCCTTGCTGTCCATCATCCCAAATCTCTTCAAGATATCTACTGCATACTTCCCTTGTCTAAGGAAGATTCTATCCGCATCCTGCCACACCTCCATGCCTAAGAAATAGTGCATCATACCCAAGTCTTTCATTTCAAACTCGGCAGCAAGTTTCCTCTTCATATCAGTAATCAACTCATCCATACCTATTACAAACAGATCATCCACATATAGTAGGAGTATCACTGGATGCCATATTCAACCTTTTAGTAAAGGTTGTAGTCTACTTTACTTTTGGTAAAGCCCAAACTGGATAGGAAACCATCAATTCTGTTGTACCATGTCCTAGGTGCCTGTTTCAAATCGTATAGGGATTTCTTCAATCTACACACATGAGACTCCCTATCCTATATCTTAAAACTGAGTGGTTGTTCCACATACACTTCCTCTTATACTACACCATTCAAGAAAGAAGTCTTGACATCCATCTAGTGTATCTTCCATTTCATCACTATAGCTAGAGCAAGTACTGATCTGATGGAAGTGTATCTAGCTACAGGTGCAAAGGTTTCTTCATAATCTATTCGTTCTTTCTGAGTGAAACCATGAGCCATTAATCTAGCTTTATATTTCTCGATGCTGCCATCTGCAGCATGCTTGATATTTTAGATCCATTTGGAATTTACAATGGACTTCCCTTCTGGTCTTGGGACAACATCCTGAACATCATTCTTCATGATCAATTGATGCTCTTCGATCATAGCATCCTTCCATTCTTTCCATTTTTCCACTTCTTCATAGTTGGAAGGTTCTTTATCAATAATGTCACATAGTAAGGCTACATAACTAGAGCAAGATCTAGTTCTCTTTCTTCCTCTGGGTGTTTCTTCTAAAGCTCAATATCTTTCTACACCTTGGATAACTTGACGAACCCAAGCAGGTTTCCTCTTATGAGTATTATTCTCCAAAGGTGGATCTATAGGTTCTTGAGGTTCTTCAAATTCTCGATCGTCTTCTTGAATTTCTTCATTCATGATTGTATCATGAATTCTGGGTTCTCTTGTTTCCTCAGGTTCTTCAGCTATTCTCTTCCTTGATTTGATGTAGGCCTAATCTTCGTCACATTTTACATCTCTGCTAATTTCAATCTTCTTGAACATTGGGAAGTATATTCTGTAAGACTTCGAGCTTTTAGAGTATCCCACAAATATACCCTTCTTTCTTGAAGGAGCTAACTTTGTCCTCTTTTATTTCAGAATATGTATGTACACAGGACAACCGAATATTCTAAGATGGCTGACTTCTGGTTTCTTGCTGGAGAATACTTCTTCAAGAGTCTTGTTCTCGAGTACTCTATGTGGAGTATGGTTCTATACATACACTGTTGTTTTGGAAACTTCTGCGCATAGATGTTGTTAGCACTCAGAATGTACCCAGGTTGCAAAGGTAAATCCCAAAGATAATAGCAAAACCACTTTTAAAAAGAAAGTGGCTTTTCTTTCTAGAGAGGGATCTCTCAGATACAGATTTAATAAGGCCAGATATAAATTAACACTCAAAGATTCTATAAATGGTTGAAACAATACACATAACCATTGGGCAATGGGGTCACATAAACATAAAGATATCACAAAGACACATGTATAATACTTTAATCAAACGCGAGATAACCATTCCATCACAGTCATTCATTTAGTTTAGGTGAGATAGGAGAGACGATGAACATCCCATTAACATAGAGCATCAAAGATGAATTCTATATTAACTTTAGTAGAGAAATGTATAAAACATCTGAAACGATGATCAGAGCATAAACACTATGAATTCCAATCATTCAACACTGTGTTTTTAGATATGAAGAAAAACAGAATGAAGTGTTACACTGGAAAAAACAATCACAGAAAGAAGAGAAATACAGACCATAATGTAAATGACACAGGAATATTTGATAACTCTTACGCATTTGCTTTTTTATTCAAAAATATATGTCTTCATGAAAAACATTCAACAACAAGATGGGTTCCAACCCTCATCACATTAAATAAATGCACTTATATACATAAAATCATTGCATCTTCCAAGAAGATTTATAACTGAATAACTAAATAATCAAAGTCTTGTAACTAAATTCCTAGCTCCTAGGAATAAACTACTAACTTTGATCCTAACAGATCATTAAGTTAAAATCAACTTGGTAACATGGCCTCGTCCAAGCAGCTCCTCCGCGGGCAACACCTGTCTTCATGAATGAAGGATGTACTTCATTTTCCTGAATCTCTCTATGGCTCTCCATTGCTCCGCGCTGGGAATATCATATTCAATCATCTCCCGGATGGACACCTCTAGCTCCATGTAGGATTCATATGACACTTTAAGCATCTTTCCTCTAATGATCAGGAACTTCTGTAATATCTCAAAATCCTTCATCAATTTATCCACGATGACTTTCCCTGTCAGCCCCTTTTCCAGATCGCCAAATTTGGAATGATCCATTTGGCTTTGTACCAACAGGTTGTTATAGTTCTCCTACGAAAACATTCATCCCTCCTTGTCCCAAAAGGAAGGAAGGCCGTCTTCAAATAGTTCTTTGAAGGCCTGTTTGAAATCATTAACCTGTGAGATCATTTCATCAGCTTTGTTGTGGAATGCCTTCATCAAATGATGATTATGGATAAAAATTTTGGCCCATAGTACCATCATTGTTCTGTCCTTTACTCCTATATCATGCAAATTTTGATATGTTAATGAATTTAAGAAATTTAACACGTTCTGGGCTGTGGCAGGGGGTTTCCTCTCCATAGTTTCATATACTAACTTCAGTCTTTGATTGGCCATATCGATCAATATGCTTTGATCATCAATGAAGTTTAAATAGTTCCTGAATTTAGTAATTTCTACGGATAATGTATCCCAAATTATGTGTTTCGCCCCTTGGAGAGGACCCTTTCTGATGTTTCTTTCTTTCAATTCATTAAATTTCTTTTGTATCTAGTTTCTATATTGTAATATTTTATTTTTATTCTCATTCACTTTGGCTAACTCAGACTTGATATTTTCATTTTCCACCTTTAACTCTTTTATTTCTTCATCCTTTAGGCTGACCTAGGACATGGGTACTAACAAGTCATCTGCAGAAAATTCATTCAATGGTTTCTCAATATTTACAATAGATAGTTCCTCATCAGTGGGAGTCTGATTCATCAATTCCTCCATGATCTCTTTTTCATCATTTTGATCCTTTTTTAGCAGAGATATTTGCAATATCAGTTCACTACGTTCTGTTTCCCATTTGTCTTTTTCCTCTTGTATTGTGACAGCTCTTCCTTTATGCTCCATCATCTCCAGGTAGATCTTGTCCTTCTCTTCTTGTACCACTAATAATTCGGATGATTGAACATGTTCAGTGTTTGGGATCTTCAACATTTTCTTCAAAACCTGGAGGGCATTGTCCTTTTCTTCCAACAGTGTTTTGATTGCTGGGATGCTATCTTTCTCATTTCCTGAACTGATAATGTATGCTTGTAGCTTTTTAATTTGAATGGCATTGGCCTTATTTTCAACGTTTTCATGTTTTAACTGAACTTCTAACTTGTCTACCAAAATTTGTAACTTATTGATTCTCATCATAGCTTGCAATAGATCTGAATAAATAATATCACTTGTTTTCTTATGTAGCTTTATTTTGTCGGCTACACTAATCTTGTCTAATCTTACTTCTATCTCTGACATGTTCTTATCATTTACCATGGCCAATTTAAAGGTATTTCTTTCTATATCTCTGGTAGACACCAAAGAGGTTTTTGGATTGTTCAAACTCTTTACCCGCAGGAGTACATTCCTTGTCTCTTCTAGGGACTGTTTTTGTTTCTCCATATAACTGGTCATGAGTTCCTCTTTGGACTTGAAAATTGGGCTTGATTCTGAACTATCTACACCCTTAAAAGAAAATTGATTTACCTGTAGAGATTTTGTTGGAACTAAAGAAACTCTCTTTAAATCTTTTGAAATCTCTTCACTTAAAACTCCACCAACTTGAAACAATTTTGCCTTTTTGTGTGACCCATCCTCATCCACTTCCATGCTTTAAATTTCAGAAAGACTCCTTTTAATCAAAATATTAGGACCCTCCATCACTTGAGATACTGCAACTGGTATAACACCTGCACTTTCATTAGATCTTGGAATTTCCGTAAAATGAGACAAATTGGCTATCTCGCTCAGGCCTTCAATAACTTGGTGGTCAAATGGCTTGTTTTTGTTTGCCTACTTTCTCAGGGAAATTATATGATGGGGATCATAATTTACCCTTGGCTCTTTTTGAAATTCCATGCTTCCGAACAATTTTTCTATAAACACCAGGGCCCCTTTACTTTTGAAAATAAAAGAACCAACTTTGAGAGGGAACTTGATATTAGAATATTTATTAAAGGACCCAAAATGTTCTTCCTCTGAATGCAACCTTTGTCTCATAAATTCTAATGCAAAAATTCTGGGAGTAAGGAAAGTAGGTAACATATAAGGCTGCCCAGTAAATCCATATATCCTCAAAACAGTTGAATCCTTAGACAGGAACCAATCTTCGACTCAATCCTCAGGTGAGGGCTGCATTATGCATTTCATCTCTTCTAAGACCCGGGTTAACATCTCATGAAATAACATCTTGTATATCTCAAACATGATAGAATTGGAAAATTTCAAACATGTTGATTTGCTTGGGCAAATCTGTAGAGAACATGGTACTTAAGAACTACAACTTGGTGACGTTCGAACACAGCAACAGGTACAGTAAATAAGTTTGAAACTTGAAGAACCTAACTTTCGGAAATTCACTCAATTGAAGATGAATCGCTTCTGCCAAGTATTCATCCAGACTGAATACATGAACTGACTGAGACTCAAAACTCAATGAACTTATTTTTAACAGAAATCCCAGGATGACTTCATTTACATGACAGTCATCATCTAGACCCAAGACTTGACAGACTAATGACACCATTAATTGAAGTTCATATCTGAAAATACAAATATGATATGGCGGGAAAAGACCATCTAATGACTGACCATCCTTAAGAATATTTGACAAGAATTCACAACGGACCTAGGTTTCACAATTTTTATACAGTTCGGCTAAAATGGACTCATTTACAGGTTCACGACTTTCAGGGTAGTTATCGGGAAAGTTCAGGTTTTCACAGATGAATTCGGCATCAATCTTACATAGTATCCTAGACGTAGACTGACTCACAATGACTCTCTAAGAAGGGGAATAGTTAACTGCGCACCATTCTGTAAACTCGGGAAAATGTAGGGTTTGTTCGATAGAAAAATAATATAAAAATGATTTACAAACATTTAGGACATCATTACGCTGTGAATTGTATTGCCACAACCTCTCTTTGATGACTGATACACTTCCTACGGATAGGAAAGGGTCACACACTCCTCTATCCCTATCAACCAGATAGTCTTCTATGTCATCCAAAATATGACTAAACCCTTCCAAATCTTTTCCTTGGTCCATAATTCAGTCAATAATTGAAATTAGATGGATGAATTTCAGGCGTTTGAGCCTTACCTGTTATTGTGGCTGCATGTGTTCAAAATTGACTATTAGAGGTTGACAAGCACGTAGGTCCTTTTCATTCGTCTGGCACCAATAAAATAATCCTTGAGAAAGTCAACTTTGTTTATATAGGAACCCACTCCGGAGGCCCCCCTTCGGCGGTTTCCACCAAACCGCTTTTTCCTTCGAAATGCACCACAATCGACCACGTGTCCCATGGTTTCCATTCCACTACCACCTTTTATCTCCAACTACCACGCAAATACCCGCTCCGAATTCATCCACGGTCATTAATGTAATTCAGCTTTATTTCCCAGCCATCAGATCAAGAGACACGTACATAATTCCACTGGGCTCCTTCATTTTATCAAGTGTGCAAGTCTACCAGGAAGAGCTCACAATGACCGTAGATTTCAACAAGCTAGATCGACGATTGTTGATCTTCACGTCTCATCAAACGTCCAGTATGTCTTTATCCTTCTTGCATCTTTATAAAGCGGACATGCTATAAACCGTCGATTTCCATTTCCTCGCTTTGCACCATTGGATCTCGTGACAATTCACCTCTAACTCGTCCTTTGTCATACCTTTATATCATAATATTTAACCAAAGTTTGACAAGCAACCATTATTTCTTTTTTATCATGGTCCCTTCGAGCTTCTGCTAGGTAGGGTTGTTAACAATTGGCTTCATCTGGGGATGATATCCTCTGTGCAAGGTATCAAAGAACTCATAGACCAGGTGCCTATCTTTAATATTTCCTAATAACTTCCAGAGAACTTATCTTTTGTTTTTCATAGATATATTATTTTTATTTTTAGAAAGGAATGGCACGCCTCCTGAATATTAGGGCCTTCACCCCTCCGTACTGACTTGGAAGGAAAATAAGTATTTACAGGCTATAATACAAAAATTTTCTTCTTCCTTAGGACAGGTAATGTTTCAGATACCTTCCATTTACATGGTTACTATCCAGAAGAACCTCGTTCGGATATTCTAGCTGAAATGCGTTTTGTCCTCTGTATCCAATAACAACAGAAGGACCCACCCACATGTGATCAAATTTCCCATGTTTGTCTTCTCTAGGAGCATCCCACTTCAAGACCAAATCATCAATCTAAAACTGTTCTTCTTTGATTCTCTTGTCAAAAGTATTTTTCATTTTTTCCTGATGTACCTGCACCTTGTCATAAGCCTTATTTCTTCGTTCTTCCAGCTCAATAATCTAATTTATCCTCCTCGTTCGGATATTCTAGCTGAAATGCGTTTTGTCCTCTATATCCAATAACAACATAAGGACCCACCCACATGTGATCAAATTTCCCATGTTTGTCTTCTCTAGGAGCATCCCACTTCAAGACCAAATCATCAATCTGAAACTGTTCTTCTTTGATTCTCCTGTCAAAAGTATTTTTCATTTTTTCCTGATGTACCTGCACCTTGTCATAAGCCTTATTTCTTCGTTCTTCTAGCTCAATAATCTAATTTATCCTCCTTTGCATGTGATTTGGTTCTTCTTGCTGATCTTGAAAATATCTCATAACTAGAACACCCAGCGACGCTGGAAAAACAACTTCAGTTCCATATACCAGTTGGAACGGAGACATACCGATTGACCGTTTGGTACTAATTCTGTTATCCCACAGAGCATACTTGAGCTTGGTGTTCCAGGACTTCTTATCATCTTCCAACAACTTCCTGATGATCCTTACTAGGATTTTATTTGAAGATTCAGCTAACCCATTTCCCTATGGATAATAGGAAGTTAAATGATTAAGACTTATGTGATACTTGTGACAGAAATCAATCATTTTCTTGGCTTTAAAAGCAGCTACATTGTCTGTAACTATTCTTTTGGGGCATCCAAAACGAGCCAATATTTTTTCCTCAAGAAAGTCCACGATTACAGTTTCAGTGGCTCTTCTGGTTGGAATTGCTTCAATCCATTTTGTAAAATAATCTGTAGCTGTCAGAATCCATTTGTGTTGTCCTGACAAATTGGGGTTTATCTCACTGATAAAATCCAAACCCCACTGTAGGAAAGGAGCTTCTATTGTTATTGGATTTAAAGGAAGAGGAAGTACCTTTCTGTTACCATCAAAAATTTGGCATTAATGACACTTGCTGGTTTCTTTATACACATCTAAAAATAATGTTGGCCAATAATAACCTACTGTCAGAATTTTGTTTGTAGTTACTTTCCAAGAATGATGTCCTCCACAATCTCCCATATGGAATTCTTTGACTGTATGCTGAGCTTCATTTTCTAAAAGACAGTTTAGTAACACACCTCCGGGATCCTTCCAATAAAGATACTGATTTATAATACAAAACTTAGTAGCCTTCAATTTTATGGATCTCGCCCTTGACTTACTCAATCCTTCTGGTGCTTGTAGATTTCGAAGGACGTAAACAATATCAGAATACCATGGAGATGCCACAAAATCAGCCATCACTTCCACTTATGTATCCAACTAATGAACCCGGTGAGATAGGAAATTAATTTGTAAAGCCTCACAATTTGAATTAGCCATCATCTTTGCTAATCATTGTCCTTTAACCAGCTTAGTAGGATTTATCTCTATGTCATACTCCAGTAATGTAGCTATCTATTTTTCCCTTCTGCCTTCTGAATCTATTTGTGTCAAAATCCCTTTTACTGCAGCAGATGGAACATGTGCAATTATATGAGAATGCAGAAGATACACTCTGAAATCCTTCAATGATTTGACCAAAGCATATGCTTGTTTCTCCATGATGTCATATTTCGATTCTCCATCCCTCAACATTTTGCTAAAAAATGTTATGGGCTGTTCCAAATTCTCATCATTCTTCTGCAATAAAACTGCTGCTATAGTATATTCTGAAGCATATGAAAATACTAAGAAATCTTTGGTGAAATATGGGCTCACCAACATAGGAGCATCTGATATTGCTTTCTTAATTTCCCAAAAAGACTTTCTAGCTTCAGCATTCCATTTCACCTCATGACCCTTTTTCAACATATTTGTGATGTTCATTAGGATCTTAGCAAAACTTGGCACAAACCTTCTTAAAAAATTCACTTTCCCTAAGAAAGATTGTATTTCCTTTTTATTCCTGGGTTCACCTACTTTCAAAATTGCACTCCCCCTTTCAGGATCAATTTTTATTCCATCCTTGGATATTATATGGCCCAACAACTTTCCTTACTCTATTGCAAAATTGGATTTCTTCGGATTCAAAGATATACCAAATTTTCTGCACTTCATGAAAACTTTCTCTAAATGATGCAAATGCTCTCTGTCATATTTTGAATAGAGTTTGATGTCATCCATTTAGATTACCATGAAATTCCCAATTTCTCCTACAAAAGCGATATGCATAGCTCGCTGGAAAGTAGCCCCTGCGTTCATTAGGCCAAAAGGCACCTTTTCATACATAAAAGTGCCCCAGGGTGTAGTAAATGCAGGTTTCTCTTGATATTTAGGTAATACTTTGATCTGATTATAGCCAGAAAAACCATCCAACATTGAAATTCTTTCGACACCAACTACTTTCTGCAAAATGTGATCCATCTTTGGAAAAGGATAATTATCTTTCATAGAAACTTTATTTAGATTCCGGAAATCCACACACAGTCTGATTTCTCCATTCTTCTTTCTAACAGGAACCAAATTTGTAACCCACTTCAAAAATATTAATGTTACAATGATTTTGGCATCAAATAACTTTTTACTTTCCTTCTCAATGATAGGAAGAAATTTAGGGTTTATCCTTCTGAGCTTTTGTTTGAAAGGTTTCTCCCCAGGCTTTATAGGAATAGTATGCTGTATGATAGAGGTATCATATTCCTTAAGGTCTTCAGAACTCCAAGCGAAGACATCTGTATACTTTTTCATTAAATCCACATATTCTTCTTTTTATTTTCCACGCAATTTCTTGGATACCTATATAGTCTTAGGACTCTCTTTAGTGCCAATATTCCTATCCTCAACAGCATTCCCAACAGGATTTACTTTGGGATTCTTAGCCACATCATTTTGATCAAAAAGTTTTTCCAAAGGAATCAAACCCCTTGGTATGAAATTATTTTTTAATTTAATAATATCCTTACCTCCTAGGGTTCCCTTCAACTTTTCAGCACCATTCCACTCTTTCTCAAGTTCTTCATTATCTTGAATATTCTCGTCATTGTCATTTTCGGTGTCAATAGGAGTGCTCACAAATTCTCCTGAGAGTTCCAAGAACCTTCTGATCTGCATGTCATCTTCAAATACTTTCCAATATTTAGAATTATCAGGAATAGACGGTTTATTCACAATTTCCACCTGGTATTCTCTCTGACCAACAACGGGGGTTTCAAATTTTTCAGTAGCCACAGCTAAAGAATCGGCCACCAAATTTTCATGTCTGGGAATTACCTGAATTGTATGCTCTGTAAAAAAGTTACCAAAAATATCCCATACTTCATTCCTATAAGCCCTCATCTGGGGATGCCTGGTTTGATAGCTATCATTCACTTGATTTATCACCAACTCTAAATCTCCTAAGACTCTTATTCTTTGAGCTCCCAAATCTTTCAAAGCATGCAATCCCAGTAATAAAGCTTCATATTCTGCCACATTATTTGTGCATTCAAATGTCAGTTTATATGATAAAGTTTTGAAATCCTGAATATGAGAAATTATATACACATCGGCTCCAACACCTATTTTTGTAGCAGATCCATCAAAATACATAATCCACTGGCCTTCCCTTTTTTGTTTCGCCTCCAAAGCATCATGTTCCATCACTTCCTTTTCCTTATCTTCCTTAGACTTCTTGCGCAATTCTTTTTCTAAATCATGTGGGACAACATCATTAAAGAAAATAGAGGACCCCAAATCAGTATCAACAGCATATATGTGATGAATTTCAGGTTTATCTTGACTGCTTACTACACAAGGAGTTCTTTTTTCACTATATAACCTTCTGCTCCCATCTTGAACATGAATTGTAGCATATCACATATCCATCTGTAAACTACCTTTCAACTTGGAATTCCAAGATCTTGACAACAATACCCCAAACTTAGGTGGAATATCTTCCACTACCATGTCCATAACTATAGTTTTAGATGGCAATTTATTCAGAGTCACTACCATGTCTTTGATCAAACCAAGGCATTTTACTCTTTTAGAATCAAATGAATAAAATTATTTATAGGGTCATGTTACTTCCAATCCCAAAATTTCAACCACTCCCTTCGGCATTAAATTATGTGATGCTCCTGAGTCTAACATAGCATTATGGACCACCGTATCATGCACATTCAGACTCAAATAAAAAGGAGGGACTTCTTCACTTTCTAAATTTTCAATCTTTGACCCAAATGAAATAGTAGGATTATCATCATTCAACTCTAAAATATCATATTGTTATTCCCCTTGACCTTTGACCATTTTTGTTATAGTGTCTATATATTCATTGTTTCTCAACAATTCATTAAACAGGACAGATATTTTTAACTTTGAAAGTTCATTTTGCAAATTAAAACCGGAACCAACCCTTTCTACATCAATTGGGGCCATTTGCTTTATTCTTTTGTCTCTTTGTATCTCATTTTCAGCTTGTTTATTTATAAGAGACTCTTTTTGTACTTCTTTTCCCTTTTCTACATTTAGGGAACTCATGGAGGGTTGATTTGGATTTTCCTTACCCTTATTTATAAAAACTTCCATGTTTCTCAATCTGATTTTCCTCTACACATCATCCATAGCATGTAAATAACCCCTTTGATACTGCTCTATTTCCCTCTCAAATTCTTCATTTCCACTTTCTTGTTCAAACATGTTATGCTCTTCTTCAGTAAGATATACCTCTGAATCCAGCTCTCCAAAAAGATGAATTTCATTTTCAGTAGGATCCTCTTCATTAGCAACATAATTCTCAGGAAACGGTGGTCGAATTTCCTGTTCTTCCTGATTTTTCAGGTTTCTTATATCTCTCTGCCTATTTTGTGGAAGAACAAGAGGATTTGGTTTTCTAAAATTTGGGTTCCTAATTTGAAGGTCAGCTTGTTCTCTGTTGAACCCCCTATTGTCCATAGTTAATCTGTCCATCAATTTTTCCATCGTTTTCAACATCATTTCAAATTTGACATCATTAGTAGAAGAAGAGGCAGAAGGCAAATTTTCATCCTTTTTCCTTCTATCAAGATCTCTATGCTTCATTTTTCCACTTGCCATCATATTTGCTTCTACTTCCAAAGCATCTGTAAACATTGCAGCAAGGGTTGCCGATTTCCTTTCTCTTAATGAGAATGCAAAAACATTGTCAAAGGCTCCAACATAATGTAACTTGGAAGCGACCATAGAAGGTTTTATATCTTCCGGAATGGAAGTATAAAGCCTCATGAACCTGTTGGAGAATTCATGGATAGATTCAAAACCTCCTTTTTTGAGACTGTTATACTGAGACAAGAGCTGTAAAGGATTCTGTTTATCATCCCACCTATCTAAAAATGCATTCTGGAAGGCCTAAAAATTCATTATGGATCCATCTGGAAAATATTTAAACCATTTCTTTGCCTTACCTAACAAACTTTGAGCAAAAACCGCATTTTGACATCTGGCTAATCAACTTCTTCTAAGTCAATGAAATATTCAAACTTGGCAACATGCTGCTTTGCGGTTACGTCGCCTTCTCCATCAAATAAAGAAATTCTTTGGGAATAATTTTGAGGAAGGTCATGTAATAAAGCAGGTAAGTGCAAGGGAGTGAATTTGGCTTCCATGGGTCTAGGTGGGTTCGAGGGAACTGAAGGTTTTTTAGTATTTTGAACAATAAAGGTTTCGGATTTTGTAGTCTGTTGTAAATCTCTCTAGAGGGAATCCAACAAATAAGACTCTAATCTGCATGAATTAAATTGAGTATTCTTAAGATCTAACTCAGATTTGGTTTTCAACAAACTTTTTCCAACGTTAACTTCCCATTCTGGATCAATAGGGGAATCTTGAGAAGATGATGCACCAAACAAAGGAAAACCTATCTTTTCTTTATCTTTTCTCTTAAATAACTTTTCCAGATATTCCAAACTTTTCAAGACTTCGGTATCAGAGTTACCTCGTGTGTGTCTTCTCGAAGCTAGAATGACTCCTTAGGTTCTGAAAAAGTTTTACAATGGAGTCACCAGGGAAAATATACAACCTTTCTATTGGTAAAAATTCTTGTTTGCCCACAGAAATATTCTTCAACTTTGTCGTTCTCCCCAGGGCAGATGTGCACTTTCATTCCCCGGCCATGGTGCCAATTTGTTAACACTTAGAATGTACCCCAGTTGGAAAGGTAAATCCCAAAGGTAACAACAAAACCACTTTTAGAAAGAAACTGGCTTTTCTTTCTAGAGAGGGATCTCTTAGATACAGATTTAACAAGGCCAGATATAAATTAACACTCAAAGATTGTATAAATGGTTGAAACAATACACATAACCATTGGGAAATGGGGTCACATATACATAAATGTATCACAAATACACATGTATAATATTTTTTATCAAAGGCAACATAACCATTCCATCACAGTTATTCATTTAGTTTAGGTGATATACGAGAGACGATGAATAGCCCATTAACATAGAGCATCAAAGATGAATTCTATATTAACTTTAGTAGAGAAATGTATAAAACATCTGAAACGATGATTAGAGCATAAACACTATGAATTCCAATCATTCAACACTGTGTTTTCAGATATGAAGGAAAACAGAATGAAGTGTTACATTGGAAAAAACAATCACAGAAAGAAGAGCAATACGGACTGTAATGTAAATGACGCAGGAATCTTTGATAACTCTTACGCATTTGCTTTGTTATTCAAAAATATATGTCTTCAAGAAAGACATTCAACAACAAGATGGGTTCCAACCCTCATCACATAAAATAAATGGACTTATATACATAAAATCATCTCATCTTCCAAGAATATTTATAACTGAATAACTAAATAATCAAAGTCTTGTAACTAAATTCCTAACTCCTAGGAATAAATTACTAGCTTTGATCCTAACAGATCATTAAGTTAAAATCGAATTGCTAACATGGCCTCGTCCAAGCAACTCCTCCGTAGGAAACACCTGTCTTCATGAATGAAGGATGTACTTCATTTTCATGAATCTCTCCATGGCTCTCCATTGCTCCGTGCTGGGAATATCATATTCAATCATATCCCAGATGGACACCTCCAGCTCCATGTAGGCTTCATATGACACTTTAGGAAGCTTTCCTCTAATGATCAAGAACTTCTGTAATATCTCGAAATCCTCTGTTAATTTATCCACAATGACTTTTCCTGTCAGCCCGTTTTCCAGATCGTCAAATTTGGAATGATCCATTCAGCTTTGTACCAACAGGTTGTGATAGTGATCCTGAGAAAATATTCATCCCTCCTCCTCCCAAAAGGAAGGAAGGCCATCTTCAAATAGTTCTTTGAAGGCCTGTTTGAAATTATTAACCTATGAGATCATTTCATCAGCTTTGTCTTGGACTGCCTTCATCAAATGATGCTTATGGATAAAAATTTTGGCCCATAGTACCATCACTATTCTATCCTTTACTCCTATATCACGCAACTTTTGATATGTTAATGAATTTAAGAAATTTAACATGTTCTGGGCCATGCAAAGGGGTTTCCTCTCCATAGTTTCATTTACTAACTTCAGTCTTTGATTGGCTAGATTCATCAATATGCTTTGATCATCAATGAAGTTTAAATAGTGCCTGAATTTAGTAATTTCTATGGATAATGTATCCCAAATTATGTGTTTCTCCCCCTGGAGAGGACCCTTTCCAATGTTTCTTTCATTCAATTCATTCAATTTCTTTTGTAGCTGGTTTCTATCTTGCAATATTTTATTTTTATTCTCATTCACTTTGGCTAACTCGGACTTGATCTTTTCATTTTCCACCTTTAACTCTTTTATTTCTTCATCCTTTAGGGTGACTTGGGACATGGGTACTAACAAGTCATCTGCAGAAAAATCATTCAATGGTTTCTCAATGTTTACAATAGACAGGTCCTCATCAGTGGGAGTCTGACTCATCAATTCCTCCATGATCTCTTTTTCATCATTTTGATCCTTTTTTAGCAGAGAGATTTGTGATATCAATTCACTCCGTTCTGTTTCCCATTTGTCTTTTTCTTGTTGTAATTTGACAGCTCTTCCTTTATGCTCCATCATCTCCTGGTAGATCTTCTCCTTCTCTTCTTGTACCGCTAATAATTCGAATGATTGAACATGTTCAGTGTTTGGGATCTTCAACCTTTTCTTCAAAACCTGGAGGGTGTTGTCCTTTTCTTGCAACAGTATTTTGATTGCTGGGGTGCTATCTTTCTCATTTCCTGAACTGATAATATCTTCTTGTAGCTTTTTAATTTGAATGGCATTGGCCTTATTTTCAACTTTTTCATGTTTTAACTGAACTTCTAACTTGTCTACCAAAATTTGTAACTTATTGATTCTCATCATAGCTTGCAATAGATCTGAATAAATAGTGTCACTTGTTTGCTTATGGAGCTGTATTTTGTCGGGTACACTAATCTTGTCTAATCTTACTTCTATCTCTGACATCTTCTTATCATTTACCATGGCCAATTTAAAGGTATTTCTTTCTATATCTCTGGTAGACACCAACGAGGTTTTTGGATTGTTCAAACTCTTTACCCGCAGGAGTAAATTCCTTGTCTCTTCTAGGGACTGTTTTCGTTTCTCCATATAATTGGTCATGAGTTCCTCTTTGGACTTGAAAATTGGGCTTGATTCTAAACTATCTACACCCTTAAAAGAAAACTAGTTTACCTGTATAGATTTTGTTGGAACTAAAGCAACTCTCTTTAAATCTTCTAAAATCTCTTCACTTAAAACTCCACCAACTTGAAACAATTTTTCCTTTTTGTGTGACCCATCCTCATCCACTTCCATGCTTTCAATTTCAGACAAACTCCTTTTAATCAAAATATTAGGACCCTCCGTCACTTGAGATACTGCAACTGGTATAACACCTGCACTTTCATCAGATCTTGGAATTTCTGTAAAATGAGACAAATTGGCTGTCTCACTCACTCCTTCAATAACTTGGTGGTCAAATGGCTTATTTTTGTTTTCCTACTTTCTCAAGGAAATTATATGATGGGGATCATAATTTACCCTTGGCTCTTTTTGAAATTCCATGCTTCCCAACAATTTTTGTATAAACACCAGGGCACCTTTACTTTTGAAAATAAAAGAACCAACTTTGAGAGGGAACTTGATATTAGAAGATTTATTAAAGGCCCCAAAATGTTCTTCCTCTGAATGCAACATTTGTCTCATAAATTCTAATGCAAAAATTATGGGAGTAAGGAAATTAGGTAACCTATAAGGCTCCCCATTAAATCCATATATCCTCAAAATAGTGGAATCCTTAGACAGGAACCAATCTCCAACTCGATCCTCAGGTGAGGGATGCATCATGCATTTCATCTCTTCTAAGACCCGGGGTAACATCTCATCAAATAACATCTTGTATATCTCGGACATGATAGAATTGGCAAATTTCAAACATGTTGATTTGCTTGGGAAAATATGTAGAGAACACGGTACTTAAGAATTGCAACTCGGTGACGTTCGAACACAGCAATAGGTTCAGTAAATAAGTTTGAAACTTGAAGAACCTAACTTTCAGAAATTCACTCAATTGAAGATGAATCCCTTCTGCCAAGTATTCATCCAGACTGAATACATGAACTGACTGAGACTCAAAACTCAATGAACTTATTTTTAACAGAAAGCCCAAGATGACTTCATTTACGTGATAATCATCATGTAGACCCAAGACTTGACAGACTAATGACACCACTAATTGAACTTCATCTCTGAAAATACAAACACGGTATGGCAGGAAAAGACCATCTAATGACTGACCATCCTTAAAAATATTTGACAAGAATTCACAATCGACCCCGATTTCACAATTTTTATACACTTCGGCTGAAATGGACTCATTTACATGTTCACGGCTTTCAGGGTAGTTATCGGGCAAGTTCAGGTTTTCACAGATGACTTTGGCATTAATCTTACATAGTATCCTAGAAGTAGACTGACTCACAATGACTCTCTGAAAAGGGGAATAGTTAACTACGCACCATTCTGTGAACTCGGGAAAATGCAAGGTTTGTTCGACAGCAAAATAATATAAAAATGATTTACAAACATTTAGGACATCATTACCCTATGAATTGTATTGCCACAACCTCTCTTTGTTGACTGATACACTTCCTACGGATAGGAAAGGGTCACACACTCCTCTGTCTCAATCAACCAGATAGTCTTCTCTATCATCCACAATACAACTAAACCCTTTCAAATCTTTTCCTTGGTCCATAATTCAGTCAATAATGGCAATTACATGGATGAATTTCGGGCGTTTGAGCGTTACCTATTACTGTGGCTGCATGTGTTCGAAATTGACTGTTAGAGGTTGACGAGCATGTAGGTCCTTTTCATTCGTCTAATGCCAATAAAATAATCCTTGAGCAAGTCAACTTTGTTTATATAGGACCCCACTCCAGAGGCCCCCCTTCGGTGGTTTCCAGCAAACCAGTTTTGCCTCTGGAATGCACCACAGTCGACCACATGTCCCATGGTTTCCATTCCGCTACCACCTTTTATCTCCAACTACCGTGCAACTTCCCGCTCCGGATCCATCCACGATCGTCGATGTAATTCACCTTTATTTCCCATCCATCGGATCAAGCGAAACATACCTAATTCCGCTGGGCTCCTTCATTTTATCAAGTGTGCAAGTCTACAGGGCGGAGCTCACAATGACCGTAGATTTCATGGAGCTGGATCGACGACCGTTGATCTTCATGTCTCATCAAACATCCAATATGTCTTTATCCTTCTTGCATCGTTATAAAGTAGACATGCTATAAACCATTGATTTCCATTTCCTCGCTTTGCACCATTGGATCCCATGACAATTCACCACTTACTCATCCTTTGTCATACCTTTATAACATAATATTTAACCAAATTTTGACAAGCAACCATTATTTCTTTTTTATCATGGTCCCTTCAAGCTTTTGCTAGGTAGGGTTGTTAGCAGATGCATAGGAAGATCTTGATCATGAAACATTGCTCTTGTAGCTTCCATGATAGTTCTATTCTTCCTTTCTACAATCCCATTTTGTTATGGATTATATGGAGTGGAAAAATCCCTCTTAATCCTTGAGTCTTTACATAGTTCTTTGAATTTATTTGATGTGAATTCTTTTCCATTATCCGATCAAAAGGTCTTGATCTTCTTTTCTGTGTGATTCTTGATCAAGGCTTTGAATTCCTTGAATTTCCTGAATACTTCATCTTTGTTCTTCATGAAGTAAATCCATGTCTTCATAAAAAAATCATCAATAAAAGAAACATAGTATACATACCCGCTTAGTGAACTAGATGACATTGGACTGCATACATCGTAGTGGATGATTTCCAAGATTGCTTTTGTCTTGCACTCGCTACTTGGAAATGTCTTCTTTGTGTTATTTCCTTTTGCACATCCTTTGCATATACCTTCATGTTTTGTCTGCATTTCTGGGAGACCTTCAACAACTTTGCTTGCAAGTGGTAGTGCTCTGTAATGCACATGTGCAAGATTTCTATGTCAAAGCTCATTTGGTTCTATCGAGTCATGAACCAAAGCTTGTTCTAGTTGACTCTTTAGTTTGTATAGTCCTCCTTCTTGTTCTCCAATCACTACTCCATCATCGAAATAATTTCCTTTTGGCCACATGAGGATTTGGCCATCTACAAATAAAACCCTCATTCCTTTTGCATCCAATGCAGATATGGAGAGGAGGTTCTTCTTTAGTCTAGGTACAAACAATACATCTTTCATCTTGATAGAATTTCCAGATTCTAGCTTATAGGAGGATTCCCTTCTACCTTTTATTGGATACTGGTAGTCAATTCCAAATTTCACTTTGTGAGGTGATTCATGTTCATATAATTTCACAAAGTATTCCTTGAATCCTATCATGTTCTTGGAAGCACCACTATCTATAAGCCAATCATTGTTTCCATGTGTGATAGTTCCCGTGAGAGAAGAGATCAGAACATATTCTTCATCACTTGAAGAATCATCATTAACTTGTCTATTTTTCTTTGTGGAAGGTTCATCATCCTTTGTAGCATGAGCATGATGTCTTCTCTTATTTTCCTTCTTCTTCTGAGAGCTACTTTTATTCTTAGGACAATCTCTAGCAAAGTGTCCTCTTTCATCACATGTATAGCAAATGAACTTAGACTTATCTCTAGGATTTCTAAAGTTATTCCTTTGATGAGAGTACTTACTTATGTGGTGGCTAGATCTGGTTTTCTTGGATTGTACTATGAGTGCTTGATCTTCACTTCCCATTTTCTCTTCTTGAGCTTCTATCTAAGCTTCTTCTTGAGAGAATTCCTCCCATAGTCTTCTGAACTTGACTAACTTCTTTCTGGCATAGATCCCTTGAATGAAAGAGTCCCATGTCCTAGGGAGACCATTCAAGGTGGTCATTACAATCTTTGCATTCTCCACTTATTCATCTTCTACTTCCAATTGTTCCTTGATTTGAGAAACCCTTGTAAAGTAATACTGGATGGTTTCTACATTCTCGATCTTCACATTCTTCAACTGGTTCCTCAAGGTCATCTTTCGGTTTATGTTCTTTCCTTCAAACAATTTGGTTAGGGCATCAAACATAGCTTTAGGTGTCTTCAGGGAGTACACCTATGGTATGAGGTGATCCTTCATTGAATCAACAATGATCCTCTTTGCCATAAACAACTTCTTCTTGTGTAAGGCCTTAGCCTCATCTCCCTCTAGAAGTGGAACGTCCTCATTGATGTAGGACTCCAACTCATTCTCTTCCAGGACCAAGGATATCCTATACTTCTAGCCTCGGAATTTATCAACTCCCTTAATATTTTCATCAATCTTGGTATTATGGGACATCTTAACTAAGAACCTCAAATGGAAATACAAAATATTTAGATCTTACCAGGTCAAGATGTCGGATATGGATTTGGAACTGAAATTTTGTAGTGCTAGTTTAGGAGCAGATTAGGGCTTTACTCTTTCTAGAGTTCTGTCCAACCAAATGCTTAGATATTGATCCCTAACTTCAATTTTGAGTAGGAGATCAATCCAGGCTTGGGATCACTAAAAAATTTCACTTCTGTGCAAAGCCCTAATTTTTGGCAGCACTATCGGGTCCAAAATTGAAAAACCTCAGAATTGGATTCTGCTTCGACAGAAAGATGCACCCTAGGGAGGAGATTTATTCCAACCTTATTTTTCTGAAAATATGTGGAGAGAGATCCAAAAAATAGGAATCCCTAGTTCCCACAGCTGCATAGTGTCTTCTTCTTAGGTTAGCTCTAATACCATGTTAGATTTTTAACTTTAAGCTAGAATTATATTAGGAACTTTAACTAAGATAATAACAAGCACAACAATCAAACACAAGAGACAATGAACACAATGTTTTTCCTTGGGGAAACCATAAATGGAGAAAAGCCCGCAACTTCCTCAGAGATAGAATCGGCACCAAATAGAAAATCCAAAAACAATAAGATGATGTTCCGACAGCAGTAACCTCTTTCTTCCTAGCCCCAATGTATTTTTATTCCTCAGCTATGCACTATAACTAAGTGTGAGTGAGTGTATGTTAAATAGAGATGCTATCTCTCTATTTATACTAATTCTTGACTTGGCTAAACCCAACTAGGGCTGACTTCATTAAGTGAGTCTAGAAACCCTAGTTCCCCGAAACTCTGGGGCCTTTAACCCTTGACCAATAGGAGGGTTACCCACAATGACTTGACATGACTTTTTTATATTATAGATCCTCGTGATCGAAACATCGGGGCATGATATGAATCAATTACATTACAGACAAATCCTGAAATAAACATTGGGGTACAAGCCATAAGATATATAAGTGAATACATTCCAAAGTTACGAATACATTAACATAATATAGCATCTTCATCTTTTTATTTCACTATCTCTTCCATTTTTATATGCACGTTTCCCATAAAATATTCATGGTATCACTAAATTAATACTTCATTTTAAATTTTATATTAAACAATAGTCTGAATTTAAAAGGAATGTAACATACCCCAAAAATACCTGAATAGACTTTTCACATGGCATTATAATTTTTTATTTTTAATAGTATACATTTAACCATATCGAATAAATTAATTTTTTTTACTTAACCATACCATTCTTTCAAGATTAGGAATCTACCAAACACAATCACTTTAATGCTGATTTACATAAACAAATTATAATAAGGTACAACTGTTACACTAGTCTCAACACTATCTTGGAAATGACATAACTATTTACACATTAACCATGTCTTTTAAATTGTGGTCCCTACATAATAGGGTACCATACTTTGTATTTTGATCTCTTGGGTGCAACCATTAGAGATGACACATTCATGAGTCTCCTTAGTAAATCAAACAATAAGGCTACATATACTTTAGATGTTAAAAGAACAAACTAAAAAGTATGCACATATACAATGGTTGTACTCTATAGTTTCTTCCAAGAGTTATCTCGATGCCTTTCACAACCTTTGTACCCAATACTTGAAGTCATGTAACTCAACATACATATTACTACTATATATCAGTCTATAAATCCAAGAACATAAGCTTCATAATAAGTTTCATAATAAACTTATAATCAAGATAAATTAACTCTTATAAACAAATCTAACCATTACATATACTTATTTAATTTGATTCTATCTTGGGACATTGAAAGCATGTCTACGACTTTCCCTTTGCTCCCAATTGAGGCTTCATATGACATATGTTTTCTGCCTAAAGTCACCCCGCGATTATGTCATATCTTAGTATTTTTAAGCACACATTCCAATCCGACCAAAACTCTATTCTTATCAAGAATATGAAGGCTACTTCTTCAAATACCAACTCTTAGATTCCCTAACATAGAAAATTGTTTTTGAATAATCATAGAGCATTCCATCTATGTTATAATAAGTGAAACGCGATTAACACCTTTAGTGAGAGAATCTATTTAACCCTTTGTATGGTGGCTTATTTTAAGTGTGCCACTAATTCTACAACCTTATAATATTAATATATTCTTGATATTTTCATATACTATTAACATTAGATAAATTTGCACTTGGTTATGCTCTAAAATATACCAATCGAGCCTTATTCATTCAAACTTTGGTAATCATTGTTCATATTTTTTACACAATTATTAATGTATTCTTGATCAAATAAATTTCATATAATATAAAGGGTGGATAAAATTACACTTAGTCATGTTCTAAGATACACCAATAGAAGCCATAAACTCAAAATCTTTCATGTAGATGGCATATACTAGGAAAACCCAGCCATTAATAATAATATCCAACACCCATATATTTACACACAAAATAATGCAGTCATAGAAATCATGATACTGAAAGGTAATAATAATATCCATCACTCATATATTTACACTCAGAAAAATGCAGAAATACAAATCACCATACCAAAAAGAAATCCCACAGAGTTATTGGTTTTAGATCACGGTTAAGGTCTTCGACAATAATGCAGGTATATTTTTAATCTTATAAATACTTTAGAACAATTTCATTGGGTTCATTCCAATCGTGGTTACAATTATGAGGTGTCTCATCTTAACCTTGCTGATGTATTTGTAACTTCAGAATGTATTCATCTATGTATCTTATGTATTGTAACCCAATGTTTATTCTGTGATGTATCTATTATGTAATTGAGTCATGTTGTCATGCCCTAATGTTCCGATTGGGAGAATCAATAATGTAAACAAGTCATGTAAAGTCATAGTGGGTAACACTCCGATTGTGTAAGGGTTAAAGTCCCCGCAGTTTCGGGGCGACTCTCCCAGTAGAGGTTGGCCCTAGTAGGGTTTTAGTCATGTCGAAATTAGTATAAATAAAGAGCTAGGGTCTCTATTTAGCACACATCACTCACACACTCAAGTGTAGCACATACTTGATGAAGGAGAATACACTGGGGATAGACGAGAAGAAGATTACTACTTTCGGGAGTGCATCTTACTGTTTTGGGGTTTGACATCTTGTGTTGATTCTATCTCTGAGGAAGTTGTGGGGTTTTCTCCATTTATGGTTTCCCTGATGAAAATAGATGTGTTCATTGTCTCTTGTCTTTGATTGCTGTACTTTTTTTCTCTCAGTAAATATCCTAACATAATGCTAGCTTAATGTTGAAAAACTAACATGGTATCAGGGCTAACCTGAGAAGAAGACACTATGCAGCTGTGGGAACTAGGGCTTCCTAGTTTGTGGATATTCCTCTACATATTTTCAGCAAAATTAAGGTGGAATAAATATCCTCCTTAGGGCGCATCTTTCTATCAAAGCAAAATCCAATTCTGAGGTGTTTCAGTTTTGGACCTGTCACTACTGTCGAAAATTAGGGCTTTTCACAAAAGAGGAATTTTTTAGTGAGCCCAGGCCTGAATTGATCTCCTCCCCAAAATTGAAGTTAGGGACAAATTTCAAGGCATTTGGGTGGATAGAACTTTGAAAAAGAAAAACCCTAATTTTCTCATGAACCAACTCTGCAAGATTTCAGCTCAAGTTTCAGATCTGACATCTTGAACCTGGTAAGATCTAAAATCTTTTGTATTTCCATTTGAGGTTCTCAGTTAAGATGTCTCATCATACCAAGCTTGATGAAAATATTGAGGGAGCTGATAACTTTCAAGCCTGGAAGTATAAGATCTCCCTAGTCCTGGAAGAAAATGAGTTAGACTCCTACATCCATGAGGAGGTTCCAGTTCCAGAGGGAGATGAGGCAAAGGCCTTGCATAAGAAGAAGATGGTTATGGAAAATAGGATCATTGCTGATTCTATCAAGGATCACCTTATCCCACAGGTGTCCTCTCTCAAGACACCTAAAGCTATGTTTGATGCCCTAACCAAATTGTTTGAAGGGAAGAACATAAACCAAAAGATGACCCTGAGAAACCAATTAAAGAATGTGAATATTCAGAATGTAGAAACAATCCAGTCTTACTTCACAAGAGTTTCTCATATCAAAGATCAACTAGAAGTAGTTGATGAAGAAGTGGAAAATGCAGATATTGTAATGACTACATTGAATGGACCTCCTCGGTCATGGGATTCTTTCATCCAAGGAATATATGCTAGGAATAAGTTAGTCAACTTCAGCAGACTATGGGAAGAGTGCTCTCAAGAATAAGCTCAGATAGTGGCTCGAGAAGAGAATATGGGAAGTGAAGACCAAGCTCTCATGGTACACTCCAAGTCTCACTCCAAGTAAAGCAAAAGAAGACCTCATAGCTCCAGAGGTAAGCACTCTCATAAAGATAACACTAGAAGAGATGTATCTAGGATCATATGCTATAATTGTGATGAAGCAAGACACTATGCAAGGAATTTTCCTAATAAACAAAAGATAATAAAGAAGAGCAACCAAAGAAGACATCATGCTCATGCTATAGAGGATGATGAACCATCTAGGAAGAGATCCAGATATGAAAGTGAAGATTCTTCAAGTGAGGATGAATATGTTCTGATATCCACTCTCACAGGTAACATTACTCATGGTAGTGATGATTGGCTTATAGACTGTGGGGCTTCCAAACATATGACTAAATTCAAGGAATCCTTTGTGAGACTGTCAGAACATGAATCACCTCACAAGGCAAAGCTAGGAGATGACTACCAATATCCAGTAAAAGGTAGTGGGGAATCTTCATATAAGTTAGACTCTGGAAAATATCTAACAATGAAAGAAGTATTGTTTGTGCTAGGACTCAAGAACAACCTTCTTTCCATATTAACATTAGATGCAAAAGGAATGTGAGTTGCATTCATAGATGGTCAAGTCATCATGTGGCCAAAAGGAAATACTATCAATGATGTGGTAGTGATTGGAGAATAAGAAGGAGGATTGTACAAATTGAAGGGCTATCCAGAACAATCCTTGGTCCATGACACAGTAGATCCAAGTGAACTTTGGCATAGAAGGCTTGCACATGTGCATTACAGAGCACTACCTATTGCAAGCAAACCTGTCAAAGGTCTTCCAGAAATTCAAGCAAAACATGATGGGGTTTGCGAAAGATGTGTGAAAGAAAAGAATACAAAGAAGACATTTCCAAGAAGAGAAAGCAAAGAAAAAGGAATCTTGGAAATTATCCACTCCGATGTATGCATTCCTATGTCATCAAACTCTCTAAGCGGGTATACATATTATGTTTCTTTTATTGTTGAATTTTCTAGGAACACATGGGTTTACTTCATGAAGAACAAAGACAAAGTATTCATTAAGTTCAAGCAATTCAAAGCCTTGATCGAGAACCATACTGAAAAAAATATCAAGACCATTCGATCAGATAATGGAGGAGAATTCACTTCAAATGAATTCAAAGAGCTATGCAAAGAATCAAGGATTAAGAGGGATTTGTCCACTCCTTATAATTTACAACATAATGGGATTGTGTAATGGAAGAACAGAACTATCATGGAAGCCGCAAAAACAATGCTTCATGATCAAGACCTTCCTATGCATCTTTGGGAAGAAGTTGCCAGAACAACGGTGTATGTACAGAACCATACTCCACATAGAGTACTCAAGAACAAGACTTAAGTCTTCTCCAGCAAGAAACCATAAGTCAGCCATCTCATAATATTTGACTATCATGTGTACATCCACATTCCAAAAGAGAAGAGGACTAAATTAGATCCTTTAGAAAAGAAGGGTATATTTGTGGGATACTTTGAAAGATCGAAGGCTTACATAATATATTTCCCAGGATACAAGAATATTAACATCAGTAGGGATGTGACATTTGATGAAGACACAGCTTACAATAAATGCAGAAAGAGACCTGCTAAAGAATGTCAAGAAGCAGAAGCACCTAGAATTCATGATACAACCATGAATGAAGAAACTCGAGAAGAAGATCGAGAATTTGAAGATCCACAAAGACCTGTAGATCCACGTCTGGAGAAGAATCCTCATAAGAAAAAACCTGCATGGGTACGAGAACTTATCCAAGGTGAGAAAAGATATTGGGTTCCATAAGAGGATCACAGAGAAAGAAAGAGGACCAAATCCTATTCCAGATATGTAGCTTTACTATGTTATTTCATTGATAAAGAACCTTCTAGTTATGAAGAAGCGACAAAACGGAAAGAATGGAAGGGTGCTATGATCAAAGAGTACCAATAAGTCATGAGGAATGATGTTTGGGATGTTGTCCCAAGACCAGACAGGAAGTCAGTTGTAACTTCCAAATGGATCTACAAGATCAAACATGGTGCAGATGGTAGCATTGAAAAATATAAGGCAAGATTTGTAGCTCGAGGTTTCTCTCAGAAAGAGGGAATAGACTATGAAGAAACCTTTGTACCTGTATCCAGATACACTTCCATCAGATCAGTACTTGCTCTGGCTGTAGTAATGAAATGGAAGATACACCAGATGGATGCCAAGACTGCTTTCTTGAATGGTGTAGTGGAAGAGGAAGTGTATGTAGAACAACCACTCAGTTTTGAGACACATGACAGGGAGTCCCATGTATGCAGATTGAAGAAAGCCCTATATGGTTTGAAACGGGAACCCAGGACATGGTATGGTAGAATTGATAGCTTTCTATCCAGTTTGGGCATTACCAAGAGTAAAGCAGATTCCAAACTTTACTACAAGGTTGAAGATGGAAACCCAGTGATGCTTCTACTATATGTATATAATTTGTTCGTGATAGGTATGGATGGGTTGATTACTAATATGAAGAGAAATCTTGATACTGAGTTCAAGATGGAGGATTTGGGTATGATGCATTACTTTCTAGCTGTGGTGGTGTGGAAGAGTATGGATGGAATCTTCCTTGGACAAGGGAAGTATGTAGTAGAGATCCTAAAGAGGTTTGCGATGATGGATTGAAAGACTATGGCCACACCTATGGCATCAAACCTGAAGCTATTGAGTGATGCTTCTTCAGAGTGCGTTGATGCTATGATGTATCGTTAGATGATTGGGTCATTGATGTACCTAACCAACACAAGACCAGACATTTGCTTTGCTATGAACACCTTGAGCCAGTTCTTGATAGATCCTAGAAATGTTCACTTGATTGCTGCAAAGCATATTCTGAGGTACCTGAGGGGCAGAGTTGATTATGGCTTCAAGTACGATGCGAATCAAAAGATTAACCTGGAGGGTTATGTTGATTCAGATTAGGCAGGAAGTTCCATCAATAGGAAGAGCACTTCAGGGTGTAGCTTTAGTATAGGATCATGTGTGATCTCTTGGTTTAGGAGGAAGCAATCATGTGTGGCACTGAGTATAGCTGAAGCAGAGTATGTCGCAGCTTGTTCAGCTAGTTGTGAGGCAGTATGGCTGAGGAAGCTACTATTTGATTTATTTGATCTCCAAATAGATGCTACTTGTATACATTGTGACAACTAGAGTTGCGTGAAGTTGTCATAGAATCCAGTGTTCCATGACAAGTTGAAGCACATCGACATCAAGTATCACTATATCAGGGATATGGTGCAGAGAGGAGTAGTGAAGCTCTAGTACGTTGCCATGGAGGAACAGATAACTGATGTGTTAATGAAGCCAGTGAAGTTCAAGTACTTCAGGGAGAATATTGGTGTTCTCCAGATCAAGGTTTCCTCCAAGGGAAAGTGATGAGTCCCAAATCCATTCTGACAAGAAGGTCATATGTAAGGGTTGAGCCATTCTGTCATGGTGAGAGGATTTAGTTCCTTCCATGTTAGATATGAGTGCTAAAGATCCAAATCCATTCTGACGAGCAGGTCAGATGTAAGAGCTGAGCCATTCTGTCATGGTGAGAGGATTTAGTTCCTTCCATGTCATATATGAGTGCTGGCCATTCTATCAAGTAGGACAGATGTAAGGGAAACTACCACTCTCCGGGAGAGTGGAGGCACCTGGTCCATTACCAGGTAGCTCAGTCTGGGACTGGGTGCTTTTCTGATGAGGGTGGAAGATTTGGTTCCTTCCAGGTCAGATGTGAGTGCATGCCATTCTATCATGGTGAGAGGATTTAGTTCCTTCCATGTCAGATGTAAGTGCGGGCCATTCTGTCATGGCGAGAGAATTTAGTTCCTTCCATGTCAGATGTAAGTGCAGACCATTCTGTCATGGTGAGAGGATTCAGTTCCTTCCATGTTAGATGTAAGTGCGGGCCATTCTGTCATGGTGAGAGGATTCATTTCCTTCCATGTCAGATGTAAGGGTGGGTCATTCTATCATGGTGAGAGGATTCAGTTCCTTCCATGATAGATGTGATTACGGGGTCTTTCTGATGTGATTGTAGGTTACTACATGATCAAATGTGAGTGTTAGGCATGCCTTTCTGATGAGTAGGTCAGATGTAAGTGCTGGGAAAAGACCTACTTGATGGCTAGGCCTAGAACCCCTACGAAAGAAGGCTAGCTCTATAGAAATTCCTATGATGAGATAGCACACATGATGATGACCAGATGAGATCCAGATCGAGCCATGATCCAAATCTAGTTATGATGACTTCGAGAGATCTAGATCAAGTGATGATCCAGACCCAGCAATGATGATCCAGATTAAGTGATGATCCAGATCTAGTGATGATCTAGATTGAGTGATGATCTAGATCCAATCCAATGATGATGATCCAGATCAAGTGATGATCCATATCCAGTGATGTTGATATAGATCAAGAGATGATCCAGATCCAATGATGATGTCCCATGATGATCCTGATCAAGAGATGATCCAGATTCGAAGAATTAAGATGACTTGAAGAGGAAGATGAATTGAAGACTTACAAGACTCAAGATGCAGATGACGAGATGATCCAATTGATACAGAGAAGAAGACCGATGCTGAAAATTGTGTCGAAAGAATACCTTCCTAGTTAAGAGGGAGTGTTGATGTATTTGTAAATTCACAATGTATTCATCTATGTATCTTATGTATTGTAACCCGATGTTTATTCCAAGATGTATCTATTATCTAATTAAGTCATTTTGTCATGCCCTAATGTTTCGATCAAGAGAATCAATAATGTAAACAAGTCATGTCAAGTCATAGTGGGTAACCCTCCGATTGTGTAAGGGTTAAAGTCCTCGCAGTTCCTAGGCACTAGGGTTATTAGACTCTCCTAGTAGAGGCCGGCCCTAGTAGGGTTTTAGTCATGTTGGGATTAGTATAAATAGAGAGCTGGGGTCTCTATTTAGCACACATCACTCACACACTCAAGTGTAGTGCATAGTTGAGGAAGGAGAAGACACTGGGGCTAGACAAGAAGAATATTAATGTTGTTGGGAGTGCATCTTACTATTTTGGGGTTTTACATCTTGTGCTGATTCTATCTCTAAGAAAGTTGTGTGGTTTTCTCCATTTATGGTTTCGCTGATGAAAAACACCGTGTTCATTGTCTCTTGTGTTTGATTGTTGTACTTGTTGTTCTCTAAGTAAAGATCCTAACATAATCCTAGCTTAATGTTGAAAAACTAACAAACCCAGGGAACTAAATCAAGAATCGCAGACCACAATTCTATAAACACTCATTCAGATTTAACATATATTAAAACAAAGGAACCAAATCTTTTAATTTCATAATTAGATGAAATAGTAAGAAAACGATATTGCGGGCATCAAATTACTTCACATCTAAACAATATGAGTCATGCATGAAAAGATGAAATCAATTCCTTGAACGACGCAACTCATATTTTTTAGAATAACTAGAAATAAATTTATTCTCCTAGAAGACATTATGGCAGACATTGTCTAGATCTATTCTATAGTGCTTATTCCAAAAACAAAAACATATACAAACTCTAAAATTTTCAGCCATTGTTCCCTCCCCAATGCAAGCAACGTTTAGATATAACCCCGATGGAGTTTACATGGTAATGGGTTGATAAAAGTTCATAACCAAAATATGGGATGGAATTACACTCAACATTGACTCATTTACAAACTATGATGGAAAACATAGTAATTGGATTCATACCAAATAGTGATGGGGTTGAATAATGCAACCTATAAACACTTCAAATGGAAACACAATACTAGGTACTATAGATCATTTTTTTTAAATCCCAAAACATTCGAATTTGAATGAGTTTGTTATTAAACAAGGTTTTCAGCAATGCAATTTATACAACAAGGAAATTAGAGGAAGTGAAAATGGAGTTTCATACTTCGAAATCACAGAGCAATAGAGAGGAGTTTCATACTCATAAATTGTAGGAAATAGAATGGGGGTGTTCCATATCTTGGAATATTAGGTAGGAATATATAAACTCAAATATTTATAAACTACATGCATAAAAATATATATATGTATTCCATATTGTAGGCATATTCATATCAACATGGATTCAGATGCAAAGAAAAAATCATACATATATTAATCTACTCATGCCAATTGAGTTATATTAAATTACATGTAGTGATCTGATTTGTATCATAAGACAAAGATGCAAAATTTCATCAATTTTATGAAGATAAATATCTACAATGCTTTGACCTGGATCTCCCACCTAAGTCAGACAACTATCTACTTATACATGGAATGCATAGAACAATCAGCTGGATCAATAGCTAAGAACCACCAGGTGATGGTGGAACAAAAATTCACTAATCCAAATGTGGATGTGTCATTGTTCTTCAAACACACAAGAGAGGAAAAATGTCAAGACCCCCTTTATCTAGCTCGGTCCTCCTTTTTATAGACATCAAATTCCTCTCTCTTCCTTTAACAACCCGCTCCCAAAATATTTAAGGAGTTTGATTGTATTGGAGAGATCTCCTCATTATTCAATCACAACATACAAGGATTCCAAGAAAGGTGGATACTCCACGATTTGTACTGGGGCTTACTTGTTAGATAAAATACCGTATCACCTCTTTCTTTTTCTACAAAGAGGTGAGACAGTATTTTTTTTTCTCGTTGTCTAGTTGAAGTTATTCGCTTGTGATTTCTATGAAAATAGTCGATGTGTCCCTTGTTGATTTACACTTTACTAAAGCATCAAAATTAAATGGGGAAAATTATGTAAATTGGAAATTCAAGATAATTATTGTACTTGAAGATCATAGGTTGTGGTCGATTGTGAAAGGAGATGAAGAACAAACCTAGATATAGAAAACATACCAATAGATTTCTGCATTATATCTAACATTAATTTTTTCTGGGGTCTCAACACTCTGTTGATCTCTTCCTATTGTGCAATGAATCTTAGCTTCTTACAATACAAATTCAAACTCCTTTGAAAGATTAAAATTTAAAGGGGTAAAAATGTAGAAATAATAGATCAATGCTATGTGCAATGATGCTAAGAAGAAGCACATGAAATAGATCTTTCTACTAAGAATTCTCACAAGCATACACAACAAAATAAGAGAGAAGAAAAGAGACTGAATCACATGAATGAAGAGATGAATATTGGTGTGTATCCTTCCATTGAATAATTATGAATAATAGAGTACATAAATAGATATTCCCTCATAGGAAAGTCGAATTGTATGGAAACAACTCATAAATCTCAAAAAGGTTGACTTACCCAAATATAGCAAACCCCCATAGGTGGATAAAGCACTTGCTAAATCTATCAAGGACCTCACGAGTTGGAAAAAGCATGAGTGATTTGTCAAGGAGATGGAAATAACATGCTAATCCTAGAAAATGGAGAAAAACTAATGGAGGATGGGTTGGAAACAAAAGCTCCCGGTTTCCTAGTTGACTAGATTTTATCTTATCCATAGAAAAGCAGGAAAAAGCAGAAAAAGCAGAAAAAGCAGAAAAAAGCAGAATCTGCTATAAGGTCCTACATACTAATTCTAGATGAACCCAGAATTAGAAATAACTCATTCCTAGGATATAGATGGCATGCATTGACTTTAAGGTGCCACCTAATTAAGCTAGTGGGTGAATAATTAATCAAATAATGATTAATTATTTTATCCTAAGTTATGAGTGGGTTCAATATATTCCCACACCCCCCTATAAGTCTAAATTTATGATGGTATGACAAAAAATATGGATGCATATGGATGCATATAGGGCCTAGCAACAAGGCTATGGTCACCCTTTTACAATTATTATGTCCAGAAAAGTGAGGAAAGAGGCAAAACCACATGGGGAAAATCCTCCCTTAAGATAGGACAAGGCACCAAATTTGAAATATGTCTTCAACATATCTTCATCTTCACTTTAATGAGCTGACTGAACTGCTTCTGGATGAAGGACTTGCTGAAGAAATCATGAACTCCATGATCATGCGTTGGAGTGTAGAACCTGCAAGAAGGAAGAGGAGAGACTCCTTGTATCTCATCAACTGATGAAGTAGGAGAATTATCTGAAAGCTTATTTCTGCTGTCAAACTCTGATCTGCAAACATAATCTGAAATGGAAAAGAAATTTATGCATACTCCTTTCCAAAGAGTACAAAAAATAAGGCAATTTATTTCACACCCAATTCCCTGAATAGCTGCAAAATTGTGATGTGAATCACATGTCAATCTTCCAATCCGATGTAGCACCTGTATAGATCTGATATGAGGCTGATAAAACTCTGATAGATCAGAAATATTAACATATGGAACAGCAAAGACAAAGGCTTCAGTGGCTCCATGAGGATATAGGGCTAGACTAGGAAAATTATGAACAACTGGGGAAAACTGATAAGTGTAAAAATCTGAATGATGGATGGGCATAATGAGATGTTCACAATCTTTAAGAAGGCTCTGAGTATTGATGCCAAGAACAAATAAGGATATGCTGAATCACATGATATCAAGTAAGGTAAGTGGTATGACACAAATAAGGCTTGATGTGGCAAAGCAAACATCCTGGAAGTCACTGGGTTGCACACCATCAATGAGAGAGGTAAGCAAGAGGTGTAAAGGATCTGGCACATAGATATCAGAATATAAGATAAGATATTGGGAGAACAATGAATTGGTTATAGTATCATAATCAATATCAGCAGCAGCTCCATATGTTACTTCTTTTTCATCAATAGTATCACAAGAAGAAAAATCACCTTCAAGAGACACAGAAAAAGATGGCTCTTCAATATTTGCTTCTTCATTGAAGGAGGAAGCATTCGAATGAAAGAGGGCAGCAGCAACATGAACTATATGAGAAACTTCTTCATCATAATCAACTTCATCAGATAATTTAGAGGCCAAGAAATCTTGAGAGAGAGAACAAGGGGAGATGCTAGGTTCACTCCATGCTTCATCTTCGATTTCCTGCAAACCAAAAGCTTTGTCCAAAATTTTCCAAAGCTCATATGGATATTCAGCAGAATTTATGAGATGATATATATTTGGAGACATTCCCAAACACATAATTCCATAAGCTCTATCACAATTATTTATCCAATCAATCTTCTCTTCATAAGATTCAGGTTCACTCAATGCACCAATGGAGACATCAAAGAGACATTGCCTCTTCAAGTATGCACTCATCTTTGGCTTCCAATCAGCGTAGTTGAAAGGAGATAGTAGAGGAAATTTTGAATCCATATTGAAGTTGTTGATATGCTCTAAGAGATACTCTCTGCAACCTGCAAAACAAACTAGGAGAAAATCTTGTAAGCTAGACAAGCCCTTCTTCAAAGAGGGATAGGAGACTGGAAGCGCTCCTCAATTTTGTAGAACTTGATCAACCTTGTAGCTCTGATACCATGTAGAAATAATAGATCAATTCTATGTGTAATTATGCTAAGAATAAGCACAGGGAATAGATCTTGCTACTAAGAATTCTCACAAGCATAAACAGGAAAATAAGAGAGAAGAAAAGAGACTGAATCACATGAATGAAGAGATGAATATTGGTGTGTATCCTTCCATTGAATAATTATGAATAATATATTACATAAATAGATATTCCCTCATAGGAAAGTCGAATTGTATGGAAACAACTCATAAAGCTCAAAAAGGTTGACTTACCCAAATATAGCAAACCCCCATAGGTGGATAAAGCACTTGCTAAATCTATCATGGACCTCACGAGTTGGAAAAAGCATGAGTGAGTTGTCAAGGAGATGGAAATAACATGATAATCCTAGAAAATGGTGAAAAAATAATGGAGGATGGGTTGGAAACAAAAGCTCCCAGTTTCCTAGTTGACTAGATTTTATCTTATCCATAGAAAAGCAGGAAAAAGCAGAAAAAAGCAGAATCTGCTATAAGGTCCTGCATACTAATTCTAGATGAACCCAGAATTAGAAATAACTCATTCCTAGGATATAGATGGCATGCATTGACTTTAAGGTGCCACCTAATTAAGCTAGTGGGTGAATAATTAATCAAATAATGATTAATTATTTTATCCCAAGTTGTGAGTGGGTTTAATATATTCCCACAAAAAACACTACTAGAATTATGCAAGAAGTTGAGCAAGGTTTCAGGGGATGAAAATGCTAACAGAATTCATAGTGAAAGTAGGTAGCAATGATTTAATGGAGAAACTTCAGTACATAATCACGACAATGGACAATCCTAAATATAATAATTGGGAGGTCATTATTGTTTGTGTTAAGTCAGTAATTTTTCCTCCTTTATTGGTTTATTTTTTCCACTTTTGGTTTGTTTTCCAATCACCCTCAGTTAAATTTTTGGTTTGATTTTCTGTTTTGGGTCTCCTTAGAAATTTTATTGGTGATTGAGTAGTTTTTGAACATAGTCTTGTTAGGTTTTATTTAGTTTTTAATGGTTTGTTTAGATTTTAAAAAGGGTAAAGAAAGTCTTATGTTCCAAGGTTGATTCAATGATATGTTTATAGAGCAAGTAAACTTGTTTTATAAGCCTAATAATCCTCTAAACTTCCGACAATTTGACAAAAGGTTGTAAAATTACGAGAAATTGGCTTAGGAAATATTCTTGTAGCGCTGGTGGAAAAGTTAATAAAGGAAGCGCTACAAGAAAATCGTGCCTCTTTGTTTTTCAAATATTTTTGCAGTTTTTCATCATGGGTATCATCTGGAAGTGATTGATTGTCTTTTGCAAGGTATTTTAACACGTGTGACTGCAGTTTAGACACGCATTTCAACCGATCTCAGTCACGCAGCCAAAATGGATTCATCATTGCTAAAAACGTGGAATTAGTTGGACAAATCATCAAATCTCGGTTTAAACTGTCAAATTTCTCGTTCCACATGCGTTTTTATATGAAGGCAAGTTCGTGCAGAAGAATCAAAACGCTAAAAAACTGGATTATGTTCCTGTGGAGGAAAACAGCATTTGCAACACTAGCAAAAAGTTAGGGCATTTTGATTTTTTCATTTGCGGTTGAGGAGATGATCTGGAGACAGTTGTGCACCTAAGGAGAGACCGTTGCCACTTTAAAACAAAGCCTTAAGCCACGAAATTTAAGAAATTGGTATGTACATTGCTAAAAAACCTCATAGCTCAAAATTTGGGTTTTTCTTGTTCCTCACTGGTTTGAAGAAATTGGCTATTTAAAATGATAGAATGAGACATAAAGTAACTTCTTCACTGCTGAAATAGTCACCAAGAGCTGTGATAAAAGTTTGAGGGAACAGAGTAGTAAAAAGCCTTTGAATGTAAAGCGTTCAGCCTGTAAAATTGAGTGATTGTTTGAAGGAAGGTGGTTTATAATTTGTTCTCCAATATACTTGAAACTCTGGTGATGATGCATGGTGTTTGTAAGGAGCTAATTGAAGAGTTTTTTCTCATGACCTAATGCACTAGAAATTGCAGAAAACAGCGCTCAGAAAATTCATAGATTTGCTGGTTATGCTCATTTTTCACACAGAGGCTGTTTTGTTGATTTATTCGAGCTGTCTAAAAATTGTGGAATTGTCATGATGTGTGAAATCTTTGCTGGGAGAACCATGCTCGAATGACTGCAGGACATATAGGCTGAATGTACAGGATTTGGTGACAGTTTGTGGCTGAGATAAAGATTTTTCAAACGCTGGTGTATTTGTTCCTTCTTTTCATGCTGACAGTCCAACTTGATCCGATGAGCTTATGGAGATGTTGTGTTTGAACATATAAAGTACTGGAAGTTTTAGGGTTTGCAGTGAATCTATCTTAATGCTTTTGGATGCAGGTATTGACAGTTTTCCACTGCATTTAAGTATTCTGGACATTACAGTGCCATCCTGAAGGTTTCAAAACAGTTTGTAATGAGGAGGGAATTTCTGTTTGAAGACACAGTACACTGTTATCCCTAAACCCTAAAACCAGGAATTTGATTGGATTATCTACCCTAACAGTTCAACATCATGTTGGTTGGTGTAGTTCGAAGTATGAGCAGATCTATATTGTGCTTATCATAGTCTTCCTGAAGGTCTGATCTGATCTCATAGTGTATTTATTCATGAACCAAATTGTAGGGTGAACACAAAGGAAAAGTTGATATTGCAAGCCTGTACAGAAACACCTAGCAGAGTGAGAAGGAGGTCAAACAAAAGCA
>LPNX010039509.1:1342415-1364511 GCA_001517045.1 Pseudotsuga menziesii | reverse complement strand
ATTAAACCTAATCTACCCCAGTTAGACTTAGCCTCCAGGGCGAGTTTCTCAAAGAAGAACTAAGAGCATGAGTAAACCTGAACTGGTCTAAATCCCTAAGTCAGTGGTCTCATACCTCTGTTATTCGCCAAGGGAAGTTTAATTATGCGCCGAGCAGAGTTGGTTGTACGCCGAGTCTGTAACCACCGAATATTAACGAGCAGACAATAAGTTGTGGTGGCAGATATCCAATAGTAAGAAAAAAAAAGGCCATTAGATAACAATTGATTTTAATAACGAAGGTTTAAACAAACTTATAAGCAAGCATGAAATTTTATGGCAGTGGTTATAAACTCTAGCTTACCAGGTTTCATATGACTTTGTTTGTTGCAAAGTAGAAAGCTTTCGTCCCATGGGAATCCTCATTTCCTGCTCGGAGATAACTAGTGCCATTTCACGGTGGAAGATTGAACCCCCTGGTAGAAGGGTATTCCGGTATAAAGCTAGGCTAGCTCTTCTCATTATCATAACCAAGCACCTTGGCAGTTTTCTAGGAAAATGTTGGCATTATCTTCGTTATCAAACTGTGATTAAAATAAGGGCAACATTGCCGTTGTTTTTCATATATTATTATATGAATGTGAGGATATTAGGTACATGTGGCATTTTCATATGCATGTGGACTTATGTCCATCCAACATCCGGAAGACCAAGCAAGAGACCGGTGGCACTTCCATATGCATGCGGTTACCTCCACCTGGAAGACCAGACAAAGACCCGTGGCATTTCCATATGCACGTGGGCTTACATCCATCTAGAAGACTAGGCAAGAGACCGGTGGCATTTCCATTTCTTAGCAAGACCTGTTGAGGGAATGTGAACTTGTAAATGGTCGCCCCAAAGAGTGGTTGTAATACACAGAAAACGTACTTCTGTCTGTTAGAGTTTTGGACATAACTTGCATCGCTGTCACCTGAATACATGTGAAGAACTCCGTGGACATTATTGCAACCATTTTTCAGATGTTTTCGACTGCCGCTATCCATTGCCATTATTCTGAGGACTTCACTTGAATTGCACTGCTTCTGAATACCAAACTGATCGGAATGCCAATCACAAAGGAGTTTCATGGCACGATAAGTACTTTCTGTTTGTGTTGTGTTCAGTGCTGTTAATTATTCTATGCACTTGATATCCTCAATGCCCCCCCCCCACTGATATCGTGGCGATTAAGATAAGAATCTTGCCTCATAAGGTTGTTTCGTTGAATATTAGTAGTTTGTTCTTCTTTTAATACCCCTGGGATTCGAAGCTAGAATTCTTGAGTTGCTCTGCACAAATTTCCTTAAAGGGTCTAGCTTTGTTTTGTTTTGTTTGGGGGATAGCCCGGATAGGAATGCCCTGAGAGTTGATCTGAACCGGGTTAGTTTAGTAGTTGTAAAGTGTTTCTGTGAGAAAGGAAAAGATGATTAATGGGAAGGATCTGTATAGTGTGTTGAGTGTAGTGGTTCCTCTGTATGTGGCTATGATATTGGCCTATCGTTCTGTAAAATGGTGGAAGATTTTTACTCCAGATCAATGCTCTGGAATAAACCATTTTGTGGCTGTTTTCGCTATTCCGTTGTTGTCTTTTCATTTTATTTCTGGGAACAATCCTTACACCATGAATTACAGATTCATAGCTGCAGATTCTTTGCAGAAGATTATTATTTTGTCAGTTCTTGGTATATGGACTTCGTTTGGGAAAAGTGGGAGCCTGGAATGGATGATCACGCTTTTTTCACTTTCCACTCTGCCGAATACACTTGTGATGGGGATTCCTCTATTGAAGGCCATGTATGGAGAGTTCTCTGGAAGTTTAATGGTGCAGGTTGTGGTTTTGCAGAGTGTTATTTGGTACACTCTCATGCTTTTCATGTTTGAGTACAGAGGTGCCAAAATGCTTATCATGGAGCAGTTTCCATACACTGCTGCTTCCATTGTTTCTTTCAGGATTGATTCAGATGTCATGTCTTTAGACGGAAGAGAGCCATTACAGGCTGATGTAGAGGTTGGAGACGATGGAAAGCTTCATGTGACCGTGCGGAGATTGACTTCGTCTAGGTCTGTTTTGTCTTCGCACAGATCACAGGGCTTAGGTTCTCTTCCTTCTTTGACACCTAGGCCTTTGAATCTCACGGGCGCTGAGATCTATTCGCTCCATTCTTCTCAGAATCCGACTCCAAGAGGCTCCAGCTTCAAGCATACTGATTTTTACTCCATGCTGTCAGGGAATCCGCCACGAGCTAACTCTAATCTCAGTCCCCACCACTCAAATTTCCAGTCCATCGATGTTTATTCTATGAATTCGTCAAGAGGGCCAACACCAAGAACTTCAAACTTCGACGAGGAAGTCTCCAAGGACGTCAAGGGATCGAACCACACTCGCTTTGGGTACTCTGGTGGAATGGCTCCTTATGGTCACAGACCACAAGGAAGCCTAGGTAGAAGCATAAGCGGTGGATTAATGGAGCCCACGAACTCTTCTGGCAATGGGGTGCCACCACCATAGCCATCTCCGAATCCTAGAATGGTATCGCCAAATGCCAAGAAAAATACTCCTCAAGGCGATGCAGCTATTAGTCGATCATCACCACAGCAACAACATAAGCTCAACGATGCTGCTAAGGAGCTTCATATGTTTGTTTGGAGCTCTAGCGCCTCGCCTGTATCAGAAGGAAATCAACTTCATGTTTTCGGTGGAACGCATGAGCTTGGAGGAGTAGTCCCACCTGATAGCAATGCTAAAAGTGACCCCTGCAATGGGAAGGAAGTACGCACGGCTGATCAACATCCTGTCAATGGAGGCAAAGGTATATTTGTCTTTCATATCAAATTTGATATTGAAAAAAAGGTAGTTACTGCAACAGATTTTTTTCACAGATTGTTATATATACTGTTCCAACATTATACTATTTCACAAGTACTGGTTGGAATATTAGCACTGGTACTACTTGGAATATTAGCAGAAACACACATCAAAAACTTGAAAAGATTTTTTATGATGTCATTGTTACCAGGTGTCAACTCAAATCTAGATAACAAACTTCGAGGATGACATCATCCCTGCTTAACCAATAGCAACACAAATAAATACAATTTTAATAAATTTAAAAATTGCTATTCTTCATATTCCAAAGTTTAACTTTGTAATAGAGATTTTAATCTTTTTTCATATGGACCAACTAATACAAAGTCAACACAACTTGACTTGTGATCGATTACAATATACCCTGCCTGCGGCAGGTATAATAATAATAAATACATGACAACATACTATATGCTTTCATAACTTATCACATAAAGTCAATTCTCTTTATCAAATGTCGTATGCTTAATGTGTTTGTCATACCAAGCCAAATTTTAACCGAATTAAAAAAAAAAAACGATTTGATAAATTGTTATCCCATGCCATCACATTCTTTTAATAATGCCAATTATTCTAATAATGTATAAAGGCTAAGCCACCTGGAATAGATTCATAGTAATTTATTAGTGGTAGATTATAGATTTAAATCTTTACCAAATAGCTTCAAGGTGACCTAACTACGATTCCAATGCAATTATTAGCAAGCACTTAATACCAATGCCGAATTAGGAAAAAAAGTCCACATGAAGTTAAACCACATCGGTATTTGGAAAAGAAAAAATTAACTAATATCGTGACCATGTGATTGATATACGGGGATGGTGATAACTCCATAAAATATGCATTATATGGGCAATGCAAGATAAGCTTCTATTATATTTTTTAATAAGGTATTAAAAGTACATATGATCAAAGTCCAAATTGTGGGCCATTATCCTAGGGATCTATCATATACCGTCATTCTTAAAGTTAATTACTATAGTTTGCTTTACTTATATAACATGTAATTACATTATTGGGAGGCATATACAATTTCTAAACAATAAATTAATAATTCTCCACATCCCAACAAAATAAATTTTCACTGGATTGGAAGACATATAATTTGTAATTCAATAACTATTATTTCCCCCACATCCCAACATAATGATCACCACTAGATAGAACTTTAAGTGAAGTGAATGTCACCATTGGAGGTCCTCCATATATAATTTATAATTTGTAATTCAATAACTATTATTTCCCCAACATCCCAACATAATGATCACCACTAGATAGAACTTTAAGTGAAGTGAATGTCACCATTGGAGGTCCTCCATATATAATAAGTTCGTTAGAGATTGAATATACCCACATATTTTGCTTATCTAGATTGAAGCGAGTCGAGGGGCCTGTTCCTGATGTGGGACCAGCCTCAAATCCTGTCAAAAGGTTACTAGGCATTGTTTACAAGTATACCCTAGAAATTATGCCTCTTAGTGGTAGCAATGGCCCACTTCATTGCAAAAGCAGTTGCTGTGTATTTTGTGATTTGATTGTGGTTAAAATAAATGTAAAGTCATGTGAGCATGGGTGGCGAGGATCCAATAATGGTGATTTTGATACTTCAATGTAGTTATTAGCACGAAGTTATGTAAATTTAAAAATTAGGATAATTTGTTAGGTGATTAATAATCAGCTTGATGCGTATGTTTTAATGCGATGACTGTTGCTCAACAAGCCGTTGGATTTCAAGATGCTTGAGATCCAACGACTTGATGCACAACAGCCGTCGCATTAAAACCTGCGCAACATGCTGGTTAATTTTTGTCAATTTGTTATAGAGATAACCATGTAATTGAGGACGCAAAACTTTTTATCCAAATTATTTTATCAAAGAAACAACACGATATTTGTCAAGGTATTTAATTTAAATTTATACTTTATTATTGACTCAAGACTAATCATTATTATTATCAACTTTTCAGTAAAAGTCAAGATAATTAACATAAGTTTTACATATAAATGTTGATGTCAATGTATGATAATCATGATCATTATTATCAATATAGTAAAATGAGTCTTTCCAATCAATAATATTTAATACAACTTTACTATATGAAAATATGCTATGATAAAACTAAATATTACATAATGGTCATCATTATCAATATAGTAAAATGAGTCTTCCCAATCAATAATATTTAATACAACTTTACAATACAAAAATATGCTATGATAAAACTAAATATTACATAATATTACATACTTGTTCTTAAACTCATTCCGTATGTTTGTAAAATTTGGATTCCAATCAGATCGCGACCTGGCAAATTACTCTCTTCTCAAAATTATGCTTTTTGAAAAATTGAAAGGTCTCGCTTCAATCCATCGTGACTGCAATGATTCGTGGAGATGGGGATTAAATGGTTCATATTCAACTGCAATTGGATTCAATCAGTTGTATTCAGATCATCCTGGTTCTCCATGTTCACACAACGCAGCTCTATGAAAAATGGTGTGGAGTATGCCCAGCGTTCCAAAAATTATTTTTTTCATTTGGACCATACCAAAAATTATTAACTAGAGAAAAATTGATTAAAAAAGGTTTTTTTGGACCATACAGGTGTTGCTTATGCCAACAAGCTGATGAATCTACAACACACATTTTGGTTGAATGTGATTTTGCTCAAAAAGTTTGGGCTCTTTTTCTGCGTGGGTTGCCTATTTCTTTTTTTCCTTTATCTGCTAATCCTGTTATTCTATTTAAAAGTTGGCAATCAAGGTATCCCGGTTCTCTCTCTTATAGTCATGTTTGGAGAAATATTTGGCAAGCCATTCCAAAATTCATTTGGTGGAAAATTTGGTTGTCTAGAAACGACTTGATCTTCAACAACAAATTGCCGAAACCATAAATTGTAGCATCAAAAGCTAAGGCTTTTCTCTTGGAAGTAGCAGGAAATCTTCAAATAGTCGACACTAATTTAGAAGCTGAACACAATTGGCTCGGTTTGAAGACAGTGGATAAAATTCAGAAGGGCTTAAGTAGGCTTGCTATTAAACCATATTGGCAGGTCATACTTTCAGAAAAATAATTTCGAGATTGGTGGAAATCAAAAAATAAAGCCTCAATTTTCTTTAATGGGGTGTCAAAAGGAAACCTGAGGAAAGCTGGGGTAGGGGGTTTGATTTTTTATCCAAGTGGAAAACTAGAAACTAGTTTCAGCTGGGGAATTGGGAAATCTACAAATAATCAGGCATAATTTTTTTTCCTCCTGAAAGCTTGCCAACTAGCAAAGGAAACAGGCCATAATAACTTGCAAATCTTTGGAGATTCTGAGATCATCATTAAAACCTTAAATTCTGATTCAATGCTTAATTCTCTTATCCTGAATGTGATCATGCAAAGGTGCACTTTATTTTGATTGATTGTGATTCAGTTAACTCTTACCACATTCTTCACAATTTGAACAAAATGGCAGATTCAAAGGCAATTAGGGTTGTCTTCTTCCTCCTGGTATGTTAAGAGTGAATGAAGGATCTTGTCTAATGCATCCCATTCCATGACAAAAGTATTTTGGATGTAAGAAGTTGAATTCTTTGGAACAATTTGTAATTGGGTGCAAGCCCAATCTATTCTTTTTTTTAAATAAAAAAAATTAATCGTTTTGGTTAAAAAAAAATTGGATTCCAATATTTATGTGTAGACTTTCAAAGAAAATCCAACAAATCCATTAAAAAACAATACACCTTACCTTATCCGCAAGTGCATAGCATACAATTCTAAGTTGGTTAACATGAAGAAAGAATAAGAAAATAATGGTTTACTAAAAAGAATAAAATAATTATTGTAATTTAAATAAGGCCAAAGACCCATAGCTTCAGGTTGAATGGAAGGTGGACATGACCTAAGAAAATTTTAAAAGAAATAATACACGAAGTTTGCAATTCTAACAAGGTAAAGATGAAAAACATTTTCTCTTGAATTAATAAAATAGAATAATAACTCTAAGGCTCATTCTCAACTTAAATCTTACAAAGTCAAGACTCTAACCAAACCTTACTCAATCCCAAAATTCATTTATTTTCCCATGTTGTCATGCTCATAACCTTTGGGTCGTAGGTGAGAATGGGTTTTTTAATACCTTGCCAACCCCAATCAACAAATAGGTCACAAAGAACCAAAACAACAATAAACGCGTGAATAGTGAACATGTCACAAGTGGGATTTGAACTAGGGTGAGATTGGGAAGGATAATGACTTTTCATCTCTACCACTTGAGCTAGATCCAACTGACTAAAACTTGAAGGACATGAGAACTTGCATCGGGATGGGATTCGATCTACTTTTGTGTAGATGGGTCATGAGATCGTTAATATAATCCCTCCAGTTACACCACATGTTCAATCACTATCTTAAGGTAACCCCATGGCTCTAGGAAAATACCTCATGGGAATTGAATCTTGCCCAATGGTGAAAGACTCCTCATTTCTCACTACTAATGGATCCAACCGATTTCAGCTAAAATTTAAAGGACATTGGGGTGGGATTTGATCCACTTATGTCCACATGGGTCACAACATCATTGGATAGAATCTCTCTAGGTGCAACCACACATTCAACCACTACCTCAAGGTGACCCTATGGCTCTAGGAAAATTCCTCATGCGTATTGAATCTATCTCAATAGTGAAAAACTCGTCATTTCTCACCATTGGATCCAATCCCTTTGAGATAGAATTTGAAGGACACAAGAGTGGGATTAAATTCAATTATGTGTGTATCAATCACTAGATCTTTTAATATAATATATATTGATGGAACCATGCCATTCAACCATTACCTTAAGGTCACCCCATTGATCTTAGAAAAACCCTTGCAAAGATTAAACTCCTCATTCGTCACTGATAAAGTCAACCCCTTCAACCAAATTTCATATTTTTAATACAAATTTATATTTTAATCTTAAAAAATGTATTTTAGACTTGTGTCTTGTACCTAATCATGTATTATGTCCTTAGCTTAAAAAATAACATACTCTACCTAAAAGAAGATAATTACCTTTATCAACCCCTTCAACCAAATTTCATATTTTTAATACAAAGATATATTTTAATCTTAAAAAATGTATTTTAGACTTATGTTTTCTACCTAATCATGTATTATGTCCTTAGCTTAAAAAATAACATACTCTACCTAAAAGAAGATAATTACCTTTATCAACCCCTTAAACCAAATTTCATATTTTTAATACAAAGATATATTTTAATCTTAAAAAATGTATTTTAGACTTATGTCTTGTACCTGATCATGTATTAGGTCCTTAGCTTAAAAAATAACATACTCTACCTAAAAGAAGATAATTACAAAGGTGAGTTATGTTAAGGTAAAAGAAGATAATGGTTATAACTAGGTTGAAGGAAAGTAACCTAAACTGTAACTATGGACTCAAGGAACCTATTTAAATGCAACTTATAAAAGAAATACGTTATATATTAACTCCTCCTTTTTAGAAGTGGAACATTTAGAGTAAGGAGTGAAGGATTAGGGGGTGCATCATTTACCCACCCTTTTAATATATTATCATCTAATTGAACTATAATTACAACACATGAATCTATGATTTCTATAATAATGATAAATGCATCTAAAACTTACCTAAATTATTAAAGAAACTTATTGTTACTATGATATAATATACACATATTCCCTTAATGAATTGTCTTATCCTTAATGTGTTGATAATGCTAATCCTTTTTGTCTTTCCCTCTCAACAACTTGAATGGAATTCTTTAAAAAAATGTTGTTCCTTAGGTTCCAAAAGTCCTGCCCACCTCTCATCTAATGATTCCTCATGAGACGTGTGTGTAGCTCAGGAAACACATCCTGCCTACCTCTCATCTAATGATTCCTCATTAAACATGTGTAGCTCAAGAAATAGACAAACCAATCACATGCAATCAAGTGGACACTACTACTACCCTTTCCTAAACCTCTTAATCTTGTTTTTTTTTTAACCATTACGACTAAACAATAATTCGTCCCAAATTCCAATGTCATGTAATTAATTAACCAAATTTTCTATAAGGTTTCTGGTAAGGTAAGGTATCGTATATAGGCACCCATCACATGATCCTCTTTATTGCATATATTTTACTAGTGTACAGGGGCTAGGGCCATGTGGAATAGATTTAGAGTCACTTATGAGTGGCAGGATATATATTTGTTTAGATCTTTACCACTTCTAGGCAACCTATAGCCTTAAGGTGACCTAACAATACTAATAGTGTCCAATCTTTCCCATTAGTCTAGCGTTGTTTTCTATATAGAAAACTATAAGAATATATTGTTTGGCTAAACAAAGCCATGTTTGTGGGCTCACTAATTGTGATTGCAGTGCCCATCTTAGCACTATGTGATTGATATTATTAAAAAAAGACACAATGTCAAAATTTAAATTGTGGGCCATTACTTCCAAGAGACCTCTCAAATTTATTATATAGTATAATCATTCTTTAAAATAATTACCATACATATAACATGTCATCACTTGATTGAAGGCATGTAGATAATTTGTAATTAATAAAGGAATATTTCTCCACATACAAACAAATGATCTTCTCGATATTTGCGAGAATCGATTTTAAGCGAATGTCACCACAATCACATCTCCATCGTCTTTGAAAAAATTAAATGCTTTCCCACTGCAGAAAGTAACAATGTTCTCTACTTCACTTTTGATATATTTGTGTGTAATTAAGGCTGACAGAGTATTCTCCATGTGAACTGTGTATTGAATGTATATACATATCAATGACAATATTCACATGCCATCATTGAGATATTGGTAAGATAGTTTGCATTTTTTTTAAATTAATGTTATAGTAGGCTTATTTTAACTTCAAAGTTATTAGTCGTCATGGATGGGAATCAAAAGGGGATAAGGTGGGGGAGCATACTCGATCAAAAGTTGAATGCCCATTGTCTAGAAGAAGCCTAGTCTAGAAATTGCCCCTAACCATGGTAGCAATGGACCACTAGCACAACACTTAATCAATTATTGTTCATTGTGTGATAATAAATTATTGTGCATTATGTGATTTGGTTGAGGTTACAAGAAAGGTAAAGCAAGGTGTGTGTAGGTCAACAAAGGTTCAAAACATTATGGTGAATGTAACACTTTAATGGAGCTACTGACATAGGAGGACAAAATATTTGTGGAGATTCAAGAGCAAGATAAATATGTAAATACAACTACATAATTGAGGAAACTTCAAGATTTGGAGTAAGAATAGGGCATTCATGCAAGGTCAAAGGCAAGGCCAAAGGGTAACAAGTATAGAGATAAATTTAAAACTAGGGTTAATGATTTTGTTGGTGTCATGCATTTTTGGCTATCTGGGAGGTATTTCAATCCATCTCCACTTTTTGTTTCAAATGGGGGACCCTCTTCTCATGCATCATTAAGGATTATGGATGAGAGAATGGAGATTCGATGCTCTCTTAGACTCGAATTTGTGGTTTTACATAAGGGACTTGCCTTGCAGACTAGTTAAAAAATGGATACACACTATGAGGGGCTCATAAAGGAGACTCAAGTGATAGAAGATGCCCTTCATGAGATAGGTTTTAAGTTCTTTTTCATTTGTAATATTTTAGGTTATATTGCCATAGTGTCAGCTTGTGTGGCAATACCCCTACCATGTTTAGTTTATAATGTGAACATGGAACGATTTTAGGTTTTTCAAAACAAGGACATTGTAATTTTATAAATAGGTTGTGGCTATCTCCTTCTTTGTTTGTATTATGATCTTGTACAGTTCAACCACATATTTTTTTTTGTAATACAAAGTTCTAGGTTATTATGTTATTCTTAAACAAAAAAATACATTTTATTTATATATAGTTAATGGCGTATTTTTTTTTATTTGAAGGGAGATTGAGAATACACATTGAAATATTAAAAAAACCCATTAACATTAAATTACATGATTGAAACTTGAATATGAGTCTTTATTTGTGAGGGTGGAGCAGCTGAAGAGATCGTGAGATCGATTCAGAGGAGGGGTTTGCTGAGAAGATGCAGTGGTGGGGGCTGCGATACCCCCACGGTTGATCCATGGCGACAACAGTTTCGAGGAGCCAGCCGCCTGAGGATCAGGACGGAGGACCCTCTAGCAACGACGACAAAGAAGCAGGAGTCGGGAAGGGCAGGTGATCAGTTCCAAGAGGATGTCTCCCCAAATCACAGTCCATCTCGTCCATTCAAATCATATCTGATAAGATCACGAGGAAGGTTGAACTATGGAAGGAGAAGGCTCTTATTGGAAAATGTGTAGGGATCTGGCCTCGAGAAAGAGATCTGGTTTGGTAGATCAAGAGTACCTGGAACCCTAAAGGCCATTATGATCTTCACTTGAGCTCGAAGGGATTCTTTACTATCATCTTTTTTAACCACGAAGATAGGGATAAGGTTTTGGAGGGAGGACCCTATTTTTCTTTTCAGCAGGGCTGTATCTAAGACCATGGAAGGAGAGATTCAACCCAAGAACAAAATACATGATGATTGCTCCGGTATGGATCAGGTTGTTTTCCCTTCCATGTGAATATTGGGATCTCAAAATTCTACAATATATTGGAAACACGATAGGGGAATTTGTTAAGGTTGAAGAGCGAACCAAAGAACAAAAGTACACAACTTTTGCTCGTATCTGTGTATACATGGACCTATTGAAATATATACCAGAGGAAATCATCTTGAACTGGGATGATGAGGAATGGGTCCAGATGATTGACTATGAACAAATCCCATTCCAGTGTAGACAATGTCGTGAATATTGTATAAATCTATTTGGTATAAATCTTCATTCATAGCTTTGAACCAACTTTCATCTTTGCATGCTCTTTGATTGAGCTGGGCTCAATACATGACAATAGTGCTATCTCTGTTTGATACACCAATTGTCTTCTTGTTTGCACTCATGCACTTTTATTTCCAATGATTTGGTCTTCAAGATGATTCTTTTAGACTATCCTGGAGGGTGTTTTTGTGTCTCTTCTAGGAGATTCTTCTTCTTCTTCTCGAGTATCATACCCTTCTTCTTTGGTATCTATTTCATCTTCTTGTATATTTTCTTTTTCTTCTACATTTGTTTGTGTACCAACTAGCTCACCATCATCCTCTCTTTCACTATCGAGTATATTCTCTTGATGTTTAAACTTCTTTGTTTTTAAATCATCCACCTTAACATCAACATTCTCAACAATATTATGTAATCTGAAGTTGCAACATCTGTATGCCTTTTTGGTAGAAGAATATCCAAGAAATATACCTTCATCGGATCTCGGATCAAATATTCCAAGATTCTCATTCGGTCTTTTGATGTAACATTTACTTCCAAAAACCTTAAAATATTTTACAGAAGGATCCCTTCCAAACCATAATTCATAGGGAGTCTTATTATTATTTTTTCTGAGTTTTCCTCTATTTAAAATGTATACTGTTGTGAATATGGCTTCCCTCCAGCATCCATCAAACAATCTTGCTTTATTGAGCATGGTCCTTACATCCTCCTAGACTTTTCTATTCCTCCTATCAGCAACCCCATTTTGCTGAGGTGCTCTGGTAGTAGAAAATTATCTCTTAATTCCATGAGTTTCATAGAAGAGATCAAACTCATCTGAGGTGAACTCACCACCATTGTCTGATCTAAGACATTTTATTTTTGCTTCTGTTTCATTTTCAACAAGAGTTTTAAAATCTTTGAATTTGTCAAATGCTTCTGATTTTTCTTTGAGAAAAAATACCCACGCAATTCTAGTAAAATCATCAATGAATAACATAAAATAAGACCCTATTTGCATAATTTTGGTCCTTGTAGATCCACAAAGATCAGTGTGAACCAACTCTAATGGTTTTGAGGTTGAGTGTTCTTTTGTTTTGAACCTTACTCTAGTTTGATTCCCTAATTGACAATGTCTACATATAGGATTTGAAGGCTTTGTGATCTTTGGTAAATTTCTTGTTGCCCCAAGATTGCTAACCTTCACTAGATTATCAAAGTTAATGTGCCCCAACCTTCTATGCCATAGACAACTTTCATTCACTAAATTCATATGACATTTCTCAGAATGTCTCGTTTATAGTATGTATACATTTTCCGGGAGTTCTAGAAGCAACACCAACTAATTTCCTGAGTTCTTCCTTCTTGTCTCACATTTATGTGAATAAAAAATACAAATTTTCCCCTGATCACAAGTTTGGTTGACACTTAATAGACTAGGTTTCAGATTTTCTAAAAGTAACACTTTTTGGCTTTATCTTTTCCTATATTCATAGTGCCTTTCCCAATAATATTACCTGAAGCATTGTCCCCAAATCTAACTTTACCTTTTTGTTTTCTTAAGTTTGAAAACTTGTCCTTATCTCCTATCATAAGTTTTGAACACCCACTATCAACATACCAGATATCTCCTTTATCTTGTGTTCTCAAAGCAATAAGACATTCCTATTTTGATGTTTTTTCTTTCCATAGTTTATTTTGCTCTCTAATATCCTTTGGTATTTATGAGATTTCCATTAACTTGCAATTTCTTTTTTTATGTCCATAGTTATGACAATTGAAGCATTCTAAATCTCTTTCTTGTAGGGGTGTAAATGAGTTATAATTTCTGCTCTTAACTTGACTAAGTGTCTTATTGTCCTTGAAGTTATATATTTTAAGCTTCAATCTTTTCCTTTCATATGCTCTACAATTCGTAGCTTTGTGTCCAAAGTTAGAGCATGAAAAACAATAAACAAGGAAAATGTGAGGATACTTGTTTTGATGAACCTTCTTTGGAATTGTCTTGAATCCCTTCCTGATGAGTGGAAATGATATTCTGGAATTTTGAGCATTCCTTATCTTTTCTTCCTCTTTCTTCTTGAATGTATTGAGAAGAGTAGCTGCATAATATTTTGGGCTAACTTGTTTTTCTTCTTGAGAATAACATATTCCATTTTTGTTACTTGGGTTTATTTGTGTGGTTATAATCTCATCTAAAATTTTAGAACTATTTTCATATCTAGTTTGAATAAATTTTACATCAAGCTCTTTTCTAAAATGAACTAATTCTGCCTCCATTCTTTCACAGATTAGTTTTTTTTCTTTAGGATATTTCTCCAGCCTTTCTTCTATCCTATTTGCATCTTCAATTTGATGTTTCAGATTGCTCATGATTTTCTTCATCTCCTTTTCTTTTTGTTATTGCTCTTCGTGTTGTTCAACTACAAAACTTTTCAGTTGTCTATATTTATTTTTGTATCTTTTTAATCCGTCCAAAGTGCTAAGTAGTTCTTCTTCCATATTAATGTCTGCTTCATCTTCTAACTCTTCCTTATGCTCAATTTCCTCTATTTCATTAGACTCTTCAATACCTAGAAAAAGGAATTCATCATCGTTGTCACTAACCTCAGATGAAATGTTGTCTTCTTCTTCTTCTTCTTTTGAGTAGAAATTCTTTTTTCCTTTGTACTTTTTTTTATAGGGGAATTTTCCCTTTTTCTTGTACTATTTATTTTTGTGATATTCATCCTCAGAGTCTTCTTTGGGATAAGAACACTTGGCTTGAAAGTGCCCAATTTTGCCACAATTAAAACATTTGAAGGGAAGCTTGCCTTTGTACTTCCATGATCATTTCTGAAGTTTTTTAATAAAATTGGCTTCTTCCACATCAAATTATTCATTATGGTCGGTCTGAGTTTTTTGCTTTTGCTTTTTTATTTTCTTGGTCACTTTGTAGGCTGCTTCTCCTTTTGAAGTATTATCCATTCCTAGTCTTAGTTCATAGGCTGTAAGAATTCCAAACAATTCATCCTTGGTAATTTATTCTAACTTCTCTCGATCTTCAAGGGTGGATACTTTGGGATTATATGCCATAGGAATTCTTCTTAATATTTTTTGCAATATCTCATCGTCTACTATTTCTTCTCCTAAACCTATGATTGTATTGTTCGGGTACACAGGGTACTTCAAAAAGACCGAACACCTTGAGCAACCACTTCACACAAATAGATCACAGATCAACGCACCAATGTTTGTCACGTGGTTAAAACCCTCAAGAGGGAAACAATCCATGGCCCCAGCCAAATAGCTACTTGGAGCAATTTATTATGCAAAAGAAAGAAAGTTACATGAGCTTCTCATGATCGATCAACTAGCCAAGGACCCTCCATGCTCTTTAAATAGAGATCATGGACCATTCGGATGTTAAGCCATGGATCAATGGTAGGTATGATCTAAGAGAAGTTGAATTGTCGGATCACTTTATGTCTAGAGCATATCGTGACCGTTGGATTAGAATATTTACAAATGCATACTAATGCATACTAAATAAACACACTTTACCTAATGGATATATTACACAAGTTGATCTTAACTAACTCCTAAGTGTCTAAATATCCTAACATCCCCCCTTAAGAACAAATTGGGATAGGATTGAAGGATTTACAAAAGTGACACTATTAGGAGAAGGAAGGAGGCATTAGAGCCTACCCCCCCTTAAGGACACATTCCTGAACTCCTAACATAGACCGAAGTTTAGAAAACTTCGCTTCTGTAAGAGACTTGGTGAAGATGTCTGTAACTTGATCATCTGTAGGGCAATAGAGCACTTCAATAACATGATCATGAACAAGATTTCTGATGAAGTGCATGTGTAGCTCAATGTGTTTGCTGCATTGATGTAGAATTGGATCTTTGGCAAGCTTGATGGCACTTTGATTGTCGCACCAAAGTGGAGTAGGCTGCTGCTGCTCGAATCCAAACTCTGAAAGGATCTGTCGAAGCCATAAATCTTCCTGAATGGCATTAACTGTGGCTCGATATTCTATTTCTGCTGAAGAAAGAGAAAGATATTTTTGTTTCTTACAAGCCCAAGTGACAGATCTAGATCCCAGACTGAAAACATAACCTGCAGTAGACTTTCAATCATCAGGATCACTGGCCCAATCTGAATCAATGAAACCAACCAACAAAGGTTTCCCCCCTGTACTTTAATGAATCCCAAACTGAATTGTACCTCAAATATATCGAGGTATTCTTTTCACTGCTTTCCAATGACTTTCATGAGGTGTTTGCATATAACGGGAAACACAACCAACGACAAAGGAAAGGTCAGGATGGGAATGAGTCAAGTATAAGAGACTACCAACAAGCTAACGATACAAGGTGGCATCTACTTCAGGGGAAGTACAAGTGGCATACAAATTGACTCCATATTGGAAGGGAGAAGGGGCTGGTTTACAATATTCCATGTGGAAGCAACGAAGAAGGTCACAAGCATACTTAGACTGGGAAAGAAAGATTCCTTCTTTGGTTTGCAAGACTTGGAGACCAAGAAAAAAATGCAAATGTCTTAAGTCTGACATTTCAAAATTTTGCTTAAGACTGAATTTCACATGGGTTATAAGTTTAGGGTCACTACTGGTAAGGATAAGATCATCAACATAAAGAACAAGTATGATGAGACTGTTTCCTACTTTCTTGGTATAGACATTGGGATCAGAATGGCATCTAGAAAAACCAGTGTCAAGGAGAAAGCTATCCATTTTGGCATACCAAGCTCTTGGAGCTTGCTTAAGGCCATATAAGGATTTCTTAAGGAGACAGACAAGGCTAGAGTTATCCTGAACATATCCAGGAGGTTGTTCCATGTAAATTTCCTCCTGTACATCACCATGTAAAAAGGAAGACTTGAAATCCATTTGATGGACTTCCCAGTTATGTAAGGCTACAAGGGAAAGAACAAGGTGGATGGAATTCATTTTTGCGACAGGAGCAAAGGTTTCATTGTAGTCAATCCCTTCAACTTGATAAAAACCTTTGGAAACTAACCTTGCCTTAAGTCTTTCAACACTTCCATCTGATGCATACTTAGTTCTATAGACCCATTTACATTTGACAAGTTTTCTTCCTTTTGGAAGAGGAATAAGATCCTAAGTATTGTTCGCCATTAAGGAATGATATTCTTCATCCATAGCTACATCCCAATCTGGATTTCCTGAAGCTTCTGCAAAAGTTTCTAGATCATGATTCTCGAAAACTTGAGCCAAAAGAGAAGAGGCTCACTGAAACTGAGATCGTGTTCGACGTTGATCTCTAGGATCACCAGCAAGATCACCAGTTGCTTCACATGTTGAATGGACCCATCGAGGAAGCATTGGTGCTGATGCAATTGGAGGAACATGAGCAGGCGGAGGTGGATTTTCATCCTCACTGTCATCATTAGAAACTGGATTTGGAGACCTGTTAAGGAAGTTGGAAGAAGAAGAAGAAGAAGAAAGAATAATTGTCGAATCCGGCTCGCAGGCCAAAGATGGCACACCTGCCAAGTTAAGCTCGCAGGCCGAGATATTTTCATCAAATTTAACATCTCTTCTAATGATTATATCATGTGAATGGGGATGAAGAAGTCTATAACCTTTTACATCTTCAGAATATCCAACAAATATGCACTTTTCACTTTTAGGCTGCAATGCTTTTTGTTTTTCATCCGGAATGTGAGCCCATGCTTCACAAGCAAACACACAAAAGTGACTTACTTCTGGTTTAATTTTACTCCATGCTTCTTCCGGTGTTATACCTTGTAAAACTTTAGTGGGTTTGCGATTAACTATGTAATTTGCACAATTTATGGCATCAACCTAATATTGAAGACTTAGTCCCTTAGATTGAATCATACAATTAGCCATTTCTTTTAAAGTGCGGTTCTTCCGTTCAGCTACACCATTTTGTTGTGGTGTATATGGAACAGTGTGTTGTTGTTGGATTCCTTGTTCAGTGTAGAAATTAGTGAACTTGTTGTTAACATATTCTCCTCCATTGTCAGATCTTAACTTAATAATTTGATGACTAGATTGTTTTTCAACAAGGGCCTTGTAGGCTAAGAACATGTTAAATACTTCACTCTTAAGTTTTAGGAAGTAAACCCAAGTGCGTTTGGAGTAGTCACCAATGAAAGTTAAGAAATATTTGAAACCAGAAAAGGATGCAGATGGAAGAGGGCCACACAAGTCACTATGCAAAAGCTCTAAGGGAACCGAGGCATGCAAAGAGGCACGTTTGTCAAAACTGTCTCGATGATGTTTTTCGAGTACACAACTGGAACAAACACCATCGTTGCAAGATACCATCAGAAGACCAGTCATCATATTGTCTTTACATAGTTGTTGCAATGAGAGATAATTTAAGTGACCAAATCACTCATGCCAAAGTTTGCTCAAGTTATCACTATGAGCAACAAAAACTGAAGGAAAAGGTGATGAACCAAACTTGTTAAATTTGTACAACCTGGTAATATCATCAACAGTTCCAGTAGCAAGGACATTTTGAGGATTTTTAAAATCCTTGATTACAACTTGGTGAGGTGTAAACGTCACAGTTTTACTTTCACCCGAATGAGTAATTTGATAGACTGATAACAAATTGCAGGAAATTTTTGGAACACATAGTACATCACTAAAATGGCCATTTTCTACTGAAACTGTTCCAGATCCTACAACACTTAGAGATCTATCATCACCAAAAAATATTTGCTTGGTGTTACATTCATGCATAGTAGAAAAGATGGCTTGATCCTTAGCCATATGATAAGATGCTCCATAATCATTGACCCATTCAATTGAAGTAGAAGAAGAAGATGCAGTATAAGAGTAACCAGAAGCACAAAGTGCATGTCCATGAGAGGTATATTCTGAAGATGAATCTAGGCTGATGTGATGCTTCTTCATTGCTGCTTCCAAGGCTGCCATCTTCTTGAAACACTTAGATTCATCATGATTATCTTTCCCACAAAAATTGCAATGACGCTCAGTCTTCTTTCCTTTTGGCTTGGATCTTTTGTCATTTTTTAAAGAAGGAGCTGACTGAGAGGGTTTGAGACCCTTGCTGTTTGGCTTATTATTTCAAAAATTCTGTTTCTTGGGAGGCTTGGACTTTTCTTTCTGTTGGGACAATAAGGATTTCCCAAATGTATCTGCATTGTTAATTATTCCAAGATGAATGAGTTTATCTTGCTCTTTAATTAAAGAATCACAAAATGATTCAAGACTAAGCACTTGATAACTAGCTACAGTCAATTATTCTTTCATGGAGTAGAATGAAGATACAAAAATAGAATATGTAGGTCCAAGTTTGGAAATAATACAATAAATACATTGTTTGTCTTCTTTCTTAATCTTGCATTCTGCACATAAGAGTATAAGAGTTTTATACTTAGATAAATAATCTTAAATGCATGAAAAATCATTTGGATTCAAAAAAATCAACTCATTCTCAAGTTGATGACCCCGAATTTCATTGTGTTTACCAAACACAGAGTCCAAATTTTCCCAAGCTATATCAAGTTCATCAATTTCAGATATGTGGAATCACAAATCAGTAGAGATTGACATCCAAATCAATCCATGAGCTTCATCACATTTATTTTCTTATTTAATTTTCTTATCATCATCAGTGGGTTCTATTTCTTTCCCTGAGGTTATCCTGAAAATTCCCCTACTTCACAGAACATCCTCCATATGAGATTTCCATGAGAAATAGTTAGAACTTGTGAGTATAATATCACAAGGGGTGGCCATACTGTAAAATAATGGCTGAAAGAACAGAAACTAACTGTCTGGATGCAAAGAGCTCGAAAAAATATGCAATTTAAAAAAAATGACATTGAAAACTGATTCTAGATGATGAAGTTATGCTTGATCAAAGAAAATATTGAAGATGTTCCCAATAGTGACATGGAAGATATTAACTTGACCAACTAAAAAAAAGAACCCCCATCTTCTGAAGATCAACCTTTGACAATCACTTTACAATAAAGTTACTTTTAAGCTTTTGTAGAATAAGTGATGTTCACTTTTACAATAATGTTATTTTAAATAGTGCGGCAATAAATTAAAGACTTAAGTGAGTCACTTTTTATTTTATTTTATTTAAGTGAGATGCACTTTTACAATAAAGTAAGTTGAAAATAGAAATTGCATGCACTAAAATGTAACTTAATAAGACTTGAACTCAAGATCGATTAAGGAATAAAACAACTTTGGACCAAGTGAGCTAAGTTTAAAAAGGTACGTAAAAGAATGGAAAGAGGAAGGTTTTTTTTTTTTTTAAACTTTTCTCTCTTGTTCTCCGTGCTTGCTTTTTTTTCCTACAAATCACAAAAAATGAAAAACAAAAACAATTTTTTTTTTCCACACAATGGGGTTAGATCTTGGTTAGCTTACCCGAAAAGTTTACGTTTTCAAGTTTTATCATTGTTTCTGATTTTCCGTGATCTTACAAGGTGCATGGCAAAGAGCATATGTAGCCGAAAAGACAAGAAAAAAATTTCCCTTTCTCTTTCTGATTCGTCGCGATCGCACAAGGTGCACGACAAAGAGCATACGTAGCCAGGGAAGGCAATAGTCTGAGATTAAAACAATAAATATCTAATAATAAAACTGATAAAATATGAGAGATTTAAAAAAAAATTAAACAAATCCATCACTGTAACATTATACCTTCAGATTTGCCGAAATGGGTGTTTCTGGATCAAACATAAACGATTTTCGGTGAAATAAAAAATATTTCCCAATGGAAACGATGCTCCGGATGCAATGGAATAGCTCCCATAGAACACAAATGCACAAAAACACCAGAACCAAAAACCCTTTCAAAGTTTCGGCAACACTAGTTCCAGATCTTGATCAAAACCGAAAGCGACTCTTCATAAACGCTCTGATACCATGTTTGGGTACATAGGGTACTCCCAAAAGACCGAACACTTTGAACAACTACTCCACACAAATATATCACAGATCAACACACCGATGTTTGTCACGTGGTTAAAACCCTCGAGAGGTAAAGAGTCCATGGCCCCAGCCAAATAGCTACTTGGAGTAATTTATTATGCAAAAGAAAGAAAGTTACATGAGCTTCTCATGATCGATCAACTAGACAAGGACCCTCCATGCTCTTTAAATAGAGATCATGGACGAATCGGGTGTTAAGCCATGGATCAATGGTAGGTATGATCTGAGAGAAGTTGAACCGTTGGACCACTTTATGTCTAGAGCATATCGTGACTGTCGAATTATAATATTTACAAATGCATACTAATGCATACTAAATAAACACACTTTACCTAACGGATATATTGCACAAGTTGATCTTAACTAACTCCTAAGCGTCTAAATATCCTAACATGTATTGACAAGACTGCCAAGTTTTTCGAAGTACTCAGAAATAGTTTCATTGTCCTTCATTTTTAGACCTTCATGTTGAACTCTGAGGGATTGAAATTTTGTTGTTTTTAATTTGGAATCTCCTACATCCAACATTTCCAATTTATCCCAGAGATGTTTTGCACTTGTACAAGATAGTGCTTTTGCAAGAACCTTTTTACTCACTCCAGCTTGTAATGTATTTAAGGATTTTGCATGTTCCCAATATTTCTTCCCATCTTCTGCTTCAGTGGGAGTAATTTTTGGAACATCATATCCTTCTTCAACTAATGCCCAAACTTCCATACCAATGGACATTAGATAAGTTTTCATTCTAATCTTCCAGAAAATAAATTCTTCACCATAAAATATGGGGACTCTTATTGACATCTTCATCTATTGATCCATAGTGGTTTTAATAGGATCTTCCTTCTAGTGGTTAAAATGTGGTGAATGAACCGGCTCTGATACCAATTTTTAAATCAGGTCCTGTCAGTGAGAGGGGGGGCATGAATCAGAGACTAAAATTTAAACAATTTTTAGCAAGTGTAAGAACAAATTTGAACACAATAATTTATCGTGGAACCCAATAAGGTAAACCACCAACACTTTCCTATTATCTGCAAAACTTTGTTTTTACAATATACAATAGAAGAATATGTTTCTTCTTTTGGATCAACACCAACTGATCAGGATGCACCCACACCCTCATTCACTAGCACCAACTAGTAGAAGGCAATGACCCCCTATTTAGTCAACTACGACTAACAAGGAGCACCCACTCCCTTTGTAGGCACCAACCTTCCACCCTTAAATGTGATGAACCATGCACATATATTCGAATATCAGTGACATGGTTAATTGGTCTTCGTCTCCTTGGATATGGACACCAAAGACCCTTTATTTTCATTTTAAATTTATGTTTAAATACTTTCCAACATATCTTCACAGTTGCATTCTTTCCCTCTTGGATCGTGACTGTTGGTCAC